>JAOZGT010000026.1:0-552500 GCA_035578325.1 Coelinius sp. EB29 | reverse complement strand
GGAAGAAAAGTTTAGAACAAAAAATGTTCTTCATGTCAAAAGACAGATTTTTTGTGATATAACTTGGTTCCCTAACTATCACGGTTAAAAAGTTATTGTGGGTGGGAGCAACTCAGACGGCGCGCTAACAGTTTCATGCAGCGGGAGCGCGTTTCAGGACCGATTGTGAAGTATCGATGAGAGATAGAGCAAAATTCACATTATTTCAAGAGATATTTCCAACGCAAATCAGACTGACTACGCGGTTCGTTCACTTGAGCTCTCACGATGAGTTAAAGTCTAACTTGCGTTGGGAATATCTCTCGAAATAATGAAGATAGAAAAAAATGTTTCAAACAGAAAATATTTGTTATTCAACGATGCATCTCTTTAGCACCATGAGAGTATTGTCTCTATCACTAATAGTTACCGAGATAGTTATGGTTGAATGTGCAATGGGAGACTCATTTGCCACGCCATCTGGCACACAAACGCGAATTTCTCAGTAACTATTGGAAATAGAGCAAAGAGTCTAATGAGTGATTTAATGTCATATTTTATGACAAAGATTTATTATTTAAAAAATTTTGCTCTATCTTTCATCGGTATTTCACAATCGGTCCTAAAACGCATTCTCGTCTCGCGAAAGTGTCAGCGCGCCGCCTGAGTTGCTCCTACTTACAATAACTTCTTAACCGTGACAGTTAAAAAACCAAGTTATATGACAAAAAATGTGACTTTTGACGTAAAGAACATTCTTTGTTCAAAAACTTGTTTTCCTATCTCGAATCGTTTTTGCGAGAGTGCGTTTTAAACAATAAAATTATTATCAACAAATAGACGGCCCGTGCTTTCGCGAAAACGGTTATTATATTCGTGATCAGCGACCCTGAAAATGTAAAATCCAATCATAAAACTGACTGGAGAAATTAAAAAAGTCAATGGACATGAAATGACCCTGGCGTATGGACTATCTCTCACAGTATTGAAGTTTCACTTCCGTCGTGCGTAAACTTGACACACAGTTTTTTTTTTTCTTCTCCTCTTAAGTTAAGTTGAAATTGAAGGGTGGGCGAGCACGAGCTACCATGCTGACGGGCATGGTAAACTCGGCAAATATGAAACCAATATCGACTAAACTGAAAAACAACCTCCGTGGGTTACTCTTATCGAGATACGCGGTTGCGTATCGGCCAAGTAACCATTTCAAATCTCCCACTCGACCTCGATCTCAAACAAAACAGGCCGACAACTACCGTGTATCTCTACACGAGACAACTACCCCCTCCACTACCTCCGTATATAAAATCTTCAATAAAATGAAAATGCCACTCATTACGCGGAAACTAACGTTACTTTTATCATATAAATCGCCTATCGTCTTGGAATCAATGTTATTATTTAATTTTTTTGATTAGTATTTACAATGATACGAAAATAAACACCGCGGATTTTTCAATAAATCACAAACGAGATTATTTCGTCTCATTATCAATTCTAAAAGTTGGCAGTAACTTGAAGTTGGCCAAGTGTTCGCATGAAAATACAGCTCTGCGCATGCGCTCAATGGCGAGTGACAGTGAGTCGATCTGGGTATTCATTTATCAATTTCAAACGTGAAATCTACGTGACAGAACATGAATTTGTATGGGAAAATATATTTCAATTTTCTTCGAGGATGTTTATATAAATCCGCAAATCCGCAAATATGCAAAAAATTATTGATTTTTTTTTTTTCAACTGGTTGAGGAAGTTATTTCCTTCATGTCGATCAACATTCAACCCACCCACCCAAATTTATTATCGATAAAGAAAATTGCCAAAATTCATCAAATGTATGCGCTAGCATGGGATTATCTGGGGTTGAATTTTTTCAATACCTCGATTATTTGCCTGGGTACTTTATGAACATCCTTAATTCTCGATTATGCAGCCTACGCAGGCTAGGTTGGTAAAACGACAAATTCATAATTTGTTGATCCCGGTTACACATGTGCTTCATTGTCCAAAACATTGTACAGTTGTCAAAAAAAAAAAACTCGCTAATGAAGTGAAGGTAGTAGCAATGAATTTTCTTTACAATTTTTTTTTTTCGATTGTATAAAATCCAAATTTACTATATTTATAGTCGTATATCACCAGTAAAAAAACCCTATAACGATAGCCCGGACAACATTTTTCCGTAGTAATTTTCGCTTTACCGAGGTTGGGAAAGTAACGGCAATCTGACGAATAAAAAGTGCGCATGTGCAAACAAAAATGGCCATTTCCGGTGGAGTTTCGTACAGTTTTGTGTTTATCAGCCGTAGAACAGATCTAATTTAATTGAAATAATAATTCAGACAACAAAAATTACCAAAAAAGTGGGTGAAAAACAGAACCAAGTGTTCAATTGTAATTTGTGACGAAATTTTAGGAATTCCGTCATTTCCCCTACTCCCAAACTAGTAAACAGATAAGACAGAGGGTGAATATCCTAACCCTCGCTACCTCCAGCTAACTCCCGGATATCTATAACCCCGAATACTGCTCCGTCTCGTCGTGGAACCGTCCACCTACCTCTAACGCTCACTACCCCTTTCTATCTTTTGCTTGGGAAAGACACCCAACCCCTTCAGGATCCCGACTCGCTATCTTTTAGATTTTGCTCTAGTCATCCCGTTCATTTATTTCACCCCATGGAGAGGATTTCACGGAAATGTCGTTGAGAACCCGAGTTTACCGCGGATCAGGGCCAATATACCGTGCCACCCAGTGAATTCGGTCCATTCTCTTGGGCCATGTATTAGGAGAAGCACAGAGGTCGAGTTGAAATGCTCGCGCTCCCTTAGTCGCGAGAATGTCAGGATTTTTCCGTTGGAAGGCCATGCAGAAGAAATTAGCCCCTTCTCTCTGTGTGGATCGCCAGGGCTTCAGTTATGGTTGACGTTATCTATGAAATTTCCTGATTACTCTCCGGAGAGTGCTCCCTAAGAATTGCTACGATAATTCCGGTCGTGAAATAGAGCCAACACCCGCTCGATACCTCTCACCCCCATTAATTATCATTATTTCTCTCTAGAGTCTTATGTTTCACGAAAATTCCGTCAAAGTTATCAGCTACATTTGAATCAAACCTCGCGCGCTATCCGCCATAGATTCCCCACGGTAACTAGGCTGCCTGCACGCCCCTAGCGGGTCGCCCGAGAGTTACGTCTCCCTCAACACCAAGCAACAGGCGAGCGGAACCACGCGAGAGCCATTAGTATTCGCCCGGCTACCTCACGTGTAAAACGCCACAGTATCGAGAGAATAAAAATACCCAGTTTTCACCGTACCTGGAGGGATTCCACAGCCCGGATCACTTCAGAAAAATGGTGAGTACAATTTTCTGTTAATTAAGTGTGAAGTAATCGTGCGGGAAAGTGTCCGAGTGTGAATAATTCGCGTAAAACACCGTAACCGTCCGCCACGCTCAGTTTACAACAATGGCGTCTCTCTCTCTACCTTGCGACACAGCACTGTACCCACCGGTTATCTCGCTTTTTTTTCGACGCTGGGAATGTCCCTTCTGCTACCTAAAATTATCTAATAAATTGTGGAAAATCATCGAGATTTCTCCCCGCTAATTTTCAGCATAGGGGAGGCCTAATTTCTGCTAATTTTAGTCATGGAAAATGCGAGAAAAGGTCTCTCGAAATTGACGCTATCTTTCTCTGCTACCTAACAGGCCATGCGCCACACGTATTACCTCGTGCGGCATATTCCAAGTTATCTCGGGTTTTTGAGGGAAAAAGCCGAAATGGTGGATGCTCAATCCCTCGCTAATTAAAGGGGAATAAAACCCGCTAATTATTTAATCCCCTCATTAATCGGAAAACCCCCAAAACGGCGAAATATTCCCCTGGACTCGGGCTGTGCCGGTATCATTTTCTTACGCTCTCTCGCTCTTTCTCCCTCTCGCATGCACGCCCAAGGCCGTCCTCGCTTGCCGTCTCGCTCACTCTCGTTCAGTTCTCATACCCCGGCTATCTACGCTCTCTCGATTTTTTCTCTACTTTACAGGCATCTGCAGTTCCAATCCCGTTCGGATCTGTCTTCGGTTAATCATGGATTGTTATTATTATTTTCATAAATATTATTATTATTATTATTCTCTGTAAACACCGGAAAATGGGCAATAGCGAAACACGTAAAGCGAATATAGTGTTCCGAGTTTTATTTGATTAAATCCCATGACCCCTTAGAATTATTCCATAGTTTCGATTATTAGATTAGTGGTGTGATTAGTAATATTTGCCCTTCCTCCACGAATCCACTCCCCTCTCCACGACCTGCCTCCTGAGCGACCTGGCTATACCGTACCCTTGTCCTTCACCCTCCTACGTTCTCTCTATTTTTGCGACTTTGGGTTAATTGGTATTAGATCTTAGAGTTATGGTTATCTTTGCGGTTTGTTGGATCCGCGTTGGAAAAATCCGGCTGGCGCCCAGAATACGGAAACATGGAAAGTGAGCTGCCAATTTCCCCGGAGTCGAGTTCCCTTTTTCGAATTTCCCTTTTTTTTTGACGTTACAGGAGGACTGAATGGGCAAGAACGAAGGTAACAATTATGCTGGTTTTCGGTTGTTCTGGTTATTGGATTAAGGTTCACGTATTTTCGTTGGCAGCATAGGAAAAATTGTTACAAATTTTTTATAATTCACATTAATCCTTCACTATGGAAAAACCATCAATAGGTACCACTAAAAGATGTTGTTATGGTTTGTGCATAAGTGACACACGCTCCAAAAACTTTAAACTGTTGAATTATTATTTTATTGCTTTTCCAAAGCCTTGCTTAGAATTTCGCAAAGACAATGTGAAGGAACCCACAAAAAAACATTATAAAATATGTCAAAAATGCGTGAAAAGTGACAAGTGGGTGAGGTTATGTGGACGGTCCGACAGAGGTTTCCGATGCATACGGAACATCACAAAAGGTACATACATTTGTTCCCTTCATTTCCTTGGAGAAAGTGGTCCTACAAAAGAATATCCTGATTTAGTTCCTGTGATGAACAGGACATTACCCAAAAGAGTAAGCATAAAGTCGCTCTTTAATTTACTGATACATTTGGTGTTGTTATGGGGTGAGTGGCTACCATATATTGAATTTTTTACAGTCTCCAGCTCGAATTCGTACATCTCTTGACGAAAAATATCGGAAGATAACTCCTTACGTACTTCTCCAAGAAGAAGATATTGCGATGGACATTAGTAAAATTCCCTCTGAAATAACGCCTAGTGGAAGCCTCTGTACAGAGACTAGGATTCAGGTATTTATTTGTTTATTCCCAACTTTACATTCAATGTCTATGAGTAAATCATTGACTGCGACATTTCTTGAATATTTTCCTACTCAACTATATTTTTCAAATTTCAGGACAATGGACATGTTAACAGTCTAAATGTTGAGAGAAAAATTAATTCTGAAAGAATTGCTAATGCAGGTGAAATTCCTAATAATAGTTGTATCAAATCCCTCTTCGAGAGATTCTCAATGACTAATGAAGAGCCTCCTCATTATGATGAAGTGGAGGCAAAACTAGGTGAATCACCTGTGGAAATTTTCGACGAGAATATCAATGAAAAAATCAATGAAGTCCTTAAAACATTGAATCGAGGTACTAACGTTGATTCATAAGTGGAGGAACTGATATCTTTAGCTTCAAATAGCACGGAATCTGTTAATAATTCTATGACAGTCGTACTGAAAGATACAAGTCTCAATACTGAGTGTCATAACGAGTCTTTAAAAAAAAAATATGGTGTGTCGTGAAGACACGCGACAGAAGTGAAACTTCATGGGTGCACACGGAGAAAAATAAATACTTGATTCTAGTATATTGAAATACTTGATTCTAGTATTTAAATATACTTGATTCGAGTATAAAATATACTTGGATCAACTATAAATATACTTAAATTTAGTATAAAAAATACTTGAATTTAGTATAAAAAATACTTGAATTAAGTATTTTTATATACTTGAATCAAGTATCTAATATACTAGAATCAAGTATTTACTTTTTTCCGTGATGTATTTGAAAGGATAATTACGTTGGTTATACATATGTCTCGGCTGACGCTCTGTTGAAAACCAACAGCTGTGTTCAGCGATCGCCACGCCGCCTGAGCGTAGTAAATATAACTACGGCCTGCTAGAGAGAGAAGGCCATACGCCTCCCTCTTCCCCGATACACGGAGGCAAGTGAGACACGGCCCCCACTCTCTCAACGCTACGTATTACCCCCACCTATTTCCGTCACCGAAAAGGTTGCCGATCGGGATTTCAAGACCCTCCCGTAAGAAGTTTCACTTCAAAAATCCGAAAACCGTAATTACAGAGATTGTGGAACTCAAACCCTCAAGAAGTGGGCTGGGCGTAGCTGGAGCATGCAAACTGAGAAGAAATCATTAATGGATGAATTTGAAGACTCCTTGAGAAATAATTCTAAAGACTGTCTCTTCTATACTGGCTTAGAATTCCAACATATCAAAATAATTCTGTCACTGCTGAGCCCTGCATGCTTCCATTTACAATACTGGAACACTCCGACAACCTCGTCAACTGAAATCGATGAAATGGGTGATAACGAAGATAATCCTCGATTCAAGCTCACAGTGAAACAACAGTTAATATTGGTTTTGGTGAGATTACGTGTAAGTACATTGATTCAAGACTTGGCATTTCGTTTCAAGATTTCTGTTAGACTTATAACAAAAATTACAGTGACATGGATTCAATTCATGTATATCGAATTCAATCGAATATTTCGTTCCGAGATTCAACAAAATCCCCAGAAAAGTATTAAGCAAATCCACATGTTTCCGACACGTAAAATAATTGTTCGTACATTACCAAAATCTGTCAAAATTTTTAAAAATATCCGAGTTTTGATAGATTGCACCGAATTTTTCTGTCAATCGCCTAGCAATTTTGAACATCAGGGTAACATGTATTCATCATACAAAGCTCACTCAACTTTTAAAGTATTGATAGGATGCACACCAAATGAAGCAATCTGTTTTGTTTCTGATGTATATGAGGATTGCATTTCTGATCGTAAAATTTTCATACGATCAAAATTTACTGATTTTTTTAGAAGAAGATGATTTAGTACTCGCTGACAGAGGATTTAGAGTAGCAGATTTGATAGAAGAGAAAGGAGCTCATTTAAATATACCTCCTTTCTTGAAAAGACGAAACCGCTTAACACCACAGGAAGAAATAGAAACAAAATTAATTGCTACATATAGAATCTACATTGAGCATGCCGTGGGTAGAATTAAACAGTTTCGAATATTACAACATAGATTGCCACTTACGTTAAGTGGAATGATTACACAGATTGTTTTTGTTTGTGCATGCCTTGTAAATTTTCAGAAGCCTATCGTAAGTGTTTAAAAAATTTAATATTAACAAGTGCGATTTAAGTCAGTCTTATCATCATTTATACATCTCAGCCAAATCAATTGAATGAGAAATAAAATGAAAAGTTATGAAAATGAAAGTGAGCTAATGCTCCAACTTTGCCCAAAAAATTTGTGTACATAAATTATCTGTTTACCATTATCTTCCTTTCTTGAAGTTAATTATGTAAAAACCAATGAAGGGAATTAATTAATTATCAATCGCTTATAGTTTAAGGAGACTTTTATTATTGCATTATTTGCGTGGTTCTTATCCAGTTTATCATCATTTCCTCAGTTTATTATTATTATTATATTATATTATTAATATTATTAATTATTTTTCTGATGATGAGATAGTCATACTGATTAAATATGTGATTTTAATAAAAATAATTCTCGTATATCATAATTGTATCAGTTTATTCATTAAACTTTGGAAGGGACTTATCTTTACATATTCAACATCACAGAATAATCGCAAAACTAAACATCAAAAGAATAACATTTTTTCCTCTATTACATGACCAAGTTAGGTATTAAAAAACTATCACTCTTCCTTCTAAATCTTCTCTTTATCAAAAATAAAAGTGGTGCGTAGAAGCCTACGCGATAGAAGTGAAACTTTCCAAGCTCATCCCCTAGATCACAAATATTCCTACGAATAAAACTGTTCTTTGATAACAGAATGAATTTCCCTTATTGATTAATTCATTGGGGAGCTAGGTTTATGAAAAAGGACATGTGATATTTTAGCTTCTATTTATAAAACATTTATAACGGAAGAAAAAATTAAGTTTTATTTCGGGATAAACGCGCAAAGTCTCTCCCCCGAATGTGCCTATAGTCGGGTTTGCAGTACGGACCCCGCGCCCCCTTCACCGTCCATAGACTCCATCTAGTACTCCACCAAGCGCGTTTCCCCTTTCCTACTCCGAGTTTGTCATATTTTCGCTTCTCTCCAATGTCTCATTCTACCCAAGCTCCCCCACCACGCGCGCTACCCCCTCCCTTTTCCTGTCGCTATTTTTCGTTTCATCCGATACTAAATTTACCCTCCAACGAGCCGTAAGAAGTTTCACTTCAAAAAACATTCAGTGGTTTTCATAGTCTAAAAATATCATATATGTAACGATTCAATGAGATTGCACATATGTACCCCTTCTTAATCTTGAGAGAGGTTAAATGGAGTCAGCCAACGAGGTACTCGCATTTCAAAATACTCAGGAGCCAAGATATTCTTATGAAAATACATTGCTCCTTGCGTTATGGCTCTAGCAACTGGAGGATTGAATGGGATTCTTTCAATGTGCATCCCTTGAGGTGTCCAAAGCACAAAGTCACACCAAGCTCTCTCAGTAATCGCCATCTGCATTTGGATCTGATAATAATAAGGATGTTTATGTTTTAAGGTCAGAACTATATTACCATCACGAGAAATAAGTTCACAACAGAAGTGTGATTATTACTGACGGTTTAAGACATGTAAATCTGTTGGTTGCACGTGTTCCAATACTTTGGGGCACTTAATTTCCAACAACCCTTGAGTTTTAGCAGCGTGAGGGTCGACAACCAGCCCATCTGGCGAAGTGCCCAATCCTGGATAATTTCCATTGAGTCAAAGGCCTGTCTCTTCCACTTGATATCCAAGCTCCTGTGTAGAATTGATGTAGGTCAATCGAGCAACTGGTTCATTTCTTCGACCATACTCTAGTGCAGAGCTTCGAATCTCCTTGTCTTCCCACATGTGGCTCTTCAATAAATTGAATAATTGCTCTGGGGTTTTTGGGTGTAAAAAGGTACTTACTTTGGATGCAGTGATTAAAATTTTTCTGAAGCGCTACCACTTTTCCGAAGAAGTTTGATCATTACCAGTAATGCATCTTGGACCATCAGTTCCATCAGTCAATCCCTCTCCCAATTGGAAAACCAAGCTACGAAGGACGCCCTTCGAGGTCCGATTGAGTTCATAATTTTCATATTTTAGCTGTAGAATTAATTCTCACATACAGGTGTTAGAACCGCCTCGATGGAATTCCTGCAGAGCATCAACGAGTTCTTTAGACTTAACTTCAACATTTAGAGCTTTGACTCTGGCAGCTGGATTGAAATCTCGTTTCTTCATGGGTTAAGCTTTCTTGGTGTATTGGACATCGTCAGCATGGTGTGGTTCTTTACGTTTTTTTCCTTGATTCCACAGGCAGAGATTGCTCGTGCAGGAATTCTCTTTATCTTCAATCTTCAAAATATAAGCCTCCAGAGCAAACAGCAGTGCTGCAACGGGGCTACATCTACCCATAGCAGAGGCTTTGCAATCACATTTTGCATCTAAGATTCGACCACTCCTGTACTCTATCATGATCATCACAGAATATCGAACATCACTTTTGAAGGATGCTTGAACCTTGCATTTCATGAAATAGCAGTTTCTATCGTGAGTCACTGAATCCTCAATATCCTGAACATGTTTATTCTCGAAATAAAGTTTGCCCCTTGTGAATGGTTTACTAGTTCCACAGTCAACATTTTGGAAATTGGCATTTTGTAAATTGCAGGCATCGATCATTGCAATATTTATGAAATACTCATAAATACATCCACCATTGAATAATGCTGGAACTGCAGAAGATGGAAATTTCCTCCAACACGAAGGGTAATCAGGTACTTGTGTCAGACGAGAAAGAGCAACTCCTCTTAAATTATTGACTTTTGCCTCTAACCATCGACCATTATCGACATGGGGATCGATATCAAGCACTATTTTCAAGGCACCATGTCACTCTAAAATGAATAAAAGAAATTACTATGTATTATTGACAGTTATTAAGGTGTTCGTAGGTAAACCAACCTCTCAATTAAATCTTTTTTCTTCCCATCGATTCGCTGATTTCTACAAGTCAACCACCGTTTCAACTGCAGAATAATATTGTCACATTTCAGCCCGTCATAAACTGTCAAAATCTGCCAGTGAATGTCATAATCTGACTATAAATGTCATATTCTATGATATTTATAATGTTATCGGATGTCTGATAATGACAAATTCTGACAAACATCGGTGCTCAGAATATGACAAAAATCAACATTATTTGTCAAATCTTAGTTCCGGAAGCGCCACTAGATGTCTAAAACCTTCCGCGTATGAAATGTTTACTCGGAGTTTATAAGGGTGATGCTTGAACGTACTCAAGCAGGGTCTATCAACTCTTCCCAAGAAAATGAAGCCCGATTTGACACAGCATTTAGTTTTAAGTTGACAATTGATGGCGTCGCGAGCGCTTCGACACATGCGACTTTTAAAAATGGTTGAAAAAGGAGGTTGGATAGTGTTTTGATAGTGAGTTTTGCAGTTTTGGAGTAAAAAAAAAAGACAAAAACTCTGAAAATTGCGAAATAAAGGTGTGTAAAAGTGACTGAAGTGATTCAACATGACTCGTCGGTGTGTTGTGCCACATTGTAACCCCCAAAATGCTGATCGCTTTCACAACTTTCCCCGTCGAGAATGGAGTGCTAGAAAATGGAAAGCAGCTATAAATTCTCCTGCTTTAGTTAATGTAGAGACAGAAAAGTTGTGCAAATTATTCGTTTGCTCGCAGCATTTTACACCTGCTGACTACTCGACAAGTTCATTGCGGAAAACTCTATGTACTCACGCAGTTCCTTCAGTTGGAATCAACCCTAATGCTTTTAAAGACGCTGTGACAGAACCTGAGCAAGTAGAACTTGAGAAAGTAGTACCAAGAATAGAATTGGAGCCCCACGATGATTCATTAATACCTTCTAGGAGTTATAAAGGAAGTAGTGCACCAGTAGCTAAATCAATAGTTCTGGAGGACCCTCCACCGTTAGCACCTTCAAAAAATGTCATAAAAAATAACAGCGTTATGAAGAGGCCCAATTGTACCAAGCCGAACGTTATTTCCATGACACTAGGAGACAAATTGGAGAAACGAAGAACAGATCCTGCAAATATTTCTTCACCTTGCCAAACAACGAAAAAGCCTGGAAAAATAAAATATTCAACACGTAGATACAGATGAGATGTCTCCAGAAATTCGACGCTACGTTAACAAATTGAAAATCCAGAATAAGGCTCTGAAAGGGAGGAATAAAATTTTGACACAAAAAGCCAGACGATATTCCAGAAAATTTGAAATGATGAGGAAGATAATAAAGTCTAATCGCGTTGCAAATTGGGAAAAACTTGGAACGACTCAGCAAATGTTCATGGCTATGCAGTATGATAACGTAGGAAAACACCCTAAGGTATGTACAAAGAATATATGTGTGAGAACTGACTGAAAATATTAACTTTCGTTCTATTTTCGTTGCTTCGATCCCAGTTCGGTAATTTTTTACTTGTAATCTGAGTGGCAGGGGTGTAACAAATATGACTACATTTTTCCCCCTTAAATGCTCATGATGTTGGGACGAATTAAGTTATTGTGTTCAACAATTGCTCATTGCAAAGGATAAACTATTTACTTTTTTTCAAGCCAAATGTTTCCACTGTTATCAAGTAATATTATCAGAAGATGTTGAAAAAATCAATAACATATCACTCCTCTGATAAATTGATCCATTGATAAATTCTTATTGCTGTATTCATACACCACATTTAATGAATTCCATCAAATTAATGTTCGCAGGGTTTCGACATCAACAGAACTTTAGGTAACTACTATGCTGAGCACTGTTTTCAATTGGTGAGAAAATTCAAATTCCATTTTCTAGGTATTTCTATAGGTACCACTGGATGTCCCTCACTCATGAAACCTCAAGGACCTCTCTCTATTTTTGATTTCCTGAATCCCACGTTGTTCTTCCTCCATGCCTGTTCCCCATTTTTTAATGATCCATTCCCTATTTATTCTGTCCTTATTCGGTGGAGAATATATCCCAAGTGAATGTTACTTGAAACTAGACTTTTTTGTCCTCAGGGGTGGAGATATACTGCGAGACAAAAAATATACACATTAATCATGATGAAGAAATCTGCACCTGTTTATGAATTCTTATCAAATGATTTTATATTACCTGGACCATCCACCTTACATAGTATTCTCGCCGAAGTCCCTTGTGACACTGGTCGTACAACAATAGTACTAGAGAAATTAAAAAAATTTAGCGAAAAAATGGAGGCTATAGACAAGTATGTCGTGTTGTTATGGGACGAAATGAAACTTCAGTTACACCTTCAGTACGATTCGGTGGCAGATAAAATCGCAGGATTCGAAGACTGGGGACATAGAAGAACTAATTGTTTCGCTGACCATGCCATAGTTTTCATGATTCGAGGTATCAATTGTGGTTGGACGTTGCCAGTTTATTACGGCTTCTGTAATTCTGCTATCAGCAGTACTGAATTGATGTACTTAATAAGAGACATCACAAAAGCTGTTCAAGGTACTGGCTTACATGTTGCTGCAGTACTTGCTGATCAAGCTGCCACTAATCGATCTGCCATCAAGAAATTGATTGAACAGTCTAACGTCCAACGAATGGAACGTGGTGAGCTACATTGTAAGTACATTATCATTGTTATCGTTATAATTTTCATGAAGTTTGATGGAATTGACAAATATTTCGAACTAATAATTACTGAAGAATTAAGAATATTTTTTTCTAATTCTAGCGGATACAATTTCGATTGGAAGGCATGATATCATCCCTTTGGGGGACCCTCCTCATATTACCAAAACTACTCGAAATAATATGCTAACAAAACATTTACAATTGGATTATAAGCCAAATGGTCTGTGATCAAAAAAGCATTCACAATCGATCAAATTTCCCATGGATTAAACCCGAGAATGCCGAAACTTACTGTTGCTCATGTTGATGAGAATAAAATGAAAAAGATGCGAGTGAAACCAGCAGTTCAGGTGTTGAGCGAGACTGTTGCAAGAACTGTTCGGACTTTTTCTCAGAACGGTGGGTTCAGGCACTTCTTCATTAGTTTTCAAAGGTGTAATTACATAATATTCATTCTGTTGCGAAGATAAAATTAAGTAAGACAATTTATTGCATTCATCCTTAGTTTTGTACGTTGTAATACAGAGCTCATTCAATTGAACAGATCAAATATATGCTGGGAGATTTTCAAGGATTCTCATGACTCATCCCTCTCCTTTTCTCCTAGTACACATATTACTCTAAGTCCTTGGCTATTCGCACTATTGCGTGGGTAACCATTATAGACTTAGTGACTTATGCAAAGACATCGTATCACATGGAATCTCAAAAAAATCTCCAAAAACTCAACAAGAATTTTCTCATATTCATTTCGTTATCAACAGGTTCAAGTAGATAGGCGTGAATCGATATTTGGAGATCTCTCTGGTTTGAAGGGAGCTAATGAAATTTTTTGTTGAGATCTAGATGTAACTTTTACATCGTTCAACGGAAATGATACTACTGCAAATTGTGCAATCCTCCTAGATACAAAGATATTAATCATCTAATGTTCATCTAGGAATTTGATTAATTCATCTTGTGCTCACTACCTCCATGCAAATTTGTTCTTTCTATTATAGTTCTGAATTGAATGGTGCAGATCTCACTCTGCTGTTCAAAAAACATTCCCACATAAATTCCTCTATCTTACAGAGATTTTGATGAAAATCTCTCTCTCTCTCTCAATGCTACTTATCTCATTTTACCACCTCACAACTGAAGTATCCATGATTCATATTCCCAGTAGACCTCTATTGTTATTATTTTTTCCAACATGTACCTCATTCAACAATTGTTCAAATTTAATTCACGATTATTCGATACAATTAATTCTTCCAATTATGAATATTCATCAAACCATATGGATAAAATTGTTCTAGTTGTAATCGTATAAGTGCCAATGCTGATTTTGATGGTCTCATGAGTTGAGACAAAGATGTACCCTAATGAGAATGAAATTGTATGCATGAGAGATACTGAAGAGGAAGGGGAGGAGGCTGAAATGTTGTAATAAGTTTGAATGGGTCTAAACCGTTAGGGTGAGATTGAGGCAGTTTAAAAAAAAAAACGTCGGTAAAACGTAGCATGAAGGTCGAGTACATTGACTCACGCAACGGAGCTAATAAACATGGCCTCACTCTTCAAATAACAACATACATTTATTCTTAATTATTGAAAGTAATGAGATTTGATTTTAAAGCATAGAGAACACAGCCAGAGCTTTGAGTTTTTTCAATGAATTGTTCGATTCAGTCAATGGAGAACTTCCTGTGACATCTGGTGAACCCTTCCTGAGGAGTCTACTCACAGAAAGCAGTCCCCATCATGAGTTTTGGTAAAAAGCCATTAATGAGCTCAGTATGATGCGATTTGTTGATTCAGTAACACTTGATAAACCCAAGTATCCCTGTTATGTAATTCCTAGTTGGTTGATGACTATCAGAGGTTTCCAAAAGTTATGGACACGTTTGATCTCAGTGGGCTTCACTTCAGTCAAAACAAAATTCGTCAGTCAAGATATTCTGGAAAATTTTTTTTCTCTCATCCGTGCATTCTGTATTACCAATACGATGCCGTCATGCTGGCAATTCAAGGCTAATTACAAAGCTATTCTTATAAGCAACACCACCAACCATAAAAAAATGGATTCAAATTGCGAGCCTACTGATGGAGAGCTTCTCTTCACGTTGGAAGATTTATTGGTTGATGGCAACAGGAGCAAAGATGGCCAAGCTGAAACACCAGTTGAAGTATATCCACAGCTCAACCATGTATCATCCGCAGCGAAAAATCAACCAGAAGGGGAAATTGCAGAGGACAGATTTAAAACATCAGCGGATAGAGTACAGAGGAATTTACTGAAAAAGCCTGACATAAAAAAACTCTGGGATGATTGTGGAAACTGTCGACTTTCATTCCACAGACTGCACCTTCTCACCCAGGGAGAATCCGACTTTGACATTGTTCATCGACGAATACTGCAAAGTATTGGAAACTTCAATAGCAGGAGTCTGTCACGGAGAAAACCTGAGAACTACTTTGAACAGGACAGTGTTAGCAAGCGTGCCAGCTAGCTGGATGTATTGCAGTCAACTGGAGCACAGAGAAATTTTTCACACTGAAATTGTCACAGTGATCACCAAATCATTCATCAACGATTGGTGTACAATGGTGAATCGCCATTTAACGGGCAAAAGCAATCATTTAAAAGGTCAACCTATTTTCAAAGAAGCCACAAAAGTATATAAGAAATCTCTGAAGAAATCTAAAAAATAATACCTCAGGTACATACATTTAATTTAACAACAACGAAACTCATTTCTCCCATGAACTAAATAATTCATCAGTGTTCAAACCAAATCAATCGTCAAATATCAGTTATCATACGGGAGGTTTTATTATAACTTGATTATTGGGATGTTTCACAGGAGTTTTTAAAAACTGAATGAAAAAAATTCCATAGCACTCAATCAACCTTCTCTCTTTGATTAAATACGTCAATTATTTCGATCACTGGCTAAGTGAGAATACTAGGGAATTCCCTGTCGTTATGATATAATTATTACAATTGTTTTTTATTTTTAATTTCAGATGTAATAAATCATCCTGTTTCCTGTTTAATTCAAACAAACATCCATTTCCGGTTTACATCATCTCCAATTGGCCCTCGTAGTTTCCTCTCCACCCAATCCCGCTCCATTTCACCCGGAAGAGAGAAAGTTAGCCATTTTGGAAAACGAACAGTATCAGACGGTTTCAAGGGCAGTATCCTGAGTTTTCATAATCCTGTTCCTATCCTACAATCCTGAAACATCCAGCTATTTTTGCAGTGCATACTGTAGGTACCTAATCTACTTAATCCTTTGATCCATAAATCTTCCAATATCTATTAACTAGAACTATGTCATTTCTATAATCCATTTGGGGTAAAACTACGAATAATTTCATGGGTATTTTCTTATTTATTTTCTCTTCTTTCTTCTCAGTGTCGAAAAAAATACGAATTGTTACCCTTAGGTTTCATTTTTTTATACTAATCAGAATCAATCAGCAAATTTATTACGTTCTTTTATTATCAAAAGAACTTGTGGGATAATCTCAACAATTGACATGATAAAATACAATCAACAACAATCACAAACCCTCGTCGAAATTGTGATATATTGTAGCGGTACTATTTTTTTTTTTTGACGAGAGGGTATATGTGTATGCCGCCACCGAAGTGAGACGGACATTGACGAGCACTACACCACCCCCTAGTGACGTGGGACCTTCAACTGGCCCCAAGACTGACCACCGAAGGGGTCAGAGACCCAAGGGACACTCCGGTTTTGACCTGTGAAGAGTTGACACCTCCATTCATACTTAAACCCAAACTTAACGAACTATCCTGTCGTGTTTATGTTTTCCATTGTATTATCTTGAGTCCTTTATTAAAATATATCTTATATATCAAAGTAGATTTTATTCTTACTACAGATCAGAAGTGGGATAAAGAAACCATTTACGTATTT
This sequence comes from Coelinius sp. EB29, assembly GCA_035578325.1. Classification (NCBI taxonomy): domain Eukaryota; kingdom Metazoa; phylum Arthropoda; class Insecta; order Hymenoptera; family Braconidae; genus Coelinius; species Coelinius sp. EB29. The sequence goes on along the minus strand of JAOZGT010000026.1, from coordinate 535,617 downwards.
AATTAAAAAGTGAAGTGTCGAAGTGGAAAGAAATGTCAGACGATTATTTGGACCCTTACTTGGATGGGAGAGGAAGAAGTTCTCGGAAACGAGATCGAGATGTTGGTGATGGAAAACGTCGGGTAAGACGTCGGCACCATAGGAGTCGTTCTCGAGGGTCCAGAAGAAGGAATCACGACCACAGAGAGAAGAGTCAATCCAGGGATAGGCTCAGAAGTCGATCCAGGACACCTGAGGTGTATCCTGTTGTAACGAATCCTTCGATGGACAGTACTCAGGTGAGTGGTAAATCTGATATTGCTCAATTGATTGAGGCGCTATCGGGAACGATCCAAAAAACGATAGTAGAAGGCTCAGCGATACAAGCTGCAGCAATTCAAAATTCAGTAGCTCAGGCTGCTGCAATTCGTAATTCATCGATTGAGGAGAGTTCAGATAACCCTCGGGGTAGTCGATATCTAAATGAAAAAGTATTGACAGAGTTTGATCCGTCAACTCAAGATTTAACTGCTGCAGAATGGTTGAACAATATAAATCAATGTGGAATTATGTACGGTTGGAATGATAGAGAGAAATTGTATCTAGCTCCATTAAAATTTAAGGGCAACGCTAAAACATGGTGGAATGCAACGGTCCTCTCGAGTCAACAGATACTCAGTTGGGAAGCATTTGAGATAGCAGTAGCTAGGCGATTCCCCTGTAAAAAGAGTTTTGGGAAATTGCTTGAGGATGCATGCAATTACAAAAGCAGGCCCGGTCAGAATTTAGAGACATATAGTTTCGAGAAAATTGCTAGATTCCAAAGATTGAAATGGGATTTACCAGAGGAAAAGATAGTCGATTGTGTTCAATGCGGAATCACTGATGAGATATTACGCGGTCACGTCATATCTTCTAAATGTAAATCTTTTGCCGACTTGAGCATTGCGTTAAACGCCCTTGATGTTAATCCACCCAAACGTTTGGGAGCAAAAGTCCCACGGGCTAAACAGCCCACATGTTTCCAGTGTGGAAAGGCAGGTCATAAACGGCTTACTTGCCCAGAGGTCCAGGGAAGTGAGGGGTCGAAAATTCCAACAGAGGAAGAAAACCCTCATAAAACTGGTCGCTGGGAGGGAAGCAGAAGAAAGTGTGGGTACTGTGGTATTATGGGTCATGGAGAGAATAAGTGTTTCAAGAGGCTAAGAAAAGAAGGCAAAGGTGAACAGAAGGCATGACTGACCGCCCGGGTAGAACCGTTAGAAGTTTTGAAGATAGAGACACGAGAATCAAATAAACACCTCAAAGAATGCCTTGTTAACGATGAACCTCGACAATGTATGATTGATCTAGGTAGTGACTGTTCTATTATCAGAGAAAGTGTCGCGAGAGCACTAAATTTACAGATCAAAGAAACTGAGCAGTCACTTATGGGATTCAATCATGCAGTTGTTACCCCTCTGGGCCGTACGAGAATGAAAATTCTTATCGATAATATCAAATTAAAACTCAAGGCCTTCGTCGTACCAGATTTTGAATTAACCCGTGAAATAATAATAGGTAGAAATATTCTGGATAAACCGGGAGTCCAGGCTGTTTCAGACACGAAGGGAATTAAATTTAGTCGAGGGATAGTCCAAGGTCAGGTAGAAGCAGCAGGGGACACTAGGGTTACAAACTCGGGGGAAGTCATAAACGAGGTAGAAATGGTAGAGCCATCAGAAGAAGTACATGACGTGTTTATGATAGAAACAAATTCCTTGGAGACAATTCAAGACTTCCAGGTAAACTGCAACGAACCCGAACCGTTGGTTAAAACTAGACTCGTAAAATTGCTAAATCGGTACCGAAAGAATGTATCAATAAATCTCGAGGAGCTAGGAAAAACGACCGCGGGGGAGATGAAAATTGAGTTGACAACGGACGAACCAGTCTATCATAAACCGAGACCATTATCAAGACCCGAACGTGAATTTGTTAAAACAATGGTAGCAGAGTTAGAAAGAAGCGGTATCATTCGGGAGAGTACTTCACCCTATGGAAGCCCAATCGTGCTCGTCAAAAAGAAGGATGGAGATTGGCAATTGTGCGTTGATTTCAGGTCGTTGAATAAAATCACCAAAAAGATAAAATACCCTTTACCGATCATTGAGGATCAAATAGATCAGCTCGGGGGAAAAGAATATTATATTTCGCTAGATCTAAACCAGGTTTTCATCAAATTCCTATGCATCCCGATTCCATTGAGAAAACGGCTTTTGTAACGCCAGATGGGCAGTACGAGTACGTACGGATGCCATTTGGATTAACAAATGCACCAGCCGTTTTCCAACGGATTATGAATAAGGTTTTGAAAGACTGTGCACTGGTATTTATCGATGATGTGTTACTGCCTTGCTCTGACTTCGAGGACGGGTTTTCCCAGCTAGAAATAGTCTTGAAGAGATTTGAAGAGTATAATCTCACTCTGAATTTGAAAAAGTGCAAATTCTTCCAAAAGAAAATTGATTATCTGGGCAGGGAAATCTCGAAGGAAGGGGTCAGACCAGGAGTTCACAAAGTAACTGCAGTGCTGGAAGCTAGAGAACCCGGAAATATCAAACAGGTGCGTCAGTTTTTAGGTCTCACAGGCTATTTCCGGCGATTTATCGAGGGCTACGCACGAAAAGTAGCGCGACTGACGAATCTCTTAAGAAATAATGTACCGTGGAGATGGGGAAGTGAAGAATCCCAAGTTGTTAGAATTATGAAAGAAATATTATCCACCCGACCCATCCTCGCGATTTATAATCCTGAACTTGAAACAGAAGTACACACCGATGCTAGTGCGATCGGATTGGGGGCGATTCTCATCCAAAAACATGAGACTGCCAAACGCGTCGTTGCTTATTACAGCCGTAAAACGACCCCAACCGAGCAAAAGTATCATTCTTACGATTTGGAGACCCTGGCCGTGTTTACAGCTCTAAAGGCTTTTCGGACATACCTGCTAGGGATTAAGTTTACGATAGTGACAGACTGCAATGCTATCCGAGCAACAGTGAACAAAAAGGATATCCAACCACGAGTCGCTCGTTGGTGGATTTACTTACAAGATTACGATTTTGAAATTTTGTATCGACCAGGCACCCAGGTAGCTCACGTCGATTACCTGAGTCTCAACCCCATTGAATGTTTATCGATGGATATAACCGAAGGGGAATGGATAAATGTAGCTCAATCCCAAGATCCAGACATCGAGGTAATCAGGAAACTTCTCGAATCCGGAGACGTGAAACCGGAAACGAAACATTATTTTGACAATTATAATGTAAAAGGGGGAGTAGTTTTCCGCAAAACAGAAGAAGGGAATAAATGGGTAGTACCACGAATGACTAGATTTCACGTTGTGAAATTATGCCATGACGATCAGGGGCATTTTGCATTCGACAGAACGTTGAAGAAGATAAAAGAAAATTATTGGTTTAAAGGGATGCGCCGGTTCGTTTCGAAATATGTGAAATCATGTTTAAATTGTTTATATTACAAAACAAAGACTGGTAAAAAACCTGGGGAATTACATCCGATAGAGAAAGTTGCTCTTCCATTCCACACCTTACACATTGATCATGTTGGACCATTCATACGCAGTAAAAGTAAAAACACACAAATATTATCTATAATTGATGGATTTACGAAATTTTGTGTGCTTGAGCCAGTAAAAGACACTAAAGCGAAATATGTTATCAAAGCCCTCGATCAATTATTCGCAATATTCGGAGTGCCCACTCGCATCATTAGTGATAGAGGAAGTGCTTTCACTTCTCACATGTTCAAAGCATTTTGTAAGGAATATGCTATCAAACACATTCTGAATGCGGTGGCCACGCCAAGAGCAAATGGCCAATGTGAACGTCTCAATCGGACGTTGTTACAATCTTTGGCAGCAACGAGCGCAGGCCAATCTGAAGATATGTGGGACACAAATCTCAAGAAGGTTCAGAGTGCGATCAACTGCGCTATCAATCGAACCACAAAGAGAACACCAGCTCAACTCTTATTGGGTTATCAGCCACGTAGCGCCGCTGATGCGCGTCTCCAAGCCGGGATCCAGGAGAAACTGGATCAGGTGGACTTGAGGCAATTGAGGGAAGAAGCGAAGAGTTCTACGGACGCAGAACAGGCTGTCCAGAAAAGAAAATTTGATGCTCGTAGGTTTAAGCCTGAAACCTATGCTGTGGGGGACGTAGTCATGGTCGCTGCAAGCCCAGTGGCGACGGGAGAGAGCAGGAAGCTTGTTGTCAAGGCAAAGGGACCTTTCAAAGTGACTGCGGTTCTACCCAATGATAGGTATGAGGTTCAGGATATGAGGAACCTCAAGAAGTCGCCGAATCAGCGCCAAGTTGTAGCTGTAGACAGTCTCCAGAAGTGGGTCATTTTTGATGCCATGGAGTAATTGGTGAGTAGCTAAGCCTTGAAGTCAAGGGTGGTGAAAACAGCATTGAAACCCTAGTAGAGCTGGGTGAACGAGAGTTGACATCCTAACGAAAATTAGGTGAACTCTACAGTTGGTCAGCGCACTGGTCATGGGATTTCATACCCCAAAGCCAGTGGCTAGTACCATCAGTGGTCATGAGGTCAGGTAGCTTGGACTGAGTGTAGAGGGTCGCGCACTCTAGTCGTGATAGCGCCTGGCGAGGCCAGCGACTCGATCTCCCTACTATGACGCTGACGGTTCTCCGAAAGGGAGAGGCCTGACGGTGCGGTCTAGTACTGTTGAGATATCCTTTCATACCTGTACACCCCATCCTTGGCGCCACCCTTGGAACAAAACTGGTACAATTCATACCCAAAGGTTGGAACTGATCACTTCAACTGGGAGTAGGAATTGGCTCAGTGCTGTGCCTTACCGAAAAAAAATCCCAGGGAATGGGACAACATGTTAATTTGAGGTTTTTCATGATGTTACAGATTTCTCTAATTAGGTAAGCCGAGGGCGGCTTTGTAGTCAGGACGGTCGATTGTAGCGGTACTATTTTTGTATTTTTGACGAGAGGGTATATGTGTATGCCGCCACCGAAGTGAGACGGACATTGACGAGCACTACACCACCCCCTAGTGACGTGGGACCTTCAACTGGCCCCAAGACTGACCACCGAAGGGGTCAGAGACCCAAGGGACACTCCGGTTTTGACCTGTGAAGAGTTGACACCTCCATTCATACTTAAACCCAAACTTAACGAACTATCCTGTCGTGTTTATGTTTTCCATTGTATTATCTTGAGTCCTTTATTAAAATATATCTTATATATCAAAGTAGATTTTATTCTTACTACAATATCGATGTTGTGATAGAAGGGCGTAAATAGCTGACAATTGTACCCACAGAATATTTCGATATTATAACCCCAGTCCCTTGTTACCTCTCGACTGATACGCAATAAATGAATCGTAGACTATACACTGTTCTCTACTTATTTTATCCTCACACTATTATAATGGCGACGAGGCAAATGGAAAATTTTTTGACGCGTCCTTGGTGACCAAGTTATTTATTAAAGAAATGAGAAAACGTGCGTCTTCTGAGAACATTTTGTCGAGTGATAGTAAAAAGCGTTTAACGGAACGTGAAAAATTTAATTTACAACGTATTGAATTTGAAAAAGAGAGAGAAGAATTCAATCGTTTAAGGGACCAGTTGCATCAACAAAACAGAGAGTTAATTGAGAGTGAGAAGTGTTTGCAATTTAAAAAGACAGTTTTATATGAAGAAAAAGTTAAAGTAGCCAGTGAAGAGTTCAAATTAGAACAGTACAAAGAGTATTTAGAGTCTTGGCGTGCCCAGCTAGTGAACGAGAAAACTGAATTGGAAGGTGAAGAGAGTCGGTTGAATAGCTGAAAAATCGATAATCGTGAGCAGCTAGAAGCAAAACAACACGAGTTTGTTTCACAAGGACGTTTTGAAGTACTCGTGAATACTGTTGAACAGGATATTGTAAGTCAAAACAATCACAATATAACTGAAAGTAATTTAGCTATATCATCTCTGGCCGAATTTCAAATTGGTGATGATTGGGAATTATATTCCGAACGTCTTGACCAATATTTTATTGCAAACAACGTTCCAAATTCTCGATGGGTTGCAGTTTTAATTACCAAAGTCGGAGCAGAGGCTTATAAAACATTAAGAGACCTTTGTGATCCAGTGAAACCATCGACAAAAAGTTATACAGAATTGTGTGAGTTATTGAAGGAACAATTTTCTCCGAAAATCTCTGCGTTTAAAGAAAGACTGGAATTTTATAGTTTGATGCAACAAGATAATGAGTCAATTAGTGAGTGGTTTGCTAGAATAAAAAATAAAGCCATTCATTGTAAATTTGGTGCTTCTCTTGATGACAGAATTAAAGACAAGTTTGTGACTGGGCTGTTAAGAGGTCCTATTCTAGATAAAATGTATGAGCAAGACACAACGATAAGAGTAGTTAAACAGGGGGGGGTTCTGGATCAAAAACTAGCGCCACCACCAGGTGGCAGCACGATCGAGAGAAGGTTCTAGAAGGATGACGTCATCCAGAACATTCTAGAGCCAGATGGCAGCACGGTTGAAGATCGTTCTAGAGGGATGACGTCATCCTGAGTATCTGTGGAGATGACTCATCGTTCCCAAGGGTGGGGATATCTCGTAAATCCTGTTGAGACTTGTGTGTAATGGGATACTGTTGAGTAACTTGAAGAGGGTAGCATGATTGTGAAAAAATATTTTTTTTGCAGCATGATGTCATCGATATTTTTTAGTTTTTCTAGAATATTCTAGTTATTTTAGAATATTCTTCTCATGGTTCGGGGGAGGGGAGTTTCTATAAAATCGAGGGGCTTCACTAGCACCATACTCAATCCACAGTTTCATTCCCCAACCATCAAGTTGGGGTTTCAAAACGAAGAAAAAGGGTGAAGAAAATGTTTTGTGTGGACGTCCAGGGTTTTCAGTCCCCAAATAATGGATTCATTGTAAAAGAGTTGGGGATTCAGGCGGTTGAGAAGAACGAGTGTGGATGCCTTTTTTTCCGACCTCCTTACGACTGGGGTGAGTTACCACCGAAGTACCGAAAGACGAATAAGTGGCTTACACATAACTTCCATGGATTATCATGGGAGTCGGGTTTCATCCCCTACGAGGAGGTCGAAGACATTATTGAGCATGTCCTGGCAAACGCAACAATCATTTTCGTCAATGATCTCCAGAAGAAACAATGGTTAGTCCTTCACGAAGAAGATAATCATTGATCTCAACGATTTTGGATCATCGAAGGCTAAAGGGATAACTACCCCTACTTGTTGGGTTCATAATGAACAAAGTATAATTCAGAATTATAGATGCGCTTTTGAAAATTGTTTGAAGTTAGTGAATTGGTACAAGAAGTACTTCACTTTGAGTCTGGATCCATCCATCAACATGGTGAAAAGCATACAGTACATGCAAGACAATGAACCTGATTCCAGAAATTTCATCAAATCTTTCCTTTTGAAATTTGCATGGCCGAACATTGATGAGATGTGGGAAGCTCTACCTGAGAAGCTGAAAGGATTTAAGGAGATTCAGGACCATCATAGATCGAGATACGCGGTAGCGTATCGGCCAAGTAACCATTTTGAATTTTCCCGCTCGACTCAACTCAAATAAAACTGGCCGACAGCTACCGCGTATCTATACACGAGACAACTACCCCCTCCACTACCTCCGTATAATAATATCTCCATAAAATGAAAATGGCCCTGTTTACGCGGAAACTAACGTCACTTTCATCATATAAATCGCCTATCCTCTTGCGATTAATATTATTATCATATTTTTCCGATGAGTATTTACGGAGATACAAAAATAAACAACGCGGATTTTTCGAAAATTATCAATTGAGATTATTTTCACACAGAATCAAGTTTGCAAGTTGGTAGTGGCGTGGAATTAGCCAAATGTTCGCGTTGAAAATACAGCGCTGCGCATGCGCTGAGTGGCGAGTGGTATTGAGGTTATTTTCTCTTGTTGTTGTAATTTACTTGTCAACTTGTCAATCAAACGGTGACAGTGTTATAATACAACAGCAGTTGCCTAGAATTCAGTAAATTCCCATGAAGTTGCTATGGGTTAAGAGGATGGATATGTGCTTTGAATTGATACACGTAAGCCAGAGGAATTGATTTACAAATCACTGGAATTCCTACGTGCCATTCACAGACTGAAATACTATCCAAAAAGGTAACTACTGTATTAATAATCGAATTATCTCTGTAATGGATCATCTGAAGCGAAAATTTCAAGAGACCTTTCCTGTATATTATGAAATTTCCTACAAAAAAGGTCTTTTGACATTTTCTCTTAAAATCCTCAGTTTATCAAATAATCGTTACAAAAGTGACAAAAATTGAGAGAGAAAATCATTAATTAGTGGTTTATTTTAATAATTGTTCAGGAATAATTGGTTATTATTCAAAATAAACAGGTAAACACTCGTTGAATAATCCTCGAGTGTATTTAAACAATTAAATAATTGGATAAGGAAGATATCTGGGCCTCAATCGAATAATCCTCGACTATATTTATTAAATAATTGGATAAAAAAAATATCTGGCCCTCAAAGATGTCGAATTCTTGAAGGATGACACCAAACGCCAGCCATTGACACATTCTCACGCCGACTCGAAGGTAAATCCACTCAAAAATCACTAATTACTGATTCAAATCATAAAATAATTAACCTCAACCGTGAAATCTTCCTCAATAATGCATTCAACTCTGGAATTATTCATTTTAGGAGAAAATATCAAAAGACCTTTTTTGAGGCTGACAAAATTTCCCACAAACAATGTCTCCTGATGAATTCTCCTAGAGCCTCACGTTTCCCAGATTATTCAATAATTAACCAAAGAGAACTCCAAAAGAATCAATTCCTAAATTACTCTCACTTTATTATCAATTTATCTCCTAAATGAGTGACTTAATCCGAAAATCTCAGAAGACCTTTTTTGTAGTCTACAAAATTTTTTACAAAAAAGGTCCTCTTCTATGTTTTCCTAAGCCCATTCCTTCTCCAGATAATCTCCCCCCAAACTGAAGGAATCCATCTAACTGCTTTAAAAATCTTCCAGAACCTCATCAACATCTTCATTATCACCACCACCAATACCATCAACATGCTCCGTACAAAGCAGCCTCGTAAATGTAACTCACCCCTCTCCACTCTTGAGGAGAGTGACATGCTGATGAAAGACTTATAATCAACATCAAGCAAAAGCTCTTCTTCATAAAATGGACTCAGACTTCCAGACTCAGAGAGTCCAAAAATCGAGTGCATCGAGTGATAGAAGATCAAATTCACACTCAGGAGAAATTTCTAATATACCTCAGTTGGATGCTGAGACTCTCAGGCAACTGCAGACGTTGAAGGGACATATTGAGAAAGTCATTGATACGCAGTACTGATGATGATGAATTAATTATTGATAGGTTTATGGATTTTTAGGAAAAATTGATATTTTCTAAGAGTTTCGAGGATTGTAGAGGAGAGAGGAGTGAAGATGAGTGATGACTAACTATTTTTCAATTTTGTATTTTGTATTTTTGTCATTGTAATAAAGATGAATTCATTTTATAGATTTTTTGTTGGGTTTTTCATTTATTATTTTATAAATATCTCACCAAAAATTGAATTTAAAGAAAAATGTCAAAAAACCTTTTCTGTAGAGAATAAAATTTTAAACAAAATAAGTCTCTTAACATTTTCATGTAAATCCACTAGTTCTCGAAATAATCGCAAAATAATGAATACAAAATTACAATTTTATTATAATTTTTTTAAATTAAAAGAATTAAAATGATAAAACTATTGCAAAAACTCATAATCTATTGATTCATTTTTCCGATAAGTATTTATACGGAAATACAAAAATAAACAACGCAGACTTCTCGAAAATTCACAAAAATCGTATGGCACAAAAAAAAATATTTTTCTCTCCAGCGCGGCCCACTAACTCTCCACGAGTAAAAAATCTTCTAACCTCATAACGACGGCCCAGGCAACATTTTTTCGTAATAATTCGCCCTTTGCCGAAGAGCAGTACGGAAGAAAGAATTCTCGTTATGGACTCATTTTGAAAAAACTACTGAAATCTTGAAAAAAAAACGAAAACGAAGTTTTCTTTTAAAAAAACGCCAAGTAACCATTTTGATGCGTATTTGATTATCTGCTGGGCATTTGAAGAAAAAAAAGCGAATGAAGTAAAAAGCGCCAAGTCAGATATGCTTACGAGAAAAAAATTAGTAGAGGCAGGACCAAGGTACTTGGCGCGGTTTTTTTCTATTGTCAAAATCACTGCTGAACATCATTCGATCAACTTAATGTTAACAGTACTTACTGAGAGCCTCGTCGTCTTCATCATGTCAACCGCGCCAAGTACCTTGGTCCTGCCTCTACTAATTTTTTTCTCGTAAGCATATCTGACTTGGCGCTTTTTACTTCATTCGCTTTTTTTTCTTCAAATGCCCAGCAGATAATCAAATACGCATCAAAATGGTTACTTGGCGTTTTTTTAAAAGAAAACTTCGTTTTCGTTTTTTTTTCAAGATGTCATTTACATTATCCAACATCAACAAATGGTGGAGATGTTGTGGATGGACCCCCACCCCTCATGAAGAATTGTTCTGCTTGTAATAAAGACATCAAGAAAAATTGAAATAAAAGACATCATAAAAAATTGAAATAATTTATCATATTATTACTCCTTGCCACCCTTGTTTGTTGTGGGGAAAAAAAGACAATCGATTTAGTTAGTTTATCAATATTGTTTGACTGTATGAAAAATCAGGAAAAAAAATCCTATCATCATCAATCGATAATTGAGACTGTTTCTTTACCGACTGCAGTTATATTGAGATTAGTGACGATGATAAAATATTTTATTTTGCAAGATTTAGTCATTTTTCACATAAAATAATAATATAAAATATGTGTGTAATGTAGAAGTAATTACTTTTTCTACAAATCATATGAACTGATTCAACGTTTTCCACTCTCTCTAGGGCTCTCTTAATACTCTTCGTTTTATACCTCATAGATTTGAAATTTTTTTTCTTGGATTCACAGACTCCAGTTTGAGAAGAGAATACGTACTTGAAAATTGTCAAATAAGAATGTTTAATCCAATTAACGAAATATTTCTGCTATTTACATTATCTGTTCCTCACCAGAAAAAACAAAAGATAAAATGTTCATGGTCCCACCTCTCAAATTTTTCATTAACGGTTTCTTAATCATTCGCGCTATCAAGAAATTTGATCCTACGAATTGAAGAAAGAGGAAGGGAGAAACGACTCAAAGTCTTTTGACTCACTCTAATGAACGAAAGGTCCAGAATATTCGTGAATAATTTCCTTCATTAGATAGCATGAGATAAACAGAGAGGATATGATCCTCATCCATGTCTCTCTCATACCCGAAATATAAACATTTGATAACTAATATAAAGCCAGGCAATCCCAGCGTTACCAAACCAGTGCATCTAGAGCTCCCAAGCTGACACATTAGTTTCTTTCATAGCGAATTGAGAACAAAGAAAAAAAAATGAGAAGTTTCGAAGACTATGGTGCCATGATCCTTCGGAAATATAAGGATAACACTGGAAAAAAAGTGAGATTCCTGAAGCCAGTAGAAGTGAGGTGTCCAATTCAGTGGGTGAGAAGTCCTAGAGGCAAGCTAATTTGTGAAGCAGTGAAGCACATTCTCTTACAACACTGGAATGAATTCGAGAATGAAGTTTATTTCACTGCAGATGACATCCGTACCAGGATGATTAAAAAAGCAGAATTCGAATATTGGTTCGAACCAACGCAAGAGATATCTTCACCACAACCTAATAGGATTGAATGGGATAATCAGAAGGAGTTTAGTGCGAAAGTGAAGGAGGAGCCTGAGAGAAGTGATTCTGAAACATACTACGACCCCACTGATGTTGAAGAAGACAGAAAGTTGAGTGATATTGCTGAGGGTAATTGTTTTGAGGAAAATTTGGTGGAGCCTAACTTCTCAGTTGAAGAAGTGAAGCAGGAGAGAGGTGATTTTTTGGAGCAGAATCCCAATTATGATCATTTGAGGGCTAAATTAGAGGAGCCTTTTCCAATGATGGGGGAGTTCAAACGTGAAGAATCTATGGAAGTGGAGGAGGAAAAAATCAAGATGGATGAGAGTGCAGGCTTACTGGAAGATGATGTGATGGAGGCTACGGAGATTCTTGATCCCCTGAATATCGCAACAACCTCTGGTGTGAACTCACTCAACGCTGATGATGATAATGTCATGGAAGTGATTGAGCAAGCAGACGAGCAGGGGGATGAGTCAGATATTGGCTATGATGCAGGAGCAGATGATGTTTACTTCAGAGGTAACATTTTTTATACCTTTTTCTAATGTATTGCAAGAATGAAAAAGTTATATTTTTTGAGTTAAATTCTAAACAATTTTTTTTATTAATTCCAGAGGAAAGCAGCATGATTATCACTCGTAATTCGTTTACTGGGGAGGAAAAAGTGGAGCTCTGGAGAATGAGGGAGTGGATCAGTGTTGAGAGAGACTGAGAGCATCCATGAGTGAAAAAACAAAAAAAATGCTTAAGCAGCTTACATGATTTTTATAAAAATTCAATTACTTTTCATCATAAATCGATGTCATTTTATTTTCACTTTATTCATTGTTCAATTTTACATGCTATGAAATTAAATCTTATAACAATAAAATATTTTTTTTCCTCATCTACCCCTCCCTCCAATATAACCACTGTCGGTAAAGGAGTAATCTCAATCGATGGAGAATGAAGGAGTGGATCAGTGTTGAGAGAGACTGAGAGCATCCATGAGTGAAAAAAACAAAAAAATGTTCAAGCAGCTTACATGATTTTTATAAAAATTCAATTACTTTTCATCATAAATCGATGTCATTTTATTTTCACTTTATTCATTGTTCAATTTTACATGCTATGAAATTAAATCTCATAACAATAAAATATTTTTTTTCCTCATCTACCCCTCATCTACCCCTCCCTCCAATATAACCACTGTCGGTAAAGAAGTAATCTCAATCGATGGTTAGGCATCGATAATGATAGAATTTATTCTTGGTTTCTCTGAGAAGAGTCGAAGTAAAATTTTAAAACTGTTGCTAACAACAACTCTACCCCCTTTCCTATCATCATCTATTAGTTGATGGATTGCTTGGATTTTTTTATAGAAGAAATGAAGAATTTTTTGAAAAGAAAAAAAATACCAATGGAATTTGAGTCGATTACTATTATTTGATTCTTTTGTATATAAAATGAGTCATCGCATTAGGTGTCAAGAACTATGACGTCATCATCATTTGAGAATATTCAGAAAGAAGAGTCTGGAACTATCTCTAGACTTCTTGAGTTCTATTGAGAATGTTCTGGAGTTTTTGAAAAATGAAATTTGAGTCGATTATTATTTGATTCTTTTGCATAAAAAATGAGTCATCGTTTTTTCTCGATAAAAATGAGTCATCGCATTAGGTGTCAAGAACTATGACGTCATCATCATTTGAGAATATTCAGAAAGAAGAGTCTGGAACTATCTCTAGACTTCTTAAGTTGCGTTGAGAATGTTCTGGAGTGTTCGAAACGTGAAATCAGAATCCTCCATCTCTTTTGCAAAACAAATGAATCATCATGTTGGGTATATTAAGGTGAGGGAATCATTCAAACCAATCAGTATTCCTCATACCACATATCATGGATGAACAACGGCGGAAATTACTACGAGTTCTGAGAGCTGCATATGAAATGCTTCCTCATGCTCAACCTAATGAGATAGAGAATTTGAAGGACTTAACGATAAAAAATATTAAATTATTGAACAAATATCTAAAAAATGCAAAATCTAGTGGTGAGAAAAGTGCAATTCAAGCAACAATTGCCCAGTTATTATGGTATATTGAAGTTTTTAAACGTCATATGAAACATGGTGGTGAAGTTATGAAGGAAAAATCAGTGAAAAGAATCTCCAATCGAGTTCAATGGAAGAATCTGCAATCCGCCTTCAACAATCGCATCAAAACAGGCGCTGTAATCAATTTAGTTCATAAAGATATCAAATCATTTCTTCATAATTGTAAAAAACTTGTTACTAATCATTTAAAACACATTCTAACTAATGAAGGAGGTGTGAAAGTTAATTGTGCCCTCTTATGCAAATTTACAATCATAAAATCGGATGAGGTTCAAGAAGAAACGAAGCATTTCACCACAAAAAACGAAGTAATCCTCCCTGCAACAAACTTGAGCGACTGATTTAATCATTTTGTTATTGATGATCTTACTGTAAAGCTAGAAGATTTCCAAGAGACTGGTTCTGGTTGGGCATTGAGTGAAATAATTAATTTGGTGGTTAATATTAACAAATTTGAGCCTCTGATAGGTGGAAACTTGACATTTATTGAGCTACCAAAGAATATACAAGCTAAGAAAGCTGTGGTTAATATACACAATAGTGATCAATTTTGTTTCTTGTGGGCTGTTACAGCAGCTCTCCATCCAACAAATGTGAACGCCAATCGACCGAGTTCATACCCTGATTTTCGCACTATACTTAAATATGAAGGGCTGAATTTTCCAATGAAACTCAAAAGTATTCCCAAGTTTGAGGAAATGAATGATCTGAAAATTAATGTCTACGGTTTGGAATCAAATGGACGTAGTCACACTGTTTTTCCCATGTATTTGAGTAAGAAGATCACAACTCGGGAAACAATTCACTTGCTGATGGTTGAAAGCAATTCAGAGGAGAATGAATATGAGGAACCAACCTTTCATTTTGCTTGGATTCGTAATTTATCACGTTTGGTTGGTTGTCAAATCTCGAAAAATAAAGTTTTTACATGGATATGTGACCGTTGTCTCTGTCACTTCAAACATCAACATTCCTTTCAAAATCATAAGAAAGATTGTGAGAATTTAAATAAAGTTCGAATGATTATGCCTGATGAGAAACATAAGATATTGAATTTTAAAAATTTCAAACATAGTGAAACTATTCCTTTCACCGTTTATGCGGATTTAGAATGTATGATTGACTCAACACAGGATGATCATCATATCCCTCACAGTTTCGCATTTTATGTAAAATGTTCCTTTGATGATTCGTTATCAGAGTTTAAACTGCGCCGAGATCTTGATTGCATCAAGTGGTTTTCGATGGAGATGAAGATGCTTGCATGCAAAGTACATAAACAATTGAAAAGCAATT
Organism: Coelinius sp. EB29; assembly: GCA_035578325.1. NCBI lineage: Eukaryota > Metazoa > Arthropoda > Insecta > Hymenoptera > Braconidae > Coelinius > Coelinius sp. EB29. The sequence continues at coordinate 520,352 of JAOZGT010000026.1, read as the reverse complement.
TGAGAATGGAAAGCTTGTCAGCTCAACAAATTGAAGATTTTCAATCAGCAGTGATATGTCATATATGTAGAAAACCATTGAGTGGAAGTGATAAGGTTCGGGATCATTCACATTTAACAGGGAAATATCGTGGAGCTGCGCATAGAAGTTGTAATCTTTTATACCAAGATTCGCATACAATTCCCATTGTATTCCATAATCTATCGGGTTATGATGCTCATTTCATCATTCGTAGTTTTGCAACTTCATTTGAAGGTACTATAAAAATTCTCCCAGTGAATAAAGAGCGCTATATCTCTTTCACTAAATTCGTTGATGGAACTTGTGTAAATCTACGATTCATTGATTCATTTCGTTTCATGAGTAGCAGTCTTGAACGATTAGCAAGTTATCTTGATGATGAATATAAAGAAATAACAAAAAAATATCAATCAGATCCAGAAAAACTCAGTTTGTTATGTAGAAAAGGGGTCTTTCCTTACGAATATATTGATCACTGGGATAAATTAGATGATACCGAATTGCCAGAGAAAGAGAAATTTTATTCCAAGTTAACAGATGAGCATATATCTAATGAAGATTATCAACATGCTAAAAATGTATGGAGTCGATTCGACATTGAGACATTGGGAGAGTATTCTGATCTCTATCTCCAAACTGATGTCTTATTGTTAGCCGACATTTTCCAGAATTTTCGTAGTAACTGCATACTTACTTATGAGTTAGACCCATTGCATTATTATACAGCACCTGGATTAGCTTTTGATGCAATGTTAAAGTGTACGGGGGTCAATTTAGAGCTTTTTTCTGATCCAGAAATGATATTATTCATTGAAAAAGGTATTAGAGGTGGAGTATCACAATGTGCAAACAGATATGCTCATGCTAATAACCCATTCATGGGAGAAGCACACTATGATCCATCATTAGAAACATCATATTTGATGTATTATGATGTTAACAATTTGTATGGTGCTGCTATGAGCAATAGTTTACCATCTGATTCATTTGAATGGATTTATATTAATTCAGTAGATATTTTGAATGTTCCTGATGATTCATCAGTGGGGTATATCCTTGAAGTTGATTTGGAATACCCCAGAGAATTACATGAATTACATAAAGATTTTCCTCTTTGTCCAGAACATTTCATCCCTCCAGGGAGCAAACATACGAAATTGGTGACTACACTTTACCCGAAAGAAAAATATGTAATACATTATCGAAACTTGAAACAATATACAGCACTTGGAATGAAGATCAAACATATTCATCGCATTTTGAAATTCAATCAGAGCCCCTGGTTGAAACCCTATATTGATTTAAATACCAGCAAAAGACAACAATCAAGAAATGAATTTGAGAAAAACTTTTATAAATTGATGAATAATGCTGTCTTTGGAAAAACGATGGAGAATGTTAGAAAGCAAAAAGATATCAAGCTTGTCACCCATTGGGATGGTAGATATGGAGCAAAAGCACTTATAGCAAAACCAAATTTCCATAGCTGTATGGTATTCGATGATGATATGGTCATTATCGAAATGAATCGAACATCTGTATACTTCAAAAAACCCATTTATATTGGGTACACAATCCTCGATTTATCGAAAACGATTGTTTATGATTTTCATTATAACTATATTAAAAATAAGTTTGGAGATTCAGCAAAACTGATGTATACTGATACAGACAGTTTATTATATTTATTCAAAGTACCCAACATCTATGAGTGCATCAAACAAGATATACAAATGTTTGATACTTCTGACTATAAACATGATAATGAGTATGGGATACCTCTAGCGAACAAAAAAGTATTGGGTCTTATGAAGGATGAAAGTTGTGGGCGGATCATGGTTGAATTTGTGGGTCTCCGAGCGAAAACATATGCATTTAGGATGTTGAATGATGATAGAGCTAAGAAGAAAGCTAAAGGTGTTAAGGCCGCCACAATTAAGAAAATAACATTCGATGATTACAAAAACTGTCTTCTTGATAACGAGCATATTGTGAGGAATCAATACTTAATCAGGAGTAAAAAACATGAGGTACACACGATTTGTCAGACGAAATTGGTGCTGAGCTGGGAGGATGATAAGCGTATGATTTCATCTCATACAACGGATACTTTACCTTGGGGGTACATCAATCCACTTTCATAATTTCATATAAATGTTGTTATATTGTACATATTTAGGGTGAAGGTGAAAATAATAAAAAAATTACAAGAAATTTCCTGGTTTTAAATTTTTATTATCAATCGATATATACATTGGATGGGTGAGGAGAAAAAGTTCTATACATATCATACATCAGATTCATCTATCCAACTGTTATGAGAATCATCGAAGCCTAACCATTTAACAAACAATTTGTTCCCTCGTTTTTTCATCACCTTTTCAATGAGATAGATATCAGGATGCTGGACTTTCGCCAATTCTTCCTTATAGAAACTACCTTCAATCGGTTTATCTTGATAATCAATCAATCTGTAAGTAGTTGGTTTAGTATTCCTCACTTGATTTATTTTGAAAATTTCAGTGGTCCAATTCGGTGTGTAACCTTTTTCAAAAACATGCTTATATTTGCTTATTCTCACTTGATCATTGACTTTAAATTTTGCTTTTCTCTTTCCATTAATTTGATATTTTCCATAAATTCGGTGACGAAGGAACTGATCATTCGTATGGTTTACATCCTTCGGTTTCATTTGGATTGTCCTATGTTTTGTATCATTATAAGACAATATAATTCCAGGAAGTATCTCTAACCATTTGTATGATCCTTGGAGGGAAAATCTTTTCCACATTCTTTCTTTCAATGTACGATTAAATCGTTCACAGATCGACGCTTTCAAATTGCTATACGTTGAATACATATTTATGTTGAATTTTTGCATGAGATTCTTGAATTCTTTATTGTAAAATTCTTTCCCTTAATCAACATGTAAATTTCGAGGCACACGACCTTGTTTAAGCACATATTCCATAGCTTCTGCTACATTGAATCCACTTTTGGTTTTAATTGGCATTGCCCAAGCGTATTTGGAGAAGATGTCAATAATTGTGAGAAGAAATTTGTATCCATCATTTTCTTTGGCATATGCTGACATATCCACAAGATCGGCTTGCCAGGTTTCATCAAGAGCGCGTATATCAACATGACGTCTAGGATAATTTCTACGAGCTGGTTTATGAAGTTCCTCAACCACAGCTTCCTTCTCTGTTCTGAATGTTTCTTTTTTTTCTTGAATTTTTCGTTTCATTTCTAGGATGGTGATTAACTTCTTTCTCAAGAATTTTCGGATCTCTTCTGATACGTTTCACTTCTTTCGGGAAATTATCTATGATATCTTTTTGTGAGTCTGTACTATTACCTTCAATTGATTCGTTAGAGTGATCTTTACCTAAACGCTTCAATGTCTTCGGTCCGTTAGCTATACCGTGAATGAGTTTACGGTTCCGCGTTATGAGCTTTTGAAGCGAATCAATATGCGATCTGAGAACCTTCAAGGAAATTGCATCATTATCTTCTACAGCATCAGCAATATTGCATAATCGTTTGTTTTTTATATCAAACTGCTCGTCTGGTGTGAATTGAAAACCTACTCCTGGCGGTCCTCGAATATTTTGTGGGCCATATTCATCTCCAGCCAAATGTCGTCCAAACACGTCAACACTCATTTTGATACTAATGGTGTAATGATGTTTACCACTCTTAATATATCAATCCAGCTTCCCTCAATTCTTCAATGATTGAGACGATTTCATTATTATGATTATTATTACCAGCAGCTTGAGATGCATATAGCAATCGGAGTCGGTCTACCAACTCATTCGGATCATCCCAGTACACATAATCCATATTCCGTTTTCTTTTAACAATCATTTCATTTGGTAATCCTTCCCCTCGTTTTATCATAAAATCTTCAAATCTTTTTCTATTATGTCGTCTCAAACCTTTCTCTGGATTGTAATATTTCATGTCAAGATTTGTAGCTTTTACAACCTTTGTAAATGCTTGCTTATCTTCATTAGTAATGATCCCTACATTCGGTTCTGCTTTGAAGAGTAATTCGAGAAGTCCTGGAGTTTGTTCATAGTCATCATGACCAATTTGTATTCTTCCTCGCTCGAATGAAATGGGGGTTGTGCCAATGACTAGCCGTTTATTCAGTTTGCGGACTCCAGCTATACTATCCAACTCTTTAGCTTCACTCGGATTGGACAGTAATTGCAAATATCCTTCTGCTAGATCATGCTCGCCATCTTCATTCGTTGAATGGTAGTCTCCATCATCATCATCATCATCCTCATCTATATCTTTCGATTTTATTGCAGGTTCTATTGTAGGCTGTACTGATGTTGCTGCTGTGATATGAGGAATTATTCCACCTGTATCGATCTCCCCAATTTCATCAGTATTCTGTGTGTCTGATCGTTTTCTTTTTCTCGGATTTTCAGGAATAACAGCGAGTTCTTGTGATGGTATTGCTATTGGTTTGAGGAATTCATGATTCCTATATTTTCTTCTTCTTCTTCTAGGAATTTCGGGATCAGCGGTTTATTCAACAAGTTTCTGTAATGGTGTAACCATTGGTTTGAACACATCATTCAAAGCTTTTTCTGTGTCATCTTTTCCTAATTTCATGAGCTTATGTTTTTGACGAATTGCTTCACTTGCGTGAGCAATTTGCTGCAATACATTTTTCTCTTTGTTAAGATTACAACTTGCCATGTTGAAGTTCCAAATGTGACTGTTTAGGAGGCCCAGTATCTTATATATTTATAAAACAATCGAATCCTCTTCGATAACGTCCATTGTCTAGTTCTCTATCTTTATCTATCACTAAAAAACTATATTTATCAATATTCCAGCAAGAGGAGCACAAGCTTTTGAACTGATTATAACTCATATCAGTGTTCACATGATCTTCATAGATATGCTTCAAATTCCGATCATCTTGCTTGAACAATATCAATAAATTAGCATTGTCACGGACAAGATGTTTGGGGATTCGAGTATACGTCTGGCAAAGGTAAAAGCAATCAACATCTTGATGTCGCCCCATGCAGAAAAAGGCTCTCATATTATCTTGTTTCTCACACGCGACATCATCGAAAACAAATATCGAATTGGGTTGAGCATCTTCCGGTTTTATCACTTGCTCATGCTCATTGAAAGGGAAATATCCAATGGTCTTTGTTGACTCTAAAACTTTCTTCAGAAACTCATATTTTGGTTGATTTAGAGATTTTGAATATACATAAACATTTTCGAATCTCAAGCCATTAGGATGTATAATGAGTGCTAATAATGCATTTGTTTTGCCGCAGTTTGAAGGTCCGCAAAAAATAGCACGTACTGTATTTGGTAACAATTCACCATGACGTTTTTCTCTCATCTCATTATCATCCTGTACCATCTTATCGAAATTTAAGATAGGTAATTTCACGTTCTGTTCTGTGAACTTCATCTTGTATTAGTATTGCTCATGGCATCCACTATTCAACTAAACCGAAAACATATAAATAGCGGGTATTTATAGGTTCACCATCCAGTTGAGTGAGAGCTATGGATGTGAATAGACGTAAGAAGAAGAGCGGTAAAGGATTAATCAATAGGATCATCAATAAGTTACCAATCGAACTCCATATTCCTGGTTATCAATATTGTGGACCAGGTACGAAGTTATCGGAAAGGTTAGCTCGCGGTGATCCTGGTATTAATCCTTTGGACAAAGCGTGTAAGGAGCACGATATCGCGTATTCGAAGAATCGAGAAAATCTCACAGCTAGGCACGAGGCTGATAGAATATTGCAAGAGAAAGCGTGGGGGCGTGTATTATCAAAGGACGCAGGTTTCGGTGAAAAAGCTGTTGCTTGGGGAGTAGCTAACATTATGAAAGCTAAAACAAAGCTCGGAGTAGGATTAAAGGAGAAGAAGAAGGGTGGAAAGAAAGTCACTAAACGTGGAAAAAGTCTCGTGAAGAAGAAAAAAACATGTGGTCGTGGTGTTGTTCACAAGAAAGTGCCCTTGAAACAGATAATCCTTGCAGCGAAACAGCTGATGCGACCCGGAGATGCAGTCAAATCAGCTCTTCAAGCGGCACGGGATGCTGTTCGAAAAGCTGGAGGAAAGCGTTTCATAAAATCTCCACGAGTCCTACCAGTTCCAGGAAAAATCGGTGGAATATTACCATTCTTGATTCCATTATTTGCTGGTCTAAGTGCCACGGGAGCTTTAGCTGGAGGCGCCGCAGGAATCGCAAAGGCAGTAAATGATGCAAATGCAGCTAAACGTTCGCTTGAGGAGAGTAAACGTCATAATCAATCAATGGAGGCAATCGCGATGGGAAACGGGTTGTATTTGAAACCTTATAGAAGAGGGTTAGGTCTCCATATAAATGCAAAAAACTCATAAAGCTACCACACCGAGCCCTCAGTGATGTTGATCTCATGAAATTTTCTAAACTCATGAAAATTCCATATTTTCGAGGGGTATATATGAGAAATGGGCTACCCAAGAATGGACCCCAAAAGAATGAATCAACTATAGTTAATTTGGATGATAGAGATGGTCCTGGCATACACTGGGTGGCGTATAGAAAACGAAATGATGTAATTATCTATTTTGATAGTTTTGGAAATTTACATCCACCAAAAGAATTGATGGATTACTTTGGTGTTGGTAGCATTGTGAAATATAATCATCAGAAACATCAAGATTACAATACAATCATCTGTGGTCATTTATGTCTCAAATTCCTCAATGGAGAGCTATAAATTGAGTGGTCATCGATTCATTCCGTTAGTTCAAAGGTGACTACCATGGGTGAATCTTTCACATTAACTTTATCGGGAGCTTCTTCAATCTTAGAAACAAATTATTTCCCACCAATTGAATTATCCCCCAATCATCACTATAGTTTAGCTCTCGTTGAATTCTTGACATTCAATACGATTCCGAATATTGATAAAGGGAATAATAAATTCCACTATTTTGATGGTGACAAAAAGCATACAATCATCATTCCATCAGGTAGTTATGAAATCAATGATATACAGAATTATCTGCAAAAGATTCTACAAGAAAGAAGTGCTTTCATCGACTTGAAACCGAATAACAATACTTTATGCAGTGAAATCAAGTGTGATCGAACAATTAATTTCATACCATCTGATTCAATTGATAGATTATTGGGCTTTGATAAGAAAATCTTAGCCCCCAATAAAACACATATATCTGATTTGCCTGTCAAAATTCTCAAGGTGAATTCTTTGTGTGTGGGGTGTAATATTACTTCTGGGGCCTATGCAAATGCGAAGAAAGTACACATTATTCATGAATTCTTCCCCGCCGTTCCACCAGGATATAAAATCGTTGAAGTTCCAAAAAACCTCATTTACCTTCCGATCTCCGTGCAAGCAATAGATCATTTGCAGCTCAAATTACTTGATCAAGACGGCGAATTAGTGAACTTTTGAGGAGAGACAATAACAATAAGGCTTCACGTTAAACGAACATAATGGGTATTGTGTTTGAGACTAAAGTTGGCGGAAATTATAAAAGCAGATCGTTGTCTCAAAGAACAAACAGTCGTCAAAGATCTAGCAAGCAGTTAACACGTCAGAGCATTCACTTCTTGAAAAGTTTACACTTGAAGCCAAAACGGCAAAGTAATCATAAAAATCAGTGAATAATGGAAGATATACTGAAAATTCAGAAATCTGTGGTGTTCGATGAGGCGGTTTCTCATTATGAAATGCATGCGCATCAACCGTTTGCATCATCAACATATGGTAATAATGATGAAATTTCAATCACAGTACAACATCAGGATTTATGTTTGTTACCTAGTAAGAGTCATCTACATATTTATGGGAGATTAACGAAAGAAGATGGTAATACAGCAATCGAAAGAACAAGACTTGTTAACAATGCTATCTGTCATCTATTTGAGGAAATACGATACGAACTCAATGGGGTTGAAATTGACCGTTCCAAAAATGTGGGGTTAACAAGTCTTATGAAAAACTATGTATCACAAAGTCCTAATCAATGCTTTCTATTGGAAAATGCTGGTTGGCTTAAGAAAGATGATATGGAAAGTACTGATACAATTACAGATGCTGCTGGGTATTTTGATATTTCAATACCACTGAGTTTCATTCTTGGTTTTGCTGAAGATTATCAGAAAATCATAGTGAATGCTAAGCATGAGCTCATCATCACAAGGTCGAAAACTGATGTCAACGCATTCCTTCAAAAACCCATCAGTGCTGCGAATCCTGAGGAGAAATATAAAATTGGGCTACAGAAAATTGAATGGCAAATTCCTTATATCAAAGTGCCTGATGAACGTAAAATAAAACTACTCAATTTCATTGCAAAAGATACATCCATTACAATGAGTTTCCGCACTTGGGAGTTGTATGAATACCCACTACTTCCTGCAGCTTCGAAACATGTTTGGGTTATAAAGACATCTAATCAATTGGAGAAACCACGATATGTTATTTTAGGATTTCAAAAAGCACGAAGAAATACCGCAGCAGCTAATGCTAGCAACTTTGATCATTGTAGAATCCGTGATGTAAAACTATTCCTAAATTCAGAGAGTTATCCTTATGGTAATTTGAATCTTGATATTGATCATAATCAATATTCAACATTATACAATATGTTTGTGAATTTTCAAGATTCTTATTATGGGAAAGAGTTGGAACCATTATTGAATAGATCCGAATTCTTGGAAAATGTTCCATTGATTGTTATTGATTGCTCAAAACAGAATGAGTATTTGAAAAATGGTCCAGTTGATGTTCGTTTGGAATTTGAAGCAGGTGTACCTTTCCCACCTAACACAGCAGCGTATTGCCTCATCCTTCATGATCGAATTGTCGAATACAATCCTATCAGTGGTGGGGTTAGGAAACTAATGTAAACAATCAAGCTTTATGAACATCCTCATGTATATTAAAAAATGAATAAATTTTTTTGTTTATTAATTGAAGAAATCTTTGATATTATTGTTGTACACACCCTCTTCTCATAAATATTATTATTATAGAAATCACAGTGAAGCCCCTCGGTTTTTATAGAAACTCCCCTCCCCCGAACCATGAGAAGAATATTCTAAAATAACTAGAATATTCTAGAAAAACTAAAAAATATCGATGACATCATGCTGCAAAAAAAATATTTTTTCACAATCATGCTACCCTCTTCAAGTTACTCAACAGTATCCCATTACACACAAGTCTCAACAGGATTTACGAGATATCCCCACCCTCGGGAACGATGAGTCATCTCCACAGATACTCAGGATGACGTCATCCCTCTAGAACGATCTTCAACCGTGCTGCCATCTGGCTCTAGAATGTTTTGGATGACGTCATCCTTCTAGAACCTTCTCTCGATCGTGCTGCCACCTGGTGGTGGCGCTAGTTTTTGATCCAGAACCCCCCCTGTTTAACTACTGATAAGCCTTAAAGACATTGTGGAGAAGGCGAAAAATAAAGAAGCAACAATAAGCCGTGCTACTAGGACACCAGCAGACTCAGTACATCGTTTACAGACGAGTTATCGTCGTGAAATCAACAAGAGAGGACAACACCATAATAGCAACAACTCTAAGGCTGGAAATTCAACGAGCAAGAAGGACGACAACACATCTGAACCAACATGTAAATATTGTGGTAAATCACGACACAATTTCTCCAAATGCAGGTATAAAAGTTTTAAATGTAATAACTGTAATAAAACAGGGCATTTATCGAAAGTTTGTACGGTTAAGCAAAAGTCTTCTAGTAATCATTTTTTAGAAGAAGGGGAGGACGACAGACTAAGTGAAGTCATTAGTGACATGTTTACGTTATCAAATATTGGCAAAATTGTTGATCCATTTATGGTTCAAGTTGAAATTGAGAATAAAAAATTAAATGTTGAAATTGATACCGGAGCTAGTAGATCTGTCATCCCAGAGTCAATTTATAAAAAGTTATTTGCTAATTGTAAGCTCGAGTCAACACCTGTAAAATTAAGAATGTATAATGGAGAAATTATATCACCGATTGGTCAGATTTGGGTTACTTTATGTAACAAACAATTTAAAACAAAAGGATGTTTAGTTGTTGTTCGAAATGGTTCAAGACCTTTACTGGGTAGAGATTTAATGAAGTTATTAGGATTTGCTATTTCATCTGTAAATTATATTGATACGAGTAACCCAGTTACACAGTTAATTAATGAATTTTCAGAGTTGTTTGATGGAAAATTAGGAAAATTTAAATATGAAAGAGTGAAAATTAATTTGAAAGAGGAAGTTACTCCTATTTTTATTAAACCCAGGCCAGTTCCATTTGCTCTTAAAAAGAAAATTGAGGAAAAATTGGAAAAATTGGAAAAGGATGGAGTAATTACTTTGCAAACAAATAATAAATGGGGAACTCCTCTAGTTCCTGTCATGAAAGAAGATGGTGATCTGAGAGTTTGTGCTGATTATAAAATTACAGTAAATAAGTATGTTGAAGACGATAGACATCCTTTTCCAAGAATTGAAGAGTTGTTTGCTAAATTAAGTGGAGGAGAACTATTTACTAAACTAGATTTTACGGCAGCGTATAATCAATTAGAGTTGAATGATGGATCAAAAGAGTTATTGGCCTGGAGTACACACAAAGGTATTTATTATGTCAACCGATTACCATATGGCGTAAAACCAGCGTGTGCTATTTTTCAAAAAATTGTAGAAAAAGTCTTACAAGGAACTCAAGATGCAGCAAATTTTTTAGATGATATTATTATTACGGGAAAAAATCGTGAGGAGCACTTTTATCACTGTCAAAAAAGTTCATGTTTTGGAAATTCCGTTAACTCTAAAAAATAACCGATGAACAATGAACGATGTTCAAGATGTTTCCGTAATTTATCTCGAATGGAAGCAATTTCACGACAAAATGTCATGAGACATTTTCTGCAGCTGAGCTGTTGACTAACAAAAAATTCTTCTGACATTTCCCCATACCTAAGTCACTTATCAACAACATAATTTGATGTTGCAGAAAAAATCACAGTAGTAAAGTTGTACAACGTAATAAGTCGATTTTCCATTTTCGCCTCAACGAAATTTCTCTTATTCTCTAATTATTATTAGGGTCTTATTAATAATGACTCCGAATCTATCGAAATCCGAATGATTACCTCTAATAGTTACAATTTTTGATAGAAATTATTGTCATTAGATATTCGATCAATTAATAAACATAAAGCTTCTTACGGTTTTTTTTCCATATTAATTCAATGGCATGAGGCGAAATGAATCCAAGTTCTCAAATGCATTAACAAGGGAGGTAGGAACAAATACCACCCCCTAGCAAAGTCTGTATCCGATTGTTGAACCAATAATATGACTGTTTTTTTTTAACTCACCCTGGATAAATAGCATGGATTATTGAGAAGTTTAGAAACCTCCGCGACTTTCATCTCAAACCATTGAAAATAAACAATTGAGACTTATCAAAAGTTCCCTTGTAGTTTTCTTCGTATTACAACCGTTTTTTCCCTTCCGCAGAAGTCACCAGAAACATGCAGAGCAGATCGAAGTGCATCAACCACTAATCACATAAGCATCAATGATCAAAATTCACCTGGGCCAAATGGCCTTCCCCACTTATCTCCATTGGGACAGCAGACTGGTGCAGTCAGTGGGGCAGCGTTAAGTGCAGTAGGCCAAATATCTCAGCAGGTACAAGCATATAACGACAGTATCGTGAGCGTTGTCACTCCACCCAATTCAATCCCTCCTGCTACTTCGGTATATCAGGGCGTGCCGACGTCACAAGTGCCCAATCTTGCCGGTGTACCTCCTTTAGCAAATGGTGTAACTGTTGTAACATCCGAACTACGTCAGCCTCCACCTGCAAATGGTCAACTAACTGGGAACAGTATCTTTGATGTAACGCCGTCCACTTTTTTAAGTTATCAGTTTCCACAGTCAAGTGATCAGTCAGTTAATAGCAGTGGCCAACAAGATCACAGCACTATGGAACAAATAGCAGTCAATACAGCACAATTGGAACAGTACGAAGGCACAAGGATGATAGAGAGCATTGCAGGTACAACTCCTCCACAAAATCGCCAACAGGACCTACTTCAAGGGCAAGGAACCATTGAGATTGAGGCTAACACTGATGCAACGGTTGTACTTGATGCACAAGCATATCAGCCCATCAATGGTAAGCATCAACATAATGCTGCTCGACCTGATTTGAGGGACTCTCAACAACGGCAAAATCATCAAGAAGCTGTACTCACTCAGGAAGAAAGTACTATGTCTGCAGAGAATATTGAAATTGGTGATAATGCAACTCCGATAGCTACACTAGACGTCCAAGCAAATCCGCCCATCAATGGACAGCATTCAGGAAATGATGTCCAAAAACTACAAAATCTCCAAGGAGTTGCACCCATTGAGGAACAAATTGTAATCCTTCCAGAGCATATTGAGGAAAATGAACAGCCAAATGTTGGGGCTAATGCTATGATGAATGGGATGATTAATGATGGCAATATACAGGTGCCTGCTAACAATGCACTCAATAATCAAAATCCTCCACGTGTGATTATACAGCAACAATATGTCCCAGCTGTTGATCCAATCGTTCCAAGACAACCTCAATGGGATAATCATCAAAATCACCTGAATTATCCATTACAACAGCTTCAACCAGACCAGTTCAATCGTTAACCACTTGTCTCAAATGTCAATGGTGCCAATCAAATGTTTAATATTCCATTAGAAAAACCTTCATTGGTTTACAACTGGTTAGTACAAAATCAAAATGTCGGTAACCACATTGGATATTTAAATAATCCACTGATATCTCTTAATCAGCAACAATTCCATAATCAGCAGCAGCCAAATCTCAATGCAGATGGACGATTAAGAGATGCAGAAAACAGACCTCCTTCCCCTATTAATCAAAATATCCAAGCTCAAAATGACGGATTTCGTGAGTTCCGCGTGGTTATGAACGAGGGTTTCTCCCGTCTCGAGCGAGGGATTCGTGTAATCGCCGGTAGGGTAACACGTCACCACAACACAAACAAAAATAACACAAACAAAAATAACATACAAAAATAACACAGATAAGGATAATACTAATAGTAATTGGCACTGAGGAAAAAATTTATTAAAGTAATTCATTTCGATTGAATTTAAACGTCAAGTTATAATTTTTTAAAAAATATCAATTTAACACGTGTTCTTATCGAAAATTCACGAAAAGTTGGTGAAAACGATGAAAAATGGGTCTAGCGTAATGAAACACCGGCTATAGGTCAATCGTTACGTCAAGAAAAAACGTTATATTCTTACGCATCCCTCAGACTAATAATTAGTTATAAAAAATGCCAAAATAAGCGAAAATTTACCTTTCTTGCGCGCGCAGCTGGAAAGTACGACAACGTCGCAACACATTCAAAGAGAGAGGGCAGCGCGCAAAATACAAATCTGGGGTACCTGGGGGATGAATAAACGTTTACAGCCGAGTGTCGCCCTAGTCAGCTAATGATACCAGCCCGTGTTACCAAATTTCTCTAGTTCCCAACGTTGCCGCTGTTAACGACCAGATTTTTATTTTTTTCAAAAATTATTGAATTGATTGTTGGAGATTTTTTGATCGATCCTATGAATATTTATTAGGAAAAAGAGTCATGAGGAATATAATGGCACTGTAAAAGTGACCAAATATAACCTCAATGGGGTAATTCAAAATTTCATTTTTTCGTGTTCAGGGGTTGGAATTCCCCAGAAAATCCTACCTTTCCCCTACAGCTCACCCCTCCCCCCATTGCAATCAAGGCAGAACATCCTTAAGTTCAAATATATGTTATTATCCCGAGTTATTCATGTTTATGTTTTTTTTGTTTGTGTTGTTTTGGTTTGTGTTATTTTGGTTTGTGTTATTTTGGTTTGTGTTATTTTTGTTTGTGTTGTGGGAACATAGAACCGCCGGTAAGCAGGCACGACATGCACATCCCCCCCATTTTCTGCTCTTTAACTCCCCTCAAGCTCTGGAAAATTTTGAAGAAGTTTCAGAGGAAGATTATCAACATCTAGTGTCATACCTTTCTCAGATTGGGGGTAGAGATGTTAAAAAAGCCGCAGTTGAAATAATCCGTGCTACACTGGGGACGAGGGACAATTTTGTAATGAATGTCACAATCAGTCGTAAGGAGCAAGGCAAATTACTCTTGAAACAACATGCACCGAGGTACTTTAAAGCATGTCTTGATGCTCTCAGATCTTCAAACAACTCTGCTGGTATAACTGAGAAAGAATTCAGTACTGTGATGACTACTGCGCTGAAGACAGTAAAAGAACGTCATCGTCACACGCTACACAGGGCAAGAAGACCTAACCAGCGATCACCAGAATAAGATATCAGTGAATTAAAATAGTCCTGATAATTCATTCACATTCCACTTCCTTTTTACTTCCTTTTATTTCATTCATTCATTCAATTCTAATATGTTTTTCATTATTTACTCCTGAAATCAACCTAAAAAAATCGCTTGATCTAAAAAAAAGTTATTAAAGTTAAAGTTAAAGTAGATACTAGAGCAATTGAAAACGATAATAAGGACATGGCTAAAAAGAAAAAAAAGATACATTGATGACATATACACGTATGAAAAAAATTGACCTGTTAGCTGGCCATGAAAATCGAATGGAAATCCAATAGCATTTGCTGAAATTTCTTATTGTATTTTTCAATACATATGGTCGAAATGAAAAGCTGGAAAGCTCCTTTTTTGTTCCCTTATCCAATTCATGAATACAACTTTTATGTTGCGGACTAAAAAAAATAGTGTTGCAAATTTTTCATGTTCATTTTTAATATACATCTTATGAATCCCGATGTGAGCATATGGTAACGTTAATAATACAATTTTAAAACAATTGACTTGATTTATTCATCCCCACCATGTCTGAATGTGTTGTTGAATTCAGGACATTTATCATGACATCTTTAAATCGTTGATGTGGGACGTGATATGGTATGTACATTTGTCTGATAGTATCATAAATGTAAAGTGGTCAGAATATTATTGATTGACCTAAAACATTAATCAGTTAATGGAATTAATATTTTTGATTTTTCGTATGATTATCAATTTTTAATTGACTTGTCAGTATAGCTACATTTGTAATGATGAACAAGGCTATATCAATATGAAAATTCAGAGGTTCGGACTAAAAATTCGAATATCTGATTGTTACTGAAGGTATTTCTCCATGTGAAATTGGGTAGCTATAATTTTTGATGATTCATATTGACTCTGAGAAATTGACTCTGCCTTTTCATTCGTCAGCCTGCATCGACGTTGAATAATGTGGCAAATAACAGAAGTAAAGATTGTGGATTTTGTCGAGTTTAAACTATTGTAGATAGACGTAATTTCTCGATTCTCGCCTGAATTATCTATTGGACGTTGAGAAATCAATTTTAGTGTCTAATAATGCGTTAACAATTTTGTTGAAATTTCCGAAAATTTATTGAAGATGATTGGGGTTACATCGTGGCCACTCCCAAAGTCGAAAATCATCTTCCTGCATAATCAGCACAGGTCCAGATAATCAAAATCTTCCTATAGGGATGGGCACAGATCTTGATTCCTTACCCGAAGGAATTGGTTCCTCGTTGACTTCAACGAATACATTCAAAAGCGATTAAAGACTTCGTTTGGTACTCCAAGCACTTCAGTCGTATGAACAAATGTTCCTGCAAATTCCAGGAGGATGGATGAGAGTCCAGAAAAGTCACCAGAGGCTGGAAATGAAAATTCTGCGGTAGAAAAATCTCGAGAGCCTTTGGAAAAAGGTGATAATAATTCTTCAAAGGAGTCTACAGAACTCGTAAACGTGGATGTACCAAATTCGTATCATTCTCCAGAAGAATCTCCAAAATTCTAATCAGATGGGAATTATCTAATCGACTACACTCTCACCCAATTATCTCAGGAGACCCCTTCAATTTTTCATGAACTCATTCCAGAAATTGTGGTTATCAGAACCAACAGAAAAATGTGTAGAAACATCTCCAGAACCCTCACAAAATGTTTGAGTACTCCACGAAAAATCCCCAGAGATATCAATATCTATTGCTCCACATGAAAATTGATCGATGAAGACAGTCTGCTCTCATCCAGTACCTCCATAATTTACAGGTCCAGAGCCTCTGAATAACTCAGAATTCACTGAAGACGTTATTGGATTAATTATTGATTTTTCATCACTCCCGTCAATTTAGTCACGCTAAAAATGCTAAGGTAGGCAGTATCCATCTGACAATTCAGAGAATTAGACTGACAACTCGATTATCTGATTGATACTGAAGGTTTTTATGCATAAAAAACGGGAGGTTTTGTCTTTGGTGATTCACGTAATCGGTAGGAAACATTTCGTAATTTCATTTTTTTCCTGTAGGCTCACGCTGATCATTTGACGTTATTGCCGTGGGAAGAACATTAATTATTTATCACGTGAAAAATATATAAGAAATGAAGAACATATCCTTCTTCTTTGAATTTGTACAAAACTCCCTCCTCCACAAACTGGTTTTTGTAATTTTTTCCAGCTCAAGTGTAATTGAAATGATGGGGGATTTTGGGGCTGAATGTTATGAACAGTAATATTCTTTTTCAGTTTTTATGACATAATGATAAGCAGTACTAAGTACATTGAGACTTTCATTTCCAATTGGAGTACTACTCAATACACTTGGGATGTTTCAATTACTAAATACTTGATACATACTTGGTACTTAGCTTTTTTCAAGTACATTGAGTATATTTCGTCCTTAAAATATTTGAAGTACCAAGTACATAAAGAATTGGGTAGTGAAAATTTTCTAAGTACAAAGTACATTGAGGGTTCAGTATCTAGTTGAAATTCGGGAATATATCTATTAATTTGCTCTGTACATGAAGTCATTTGTACCTGATGATTTCACAGTTACGATTTCATAGTTATTGAGGATAATGTCGATTTTTGTCATATTTTGAGCACCGATGCTTGTCAGAATTTGTCATCATCGAACATCCGATGGCATTATAAATGTCATAGTATATTACATTTTCTGTGAGATTCTCACATTTATTGCCAAATTCTGACACCTTATGACAAGCTGAAATATGACAGAATGAAATGTAAAAAATATCATGCTAACGCGCGCGACGACCTTCCAGTGAGCGTGTGGTGCACAACAATTATCCATTTTCTGCATAATCATACACTTTCTATCATTCCTTAACTTTTCGAATAGGAAAGCTTTTTATATTTTTGAAATTGCTGCCCGGCTACTCAGAACTCGTGAGAAAAATTGGAAAGAGGTTGAATTAGAGAAAATATTAAAATAAGCCATTCCGACTGGCGAATGGCTGACCCCTGATCCGCTGAAAATTTTGTCTTTTCGATTGTTTCTCGTTGGATATCTTAATAATGATTGTCCGGCTATTCAGAGCTCGCGAGAAGAATTGGAAAAGGATCAAATGAGAAAAAATGTCAAAATGAACCATATTGACTGGAGAATTCGCCACAAATTTTCGGACAATATTTCATAAATGGCCTCCGGGCTACACAAAATTCGTGATGAAAGCTGGAAAGTAAGGAAAATGTCGAGAAAACAAAGGTTATAATATAATCACACATGAATCGCGCGCAATTCAATAAAACGATAACATCCTCGTAGTCTTTGAAATCATTAATTGATTCTTCAACGAATTGGAACATGAATAAATAAGTAAGCCATCGCTTCCATGCGACTGGTATTAAGCATCGGAAGAAATGCGTTACTATTATTATTGTATTGGTATATTATGCTTCTCTTTTTTTCTACCAATCCTAATGATAGTGAGCTTCCGAATGGATCTACAATTCATTCTGTTCAGACCCATTCTATAAAATTTTTCGGTTATCTGAACTTTTGCACTCAACACCAATCATCATGCCATTTTAAGGAAAATAAATGAGAAAAAGAAATTGATTGTCTGTATCCCAGGAACTAATTGGCATATCGACCTCAAATTTTACACAGATGTCTAACCCGACAATATCACGTACTAGTCAGAATTTCAGATCCTCACTCCAACCCCTTGTCGTATCACAGTACGTATGAGCGAGTTTCGACAATGAAAATAGAAAAACAGTGATATCTCAAGAACTAATCGACTTATCGAGCTGAAACTTGACCTGAAGTTTGATATAACTGATACCAATCTTTGCATTTCATAAAATTTCATCTTTTTGTAAAAAGAAAGCTTCCATCTGGAAGCAAAGTTAACAATCAAGACAATGTTTCATTGTCAATCAACTTTATGATAAAGGAAAAAACATATTTTCCTCAGCAAATGTTAAAATCTCACGAAAATTTTAGTGTCATATTATGATGAAAAATGACATTGTCGAGGAAAAAATTACAAACAAGTAGGCCATCAAGCTCATGCGGGCTGGGGTGAAGAGTTTGAAGAAATACGTTATTATTGTGATCATTATCTTATGTTGTATTTTCCACTACCAATTACATCGGTAGTTAGTTTCCCAAGAGACGTACAATTTACAAGATAATTTCTGAAGCGCAGATTTTTTTAATGAATTTCCTTGGTTATCAGAATAACTTGGAATATCATAAGTTTAGTGATGATGATTCGTGAGGGATTGTCTTCGCGTCTCTTCCACACACACAAACATACAAACACTTGAAATTTAATGCAACGAATCATGATGGCTTCATGTTTTATGACATTCCTAGTCATTCTGATGTAAAAATTTCCAGGTAAAAATGAATAAGTGAATAAGCACTTGTAAATTTGAACTGAAGACAATTATGAGTTGCTGTGTCTGAGGAACCAATAGGCATATTAACCTGGAATTTTATAGAGGCCTGTGCAATGATGATAGTAATTGTGTGCCCAAATTTCAGATCTTTAGTCCCAACTTCAGTCATATTTTAGTCCGCACAAGCGAGTTTTAAATATGGAGATAAAGAGACGACAATATCTCGAAAACTTTCAATTGGGGAGTATGCATATTTTCATTAAACTAGATAGGAGACATCGTGACAAATATTTCGAAAAACAAAATTGAAACCAGTTTAGTAGTTTTTGAGATATTGAACAAAGTAGTTCTACACGTGAAGTCAAATATCTCTGAACCTAGTGGTCCGATGGCGCCTAGATAAAATACCAGCCTTTATATTAATACGATCTAGCATCACACTAAATTTGAACTCTTCATCTCGAATATTTCTCAAGCTATAATGCGCACACCGATTTGAGAAAAAAAAATAAGAAAAGCGCAATAACGTTGTAATTCTTCATGGTCGGCATAAATATTTTAACTGATATCGATAGATATTTTGATGATAAATATTTTTTGAAAGAAAAAAAAAATTGGTTCGATAGTTCTTAAGATATTAACGAAGAACGATTTTTCCAAAAATTGCCATATCTCCAAAACCCATGGACCTGTCGAGCTGAAATTTTGCACAAATTCCGACCTACCTGATACCAATTATTAGCGAAAATTTTCGATTTTTATCAATAATATGCGAGCAGTTATTGACATATTTCGGTGAAAAAATTGGCACATACATACATGCATACACATATACTGAGATTTTTTAGAAACATCACACCTTCAGGTTCCATAACATTTCCCATCATTTCCACGCAAAATTAAAGAAAGTGGAAAAATTGCTATCACAATGCTTTCCCTGGGAAGCAAAAATGCGAAAATCCCACAATTTATCTCATTTTATGGAATCGCCATAACATGACATATTCTTTCAAAATACGACGACGAAATTTATGATAGAATCTGACATATTCTGTCAATTTCTGTGACATTTCGTCAAAATCTATTGATTTTCTCATTTTTCAACATAATTAGACATTTTATGTCATAATTTGTGAAAATCTGACGACCTAATTGTCACGATGGCTTATTGTAGAGTAGCCCTAAAAGTTAAAACCGACTTAATGCTTAGATTGTTTGGTCGAATAGAAAAAGATTCGAAATTTGAAGACAAAGATCACCACTCGCGAATGGTACTTGCTGTCACCAGATGGCTATAACCAATCAAGGAAAAAAAATCACCACGCGTGGCAGCGTGAATGTTACCCAAATCATTTTTGAAATTTCACAATTATCTTCTCATCAATATAGGGGTTGGCGGTTACTAGCTATTTCGTTAATCATTAATTTGCAATAACAATTGTCGAGAGTTGAATATTTTTGAACAAATCGCAATTGAACGTAATGTCAAATGCCAATGCGTCAATTTATAAACGATTAACACGTTGTTGTTGGCATTCCTGTGGATATCAGCCAACGAAAATGTGACGCCAATATTATCGACAAATTTTCAGCAAATTTATCTGCAAATTTTCCTCTAATTTTATCAGCAAATTTGCTGCTAATTTTATTAGCAAATTTGCTGCTAATTTTACGGACAAATTAGCTAATCATTCGATCGGCAAATTTGTTTATTTTATTTGCAGAATTATTATCGACAACTTTTTATGTAAAATTGACGTCAGCAGATTTTATTTTTATTTTTATTGAGAAAGGCAAAAATATCTGTTGCTTTGCTCCAAATTTACCGCTATTTTCAACCTCTTCTTTACTAACGATAATATATGCACATTAACTCCAAAGTTTTGCTGCAAATTTGGAGCTGATTTTCGCGATAACTTGACGGGTTATCACCTACATATGTCGTCTTTATGCCGTCAAACTGACGACAAACCAATTACAATATTGCTGCAAAAAAAAAAATTAAACTTGCTGATAAATATCACGACATCGGAAAGTTTTGCTATCTGGGTTTCTTTACAGCTTCACTCACAATTACTGTAGGGTCTTCTCTCGAACCGTTTAGCAGCCTTCTTCACTTTCGCCACAATCTTCTTACACTTCACAAGTTCTTGTCGTGGAGCATGTGAATGTGTCGTTTGACTCAAAACTTCGCCATCCTTTTTTGATGAAGTTGTTGTAGCTCGACCTGTGCAGCCAGACTTTGGATAATCAATACAACGCCATGTTACCAGCTTATTTGGTTTATCAATACACTTAGAAAAAATGTATCCACCTAGAACTAACTGCGACTTGCCTTTCTGACTCAAGACAAATGTCAACGGCATGATGACACACCGATGTAATTGACTTGAGATCCCGCAGACTACTGACGGATATAAATCAATTCGAATACTTCTCAGTCTGAATTTTGAATGGTGCGGTCATCACTAATCCGATAAATTTCTACAGAAAATTCCAACACATCTGGGTGTAAACATTCCCACATTCACATCCTTCGGTGTATTTGTGAGGTTGAAATACATTGAATAATATTTTTGAAACTCGAGAAAATTTTGGAGAAAATCAATTTATTCAAATTCTTTTTCCAAAAAATATCTTTTTCCAAGTTATTATTCGTAAAAATATTTTTTTTCAAGTTGTTTTTCCGAAGTTATTTTTGCAAAGTTATTTAGTCGTGACACCGACAGAATAAACATCCAATGCCTTGGCATAAAATTGAAAGACTTGGATGAATTGTGTTATCCCAGAATATTTGCAGGGCACTCATTCAATGTACAAAAACGGATATCTTATTCAGATCGTATGAAGTCAGAAGCAAGACGCTATGAATGGCGATCGTGTATTCCTTCGAGAATTTTGTTCATGGCTAAGAAATCGTTAGAAATGACTTGTGCATCGAGCATAAATATATGTTTGAGACGAACGAAGAAAAATGCTGATAAGCCAATAAATGCTGGAAATGTTTTAGATGTTGATTTCAGGGCTAATTTAATTGAATTTGACGATGGGTTCAGAATGCTCAAATTCGTCAGATCCTCCCCGGCATATTAGGTGAATAAAAAGAAAGAAGTATTAGCAATGATTCGTCAACTAGGCAAGCCTACTTTTTTTCTAACGTTATCAGCTGTTGAAAGCCACTGGCCTGAGTTATTACAAACCTTGATGAAGTACAGTGAAAAGGGTCACACTTTGTCAATCAAAGAAGCATATGATCTGGATAATAATATCAAGACTGATTTAATAAGAAATGATCCGGTTACGTGCGCGCGTTATTTTGATCATAAGGTCCAGAAATTTATGTGGCTGCTAAGACAAAAGCAGAGCATACTCGGGGAATATGTACTGGAGGACAGTTATGAACGTGTTGAGTTCCAACAACGTGGAAGCCCGCACAAACATATGCTCTTGTGGTTGAAAAAAGCCCCGAAATACAATAATGACAGTGATACAAATGACGATGATCAATTGACTGATTTCATTGATCGTTTTCTCACTTGTGAGTATGATGAAAAGAATCCATACATCAAATTGCAAATGCATAAGCATGGTCATAGTTGCTATAAAGGACAAAAAAATAAACAATGTCGTTTTCATATCCCTTATCAAGTTATGAGAAGAACAATGATTTTGAAGCCATTGAATGAGAATGAAGCTGTACCAAAACCATATCAATCAATCGATAAATTAATGAATGAGATTTATAAACAAGAGGTTTTCATGAGTTATGATAAAATTTTGAAGAAATTAGATATGACTGAAGAAGAGTATATCCTTGCAATTCGCAGCACACTGAAACAAAAACGTGTATTCTTAAAGAGATCTAGTCTAGAAGTGAGAATTAACTCTTATAATAAAGATATATTACAATTGTTTGAATCAAATATAGATATGCAATTTATACTAGATGAGTATGCCGTAATGAGTTACGTCACTAATTATATCAGTAAAATTGAAGGAGGATTGTCGAAATTATTGAGAGAAGCTGCGAT
This sequence comes from Coelinius sp. EB29, assembly GCA_035578325.1. Lineage (NCBI taxonomy): Eukaryota > Metazoa > Arthropoda > Insecta > Hymenoptera > Braconidae > Coelinius > Coelinius sp. EB29. The sequence goes on along the minus strand of JAOZGT010000026.1, from coordinate 497,474 downwards.
AGACTGCGATAATAACAATAATAGTGTTAAAGAGAAATCCCGGAAGATTGCAAATGTATTCCTCAACGGTAACTTAATGTCTTCCCAAGAGACAGCGTATCATGCTCTACAATTGTCGTTAGCAAAAAAAAGTAGGAAGACAATATTCATCAACACAGGGTTAATAACAGAACGTGTTCGTATGTTGAAAACTGATGAAAACCTGAAAAAACTTGATAAAGACTCTACTGAAATATACATGGCTGATGTATTTGATAAATATAGTAGAAGAGAAAGGAAGCTTGATAATATTTGTCTTGCTGATTATGCGGCGAATTATCAAGTATGCAAAAAAAAATCGTCAAAAGATGATGATGAAAATGACGATGATGATGATGAGGATAGAGCGTACAAGCTTCGACTGCATACAGCTGTCATTAGATACCGACGATACAGCTTGAAACAAGGTCCAGCAAACTATTATAGGGAGAAGATATTATTTATGCCTTGGCGAAATGAAAAACTTGAGGTAGAAAATGTGGATTATGAAAAAGTGTATAAGAATAATGAAGAAATTACAGAGAGCAATCAAGCAAAATACTCCATCATAAGTGATGAAGCTATGGATGAGACATTAGAACAAGTCGAGAATGACATATATGCAAGTATACATGAAGAAACTGATGGGAATTCTGCAGCTCATAACATTGATATTTTCCAGCAAGATGGGGCAAATTGTAAAGCTAATGAGCATATGAAAAAAAGTGATACTCATAAGACTAGATATACTTGTCCAGCCAGGGTAAAAGAGAATGAACTCCATGATATGATGAGAAATTTAAATTACAAACAAAAAGAGTTTGTTATGCATATATTGAATTGTTACAAATTGGGCCAAGTACCATTCAAAATATTTTTGAGTGGCTCTGCTGGCGTTGGAAAAAGTTATGTCATCAATACACTGTATCAATTGATACCGAATCATTTTGATAATCTACCTGGAGGAAATATGTATAAGATAATAGTTCTATTATGTGCCCCATCAGGGAAAGCAGCATTCTTAATCAATGGTGTGACATTGCATTCTGCTTTTGCATTACCATGTCAACAATACGGTGCACAAATGGGGCAATTATCAAGTGATCTAGCCAATAAAATTCGGGAAAAATTATCAAAAATGCAACTCCTGATAAATGATGAAATTTCAATGGTAAGTTGTACAATACTAGGTTGGATCGATACCCGATTACGACAAATAAAAGGTGTGAATCAACTTTTTGGTGGGATTTGTGTATTAGCGTGTGGTGATTTGAATCAATTACCACCTGTGAAAGACAAGCCTGTTTACCAAGTTTCAAGGCGAAATGAACTGGCTCCATTCCTAGACATCAATCCGTTATGGAATGAATTCGAATTTTATGAATTGACTGAGATAATGCGTCAAAAAGATGATTTAGCATTTATAAATGCACTAAATAATCTAGCGCTTGGTAACATGACAGAAGACGATATAGAATTGATCAGATCACGAAAAATCTTGAAAGGGAATGAGGTTCCAGAGACGGCCATAAGATTATATGCAACCAATGCAAATGTAATTGCATACAATGCATTTAAAATTGCAAAATGCACCAGTGAGTTGGTCATTTCAACTGCTGAAGATACCTTTCCAAAAGATATGAATCCACAAACCAAAAAATTTCTATTGCAATCAATTAAAAAACAAGGGAAACTAGTGGTGCGTTGTTGGTCGCTCGCAAGCTCGCTCCCATGGGTGAATGCGTTGCAATATTAGTGTGACCCGTTTAGTGGGTCGCAACAATAACTTCCCGGTTTCTCCCTCATTATTGTAAGTGGAGAGAAGTTAAGAAAAACTTGAAAAGGGAAATCTCTTTTTCTGAAAGTGAATGGAATACAAATTGTCATCATTGAAAATTCAAAGTCAACAAATCAACTAGAAATTCGATGATAATTCAGTTTTCCATCAAATTTTTCGTCCTGATGTAGATTTTTTTCTTTTATTCTCATATTTCTCAATCTCCTTTCATGACATTGTGAGGAAAATTTTATAACTTCAAGTGTTAACCATTTTCTTGAATTTTTTTATGATTTGGACAGGATTTGCTTGTGATCATGGTCAAGAACCTGTAGATAATTATGAGAATGTGAAACCTTAGGACAAAAAGACGCATCAATTGCATGAAGAACATTCCGAATCGCATCATTTATTAAGAAGAATAGAGGAATTTGTGAAAAAGCCGTATTTTTGACATTTTTTCGCATATTTTTTGTGGATAACTACAGAACTGCTGAGGCGACCATCCCCAAAAACTAACCAATTCTAAGTTACATTGAGATGCATCGATTGAAGCAAAAAAAATTGACATTGCACCGTTCGTTCAAGAGAAATCGTGTCCCGAAAATTTTAGCGTCACATACATACAACCTCACAAAAATTGGGGGTATGTAGAGTCAAACAATACAATCTCAATACTGCAAAAATGAATAAAATCTGGTAATAAACATATAAATGGTGACCATGAGAATTTTCCGTTATTCAGCCAATAATATCATGAAGGACCGCTACCATGATGACGTGAAGTTGGGTACTGTCGTGAAGGGTTTCAGGTTTTATATTGAACTAATTATAATAATTATGGTAATTTATGATGGTCATATGGTATTATGGTAAGATTTTGGCGAAAGCCACTACGATGATTGAGGCAAAATGGGATGCGACGATTGTGGTGAAAACGACAGCGGTAATTGAATTAATATTGAATGCAAAAATTTAAGGTACAGCCACCGATGTGAATGAAACACTTGAATGCATCAATTGTGGCATGATATGGCGGCAGTCTTCCCTGATATTGATGGGTTCAAGAACGAAGCATTCTCATGGTCCCCATTTAAATGTTTATTATCTGATTCTATTCATTTCTGTGTCATTTGGATTGTATTGTTTGACTCTACATACCCCCAATTTTTGTGAGGTGTGTGCCGTCAACACCTTGAATATGTGCAAATGTGTGTGACGCTAAGATTTTTGTAACACGATTTCTCTTGAACAAACGGTGCAATGTCAATTTTTTTTTGCTTCAATCGACGTATCTCAATGTAACTTCGAATTGATTAGTTTTTGGGGACAATCGCCTCAGCAGTTCTGTAGTTATCTACAAAAAATATGCGAAAAAACGTCAAAAATTCGGCTTTTTTATAAATTTCTCTATTCTTCTTAATAAATGATGCGATCTGAAATTTTCTCCATGCAATTGATGCGTCTTTTTGTCCTACGGTTTCACATTATCATAATTATCTACAGGTCCTTGACCAAGATCACAAGCAAATCCTGTCCAAATCGCAGAACAAATGTGGCAAATATGAGAATAAAAAAAAATGGGTGTGTCAAGCTTACGCACGACGGAAGTGAAACTAGTATTCCTCTCTCTCTTTTCATTTCATTCTCTTTTTTTTCTCTCTTAGGTTAGTTTGAAGATTATAGGTTAAATAATTCAACGACGAAGCATAGATTTTCTCTTCCTTATATTTTCTCATACATGAATGAAGTTCGATTTATGTACAGTTCTAAAAATTTTCAATTTATTTACAATTATCCAATACTATTTACAATTATTCAATTTATTCACAATGATTTAATATTAGATAAACAACAATATTACAATTGAAAATTACAATTACAATTTGCCAATCATGTGACATTTTCATTGTCACTTTCGCGAATATTATTTCCTAATATCGTGATAATTGGTTTATGGTAGCTAAAGTGCGAAATATATACATTAGCACTCAAATCCTTAATGAATCGTGCAAAAACTGCATCGATTGTTGTCCCGTGTCTAGTTGTACTAATGTTCCTATCATTAACCATATCCAAATTAAGGGTGTTTCTGAAAAAGTTCAATAACTCTACAGATTCATTCTTCGCGAAATTTACATTAAAATCTCCTGAAATAATCATCGGAATTTCGTGATAATTCTTATTCAATAACCTTGAACCACCCTCTGTGTATGGCAAAAGTACATGGTGGATAAAATCTTTGATATCTGTAATTGATTTACCTGGTGAGATATAAATTGACACCATAATAATTTTTTTGCCATTAGCCAGAGAGCATTCTGCAGCACACAAATCCCCAACGGAGGATGTATGATTAGAAACGAATTCATGGTTATGGGCATGAACGTCATTATGTTTTACCACAACATGTTGGAATCTATTAACATTTTGATATATACCTACACCGCCTGCTCTAACACCGGGTCTCTTGTATTGTACAATGCAATCAAAATTTTCAACATTAACATGTCTGTCATCGTCAAGCCAAGTTTCGGAAAGCATCAATATGTCCGAATTTTTTACAACATTACCTCGTAAGTCTGTTGCATGTTTCTTAATACTTTGACAATTGAATGAAAATATCGTCATATCTCCTTTCTCAATTTTTTCTAAGAGTACTAGATCGAGAGTTTTTAAACGTACCGTAGAAAGTCTCTCAAATTCTTTTCTCAATTGAGCTACTGATGTGTCTTCTCGTCGTCCGTGATGAAATATCACCTGATTTTCTGCAGGCACAATATAGAGACCTTGAGGACTTGTAACTCTTGATAAAGCTACATAAACTAAGGATTGCGAATGTTTTTTGCTATACGTATACACAACACTATCGTATGTTCCTCCTTACGATTTGTGAATAGTCATTGCGCATGCTGGCTTAAGTGGAAAATGGTTTCTTTTTGCTTGGATTTTACTGTGTGATTTAATTTTATATAATGGAAAGGTTGCTGACCTACGACTTATCGAACGACTAACGACTTTTACCTACAATTTATCACCCACTCACTCCTTTGACGCTTATTTGCACACGCTTCAGTTGTAGAAATTACATCCCTACATCATATTTCACTGTTAGTACAATCTCGCCAATATGTTAAACAATCCTACTATAACAACAATACTATTTTGTGAGATATTTATCAACTCTTCTTGGTTATATTTACCTCATGTTAATGTTATCACTGTGTGAATCAAACTCTCCTCTTCTTTGGTGATTTTCAGGGGATATTTCCTCTTGTGCCACGGATATGTTCATCACTTCTATCTCGTCACTACTCATTTTTGACACTCAAATTCTGTTTCAAATCGAATAAACCACAATTAATTACGTATTTCACTCGTTGTATTACACTCACGGCGCAGTACACTAACCAAACAGCTGATGCTTGGCGTGGTGTCATTGGCTAGGTTCTGAGAGAGAGAGAGAGGAGAAGAGAAAAGAGAGAGAGAGAACCTTCGTCAGTGGCTCCCTCACCTCAGTAAGCGGATACGGTGAGAGAGCGACAGTGAACTGTGAGCAGTGGTGGGGGGCCCCAGGGGTCTGGTTACCCCCACCTCTCCATGACAGTTTTTCGTGACGATCTTGAGTGAGTTTCACTCCGGTCGTCGAAAATCCATGACGCGCCTAAAGAAGTTTCACTTCAAAAAAAAATCTACATCAGGACGAAAAATTTGATGGAAAAATGAATTATCATGGAATTTCTAGTTGATTTGTTGACTGTGAATTTTTAATGATGACGCTTTGTATTCCATTCACTTTCAGAAACAGAGATTCCTCTTTTCAAATTTTTCTTAGCTTCTCTCCACTTGCAATAATGATGGAGAAACCGGGAAGTTATTGTTGCGACCCGCTAAACGGGTCACACTAATATTGCCACGCATTCATCCATGGGAGCGAGGTTGCGAGCGACCAACAACGCACCATTAGTTAAATTTTGTTTTTGGTCGATAATTTCGAATCTAAGGGAGATGAAACAATTTTTCTAAAGACCTTTTTTGGTTTTTCTGGAAGGTCAAATCAAGAGGGTGAACAGTCTACCTCAAAGACTGAATAGCTGTTATATGAAGTTGAGGTTTATACAAATGAAACTAAGTTCATGAAGGAAAAATGTTCAGCCTTCGGGGTACACCGTTTCCTTCCTTGATGCGACCTTCCAGCCCCTCCTATCAACCGTTTGACCCTTGATTCGACCTTCCAGTCTCTACTCTAAACCGTTAGACCCTAGATTCGAGCTTTCGCTTCTCTAGACCATGGGATCCTAGAGTCGACCTTCCAGCGTCGCCTCGAGATCGTTAGCCTCTTGATTCGACCTTGTAGCTTCCTCTGCAGACCGTTTTATCCTTGACTCGACCTTCCAGTCTCCCCTTAGAACGAATGAATTTGAGGAATGTATTATAGGTTGAATCTTCATCACTGTTATACCCTTATAAACCAGACTTATTAATTTTAATGCTCACAGTTTAGACTCTCACAATTTCTCCTCCACAGTTTAGACTATTTCGATTTACTCCTTACCGTCCAGACCCTTTGAACTATGAGCAATAATGATAATAGCAATAATAATAATAATAATAATAATAATAATAATAATAATAATAATAATAATAATAATAATAATAATAATAATAATAATAATAATAATAATAATAATAATAATAATAATAATAATAATAATAATAATAATAATAATAATTTGGAAACTGACAGCGGTGGCTGTGTAGTTCGAATAGGGGGTTGGCACGCGGACGACCCGGGTTCGATTCCCAGTTGGGAGGACCAAAATTGGGAAAGCTCTAATTTCACAGTTTTCACTGTCCGAACGAGTCTCGCAAGAGACGACTGTAACAGGTTAGGATTTCCTCGATTAAGGTTTTCCCTTGGCCCTCGGTGAATGCGGTACCGGAGGAAGCAAGGGGCACAAATCGTAAAAACCTGAGAGGCTATACGAGTGGAATATTAAAAATAAAAAATAATAATTTGGATGAGGCTCAACTTCACCCTACTCGTGAGATTCTTTGAGGAGTTCACTTTACCCCCATCTCCTCTACAGGCCTCGTACAAACCTCCGATATTTCTCCTATATGTAGATTATTTCTTTACATGTGTTATGTACATACACGGGATAGTCACTCGACTCTTCTGTTGTGATTACATGATTACGAATGATTACCGTGATTACAGTCAGTGATTACCGAATATTCGTAATCATTGTAATCACAGAAAGTTTTTTTGCAATTAATGAATTCATCAGTTGTTAAATTATGTAATAATGAATATTCGTCAATCTATTAATTTAGCGACTATATACTCCTGCGACTTGATAAAGTAAACAAGTAGGCCATCACCCATGCGGCTGGTGTTAAGCATTGAAAGAAATGCGTTATGTACTATTATTATTTTATTATTATAATTATTATATTTTTTTTATTTTATTTTCCTTATGTATACCCTTTCGGGTTTTTACACTTTGGTTCCCCTCCCTTAATAGCTTAAAATCTATCAATAGAATATACTTTTCATCTTAAAATAGTTTTTACATAGTTTTTCACATATAATATAAATTTGACTTTACAAAGTCTAACACAAGTAATAAAAAATGACAAGTGAAAATGAAAAATGAAAAATGAAGAATGAAAATAGAAATTTGGATACAAAAATATTAATAACTTATTACTAATTACCCGAGCCTTAGGCCTTTTTTCTGTGAGAAAGGTCCAGGGACTTAGTGGTGTAGAGAAGTCATTTCGCCACTCAGAGTAGCTCCATAATCCCCAATACCTGAAACAAAAAAACCTAGGATACGCGAAGCCATCAACTTCGCCTTCGACTCGGTTGTTAGAGGGTACTTCCTGCTCATGCTGCCTTGCCATGAAGCTAGGTTTCCCCTCCCTTTCTAGCTCTATATTCGTACTTTAAACCCCCCTTGAAAATTCACTCCGCTTCCATCCTCCTCATTAACTTTTCCCACACCCTTATAAATTTGCACAATTTCGATATTGGATTACCTTTCAAGAGCTCCACAATTGACTCATTCTTATCTATTTCCCTCCAATCATCCCAAAATTCCTTGAGCACCCCCCCCCCCTTGATTGCATCACATTCGAGGATATGTTCCAAGTCTTCGCGCTCCCCCCCACACAGTCTACAACTTATATCTTTGTACCCTTTATTTCCCGCACGCCCGATATTTCCACACCGCATTCGCGCCCACATATTTTTATCCCCCCAAGATATCTCTTTTACCCCCCAATACCCCGTATTTTCGTCCGGCCTACTAAGATCTGTAAAATGGATTGTAAGTAGATTTACGTATCCTCTTATCATCCGCTGCTTGCTCTTTTACCCCTCCCCTTTCAATGAATTCGTCTAATTTTTCCCTGAATTCTTTCTCTTCAAGTTTTCCCTCCCTTAAAATTTTTTTAAATTCCCCCCCTCCCCAATTTTCTAGCGCTTCTTCCAAATCTTCTCCCCACCTCAAAGGGTTGAAGTTCCCCAGGGCCCTGAGTTCCTCCCGGAGACAGACTCTAACTAGTCTATCTCTTTTTAGCCGACTCACTCCCCCTAGGAATTCCAACCCTCTTCTTCTTGTCTCTACACCTAGACCTTTTCTACCACTCTCCGCTTTGCACAAATAATCCGGCGTCGTCCTCGAGACCCCCATCCCCATTTTTATTACCCTCCCCTGTACTTTTTCCATTACCATTCTCGGTACTAACCCCCAGATCTCAACATCGTACATCGCCCCAGATTTACCTATCGTGTTCAGGATATAGTCTCCTTTTCAATGAGCTTAATCCTGCTCTGACCGCGACCCCCCATGCCGCATTAACTGCACGCGTTCCTTTCCCTGCCATTTTACGGATATGATTTCCGTAGGTATTCTTCGTGGAAAACCAGTAACCCAGATATTTAAAGCTTTTCACCACTTCTACCTCTTTACAGTATATTTTCCACCTCTCCCCTCTTCTCCTCCGTCCCCCTCCCCTAAATACCATAATTTTTGTTTTGTTTACATTAATTTCCAAGCGATTCTTCTCAAAATATTTTTCAGCCGCATTCAGCATGTTTTGCAACTCTGCTGCATCTTCCGCCACTACGACTATATCATCCGCATATTTTAGGCAATAAATCTTTTCCCCTCCCTATTATAATTATTATATTATGTTTCTCTTTTTTTTCTACCAATTCTATTGGCAGTAGGCTTCCTGACGAACAATTGATTGGTAAATGATGAGCACATTTTTTCTGTAAAATTTCTTGGCTATTAATTTACCATTTCTTTCCTGTGATTTTTTTATTCGTTGAAGAAAACCCAATATGAAAATTCACAAAATTCATCGAGGACTCCTGTTGGAAAAATTTCCACAAAATATTTGTTAGAGAACAAACTCTGTCGAGAAAAATTGAATATAAATTCGTGAATTTGAAGCAAAAAACAGTTATGAATAGCTGTATCTCAGGAACAGATAGACAGATTCACATAAAATTTTACAAAGGTGTATAAAGTGAGAATGTTAACTACTAGCCCAAACTCAAGTGGCATTAGAGAGCGTCTGAGCGAGTTTTAGATGTGAAAATAGAAAAATGCCAATATCTCGAAAACTTTCAATGGGCGTGTATGCATATTTTGATTGAACTAGATAGAAAATATCGTGACAAATATTTTGAAAAAAAAAAATCGCAATCGGTCCCATAGCTTTTGAGATATTCAACAAAGTAGTTTTACACTCAAAGTCGAATATCTCCGAAACTACTGGTCCGATTACGCCCAAATAAAATAGCAACCTTTACAATTATAAGGCCTAAAATCATACCAAGTTTCAACTTTTTATCTCGGATATTTCTCAAGTTATCGTGCGTACAAGGATTTGAGGCAAAAAATAGAAAAAGCGCAATAACTATGTTAATTCTACATCCCCGGAAAAAATTATATGATTATATGATTGAAAAAGATAGATACTTTTATGACGGATATTTTGAAAAAAAAAAAAAAAATCGATACCTTGTATCATTTTTGAAATATTGAAGAAAAACCATTTTTCGAAAAACGGCTATATTTCAGGAAGTAATAGACCGATCAAGCTGAAATTTTGCACAGACTTTCATCCAACGAATATCTATCAATGGTCAGAATTTCACATTTTTAGTAATAACTTTTGCCCTTTTTGCTTCCGAATGGAAGCATTGTATTCGTGCGATTTTGGTTATTTCTAATTTTGATTGGAAATGATGCAGAATGTCATGAAACGTGGAGAAATGATGTTTTTAGAGAGTCATGTCTGTCTGTGTATGTGACAATTTGGGTTTTGGGTAATCTATTTTTAGAAAATTTAACATAAATACAGTAAAATTTGTTAGTGAAAATCTGAAATTTTGGCACATGGTACCTATGAATATACTCAACTTTGTCGCGAAGTTTCAGTCCGATCGGTCAAGTCCTTCCTGAGATATAACGGTTTGTTTGAATTTCGTTTTTCCTCAATATCTCAGAAACTACTGTACCGATTTCAATTTTTTTTTTTCAAAATACTTGACTCGATAGCCTCTATCTAGATCAATAAAAATATATATACCGGTTCATACAAAGTTTAGGAGATATCACCATTTTTCTGTTTTTCCAGAAAAAATCTTGTACGCACAATAACTTGAAAAAAATGATGTTGGCGAGTTGAAATTTGGTACGATTATAGCTCTCATAATAGCAAAGGTTCGTATTGTGAATGGGCATAATCGACTAAGTGGTTCCTGAGATAATCAACTTTTTCTAAAAATATGTTTTATCAAATATCTCATAAACTACTTAATGGATTTGATTTTTTTTTTTTCAAAATACTCGTCTCAACAGTCACTAACTAGATCAATCAAAATATATATACCTGTTCATAGAAAGTTTTCGAGATATTGCAGTTTTGCCGTTTTTTTTCTTCTTCAATTCTTGTACGCGCCATAACTTGAGAAAAAACGAACATAGGAAGTTGAAATTTGGTATGATTATAGCTCTCATAATATTGGAGATTTGTACTTTGGATGGGCTCAAATGACTCAGTGGTTCGGGAAATATTCAAGTTTTTATACAAATAAATTTCATCAAAGAGTTGAATATCTCCGAAATATATCCTTATACAGGGTGTATCTTTATTGGTGGAAAACCTCTCGTCCCTCAACGTAAAATGACTTTCTAAATACGGAAAAAATACAAAAACAAGTAGGCGGCAGTGACATGCGGCTATAGATTTGTAACTACAGATTTGCGGTTGTAAAGTTTGTTAATTTTACGTGCGCGTTTTTTTTCGCCATCAATCAATTGATGGAGCGCTTCCGAATGGTCCTTTCAATCCTTTTCGTGTATTATTATAGTAAATGTTTTGCATTTCATATCTAGAAAGTTGAATATCTCCGGAACCACCTGTCCGATTGAGCTGATTTTAAATACCAAACGTTATAACCATAAGGGATACCTTCATGCCAAATTTGAAGTTGATATCTCCATTTTTTCGAAAGTAGGCGTGTTTACAAGGATTTTCAATGAAAAACGGAAAAATAGCCATATCTCGAAAAGTTTCTACTAACGGGTATATATATTTTTATTGATTAAGATAGAGGACGTCGAGACGAAAATTTTGAAAAAAAAAAAAATAAATCGATTGGGTTGTTTTCGAGATATCGAATAAAATCGATTTTCATGCAAGGTTAAATATCTCCGGAACTAACCATCCGATTGAGCTGATTTTCAATACCAAACATCGCAATCATAAGAGATACCTTCATGCCGAATTTCAAGTTGATATCTCGTTTCTTTCAAAAGTTAGCGTGTTTACAAGGATTCTCAATGAAAAACGGAAAACTAGCCATATCTCGAAAACTTTCTACCAACGGGTATACATATTTTGATTGATTGAGATAGAGGACATCGAGACCAAAGTTTTGAAAAAAAAATAAAATAAATCGATCCAGTAATTTTCGAGATATTAAAGGAAAACGAATTTTCGATATATAGCCATATCTCAGGAACTAATCGATCGATCGAGCTGAAATTTGGCACAGAACTAGCCCCATCTAATTCCAACTATCTCACAAAATTTCAGATTTTTCGGAACACTTTTACCCGTTTAATCGTTTAATTTACGAAAAAGTGACCACTGGTCAGCATGACCACATACAGACATTTTCGCCAAACTTCGTATTTTTACGTTTCAGACCATTCTGGAACGTTTCCAGGCAAAATTGGAAAATGTCAAAATGGAACGATTACAATGCTTCCATTCGGAAGCAAAAATTACTCCTCAACATAAAAATGCAACACTTGTGGCAATAGACACTGTGGTAATTTAGGCGATTTTGGAGATCACCGAGGATACCACCCTTGTTGCGACCGTCACAGCGATAATCGAGGCGATATAGAATGCAACATTTGTAGCGATAGCCTCTGCGGTGATTGGAGTCAAATCTAATGCAACATCCCAAGTAGGAAATGCCGATGCTTGGGAAATGGGCCGAGTCTGGCACAGGCCTGGGTTTGCCAAGCCTTGGTCCCCAAGCTTGGTCGAAGGATGGGCCAGGGCTTCGGATCAAGGCTTGAGTCTGGCGGGAGGGGCGACCAGCCGACCTTTGGCAAGCAGATCTGGTGGAGCACTGGACCGAGCATTGGCATGCCAGAGTTTGGAAAACAAGACCCGGCCAGTAATGGCCCAGGGCTTGGTCAACGAGCTCCAGCCGATATTACAAGCTTATAAGAGGGGGGGGGAGGGGGAGGGGAGCATAGATTTAAAGCTGAAATCATACGGGTAGTTCTAATTAGATAATTGTCATGTTTGTTGGTTTGGTAATGAGAATTAAATATTAATCTTTTATTATTTTTCCAGTTATGCTGATGAATTAATAATTAATTAGCGATCCTGATGATAATAGTATTCATGAAGAAGTTAAGTCAATGAATAGAGGAAATATGGATTTCGTAAAACTATGGCGCGGAATTCATATGGACAATTCGAATCATCTCTATAAGAATTGCGCGGTGGTCTAGTGGTTAGAGCGTACCTATTAATTTATATTTCTAACGAAAAAGTATCAGAAGTACAATCAGATCTCCAAATAATTTATAATAAAATTAACAAATATTATAATAACTGGAAACTTAAAATAAACTCAAGTAAATGTGAAACAATTTTATTTACTTCAGCCTTAAGTACAGCTAACGCCAATGTTCGTAAAAACTGGAAAAACTTTCACATTAATGAAAAAGAAGATGGTTCAGGTATTCTGATCCCTCATAAAGAAGTGATCAGATATCTGGGCATCTTTTTTGACAACAAATTAAACTTCAGAACCCACATTCAAACTCAATTAGAAAAAGCAAACAATTCATTCAAAACTTGTCTAAGATTATTTAAAAATAAACATTTACATACTAGAATTAAGATTATTTGCTATCAAGCACTAATAAGACCAATATTATCGTATGGATGTCCAATATGGTTTATGATAAATAACAGACAAATGGAATTAATAAGAATATTTGAAAGAAAATGCCTGAGAACATGTTTAAATAAATTTCGAACACCTCAATCCAACTATAAAAAATTCTACTCTAATCATAAAATTTATAATGAAGCCAAAATTCATAGATTTGACTGCTTCACACTGAAACTCACGAGAAATCATATTTACAAGTCAACCAAATATATTAATATTAACAATTTAATAGGTGCACCGTTCTACACCAACGATGAATATATTAAAAAAACACTCAATTCTGGCTTCATTCCTCCAGAGGCATTCATATACATGGACAAAAAAATCTAATACAAGACATAAATAATATTCCTGTTATTTATCATGCTAAAAGAAACGGTTATCCTACAAAAATTAAATATAATGAGAACATAAACTGTAAAACAGACAAAAATCTAATAACTTGTGATACAACGATCTCTGATAGAGATATTGAGCTAGACTATAGGAAACAACACAAAAAATATTGGTGGCTAGAACCACCATAATTCATTTTCCTAACTCCTTCCCTCCCTCCCAACTTCAATGTAAATAACCCCTCTCCCCCTACCCATGTATATATGTATATATTCTAATTATCTAGATTTTTAAGTCTTATTACAAACATCTGTAAACCAGTTTTCCCAGCCAATTTCTGGTTTCGCTTTAACCCTTCACGGGTACACTTCCTGGGCGTATCCTCTACGGATACCCTGGGGTGACTGGTCACCCCACGTCTTGAATTGTGAATAGTTTAAATTCTATCTTAAAAAAACAAAAACCAAAGCATGTAATCTCTTTATTACTTCCTAAAGAAGAGATGCATGCATGAATAATTAGAATTTGATGCGTTTAAGTGAGTGAAAAATCGATTTGACCACTGAGAGTCACTGAAAAAATGCAAAAATGGACTTTTTAGAAAAAAAAATCTATTTTTTTTTCAATCAAACCGATTTCAAAAATTCCAATTGCGTTTGAAAGTTGACATTCTCCACTATATATAAAATGGTTATTTTCGTTATAAGGCCGTGAAGCGCGGTCTCACGAACGAGTGAGACGGTTGCTGCCCGAGCCGAAGGCGAGGGCAGCAAGTCGAGCGAGAGTGAGACCGAGCGGAGCGGCCGAATGACGAACAACATTTTTTGTCAACGGCGCCTCTGAGACTCGGTTTTACGACGTGTTGGTAGGCCCGCCGGGCAGCGCTGTGAAGCGCTGCCTGGCGGCCTACCAACGTGTCGTAGAACTGAGTTTCAGAGGCGTCCGTGACGAAAAAATAGTTCATATGGATTCTTTTGAAAAAGTCTAATTATATTCCAGCCGATGAAAATCAGAATATCAGCGTAAGAGAGATTCATGAGAAATTCAAAGAAAAACACAATCAAATTAGATTTTCCTTTATTATATTCATACAATCAGGTGGAAAATCTAGTTGAGACATACAAAAATACAATTAAACAAAATTTCAATCATGCGCCAAGCATTCGATGCAGATGGATCTTCTGTGTTCATCACAAGTTGCTCGGTTACAGTGGAAACATATTGTCTTCACTTTTTTGTCTTTGATTCTGGGACATAAATTGCATCGAGTCTGTTTTTCGAGTTTGCTGGAATGTGGTTCATTGTTGGACTCTTCTATGTGCAACAGTTTGCAGATAGAAAATCGTAGATCTCGACGAAGGAATGGTGATTTTCGTCGTGTCTGGAGGTGAGGTGTAATCAAATCCATCATAAGATCTTTCAAAAAATCATTCCGATCCGATTTCACGTGAGCACTGTTGGAATTGTACAAGATCATGGCATTGATTCCACCCTGATCAAGCATAGCATACCAGAACCTCATTGGCCACCGAAGAGTTTTCCTAGCCGTTGAGTAATCTCGACATAACTGATCGAAGGAGTCTGTTCCTCCTTTTGTTTGATTATACATCAGTTGTTTGATTATACATATTAATGAGTATGACATTTTGGAGATTAAATATTGAGTTAACGTTGAGAAAAAGCCACACTTACCGTATCAATTTTCTCACGCAACGGGTACACTGGGGTGATGCGTCACCCCACACTCACTTTCAATGCGCACAGTTCAGCACCTGGAGCGAGACTGACGACGCAGCTGCGTGTACACACACACAGACCCTCGAAGAAAATTATCATGTTGGTTGGAGCTTGCCAGAGGCTACCGTGTACAAATGGCAGCCAATAGAAATCGCGCTGGGGTGATGAGTCACCCCGGTGTATCCGTGAAGGGTTAAATAAATAATAAAAAGTCACAGACTATTCAACAAATCACAATCATAAACGAAAAACATTCAGTCATAATGACAACCAATTTTGTGTTACGAAGCGTGCTCAGGCCGTATGTATTCACCGAAAAGAAATTCAACATTCAACTACGTTTTTACATGCTTTTTGCTTCCGAATGGAAGCATTGTCATCGACCTATTTTTACATTTTCTAATTTTGGCTGGAAATGATGTAGAATGGTCTAAAACGTAAAAATACGAAGTTTGGAGCCAATGTCCGTCTGTTCGCGTGTCCACTCGGGGGTCACTTTTCCTTAAATTGACCAATTAATTGAGAAAATCATTTCCGAAAAATCTGAAATTTTGTCAGATTATTGGTATTAGTTGGTGCTAATTTTGTGCCAAATTTCAGCTCGATCGATTGAGTAGTTTTTGAGGAATAGTGATTTGTTTGTAAATCGTTTTTTGTGAATATCTCAAAAATGACCAAACCTACTGGCTTTTTTTTTTTCAAAATCTTCGTCTCGTTGTCTACTATCTGAATCAACCAGGATATATATACCGGTCGATGCAAGGTTTTAGAGATATTGCCAATTTTCTGTTTTTTGCGGAAAATTCTTATAAACACGCTAACTTTTGAAAAAGAAGAGATATCAACTTGAAATTTGGCATGAAGGTGACTCTCATGATTGTCATGTTTGATTTTAAAAATGAGCTCAATCGGACAAGCGGTTCCGGAGATATTCAACGTTGTATGTAAATCGATTTTATCGAATATCTCAAAACCGACTCAATCGATTAATTTTTTTTTTTTTTCAAAACCTTCATCTTGATGTCTTTTATCTTAATCAATCAAAATATGTATACCCGTTCACACAAAAATTTCGAGATATGGCTATTTTTCTGTTTTTCACTGAAAATCCTTGTAAACACGCTAACTTTTGAAAAAATGGATATATCAACTTGAAATTTGGCATGAAGGTGACTCTTATGATTGTCATGTTTGGTATTTAAAATCAGCTCAATCGGACAGGTGGTTCCGGAGATATTCAACTTTGTATGTGGATCTATTTTATCGAATATCTCGAAAACGACTCAATCGATTAATTTGTTTTTTTTTTAAAAAACCTTTGTCTCAATGTCTTCTATCTTGATCAATCAAAATATGTATACCCGTTTATACAAAAATTTCGAGATATGGCTATTTTTTCGTTTTTCACTAAAAATCCTTGTAAACACGCTAACTTTTGAAAAAATGGATATATCAACTTGAAATTTGGCATGAAGGTGACTCTTATGATTGTCATGTTTGGTATTTAAAATCAGCTCAATCGGACAGGTGGTTCCGGAGATATTCAACTTTGTATGTGGATCTATTTTATCGAATATCTCGAAAACGACTCAATCGATTAATTTGTTTTTTTTTAAAAAACCTTTGTCTCAATGTCTTCTATCTTGATCAATCAAAATATGTATACCCGTTTATACAAAAATTTCGAGATATGGCTATTTTTTCGTTTTTCACTAAAAATCCTTGTAAACACGCTAACTTTTGAAAAATTTGAGATATCAACTTGAAATTTGGCATGAAGGTGACTCTCCTGATTGTCATGTTTGGTATTTAAAATCAGCTCAATCGGACAGGTGGTTCCGGAGATATTCAACTTTTGAGATATGAAATGCAAAACATTTACTATAATAATACGCGAAAAGGATTGAAAGCATCATTCGGAAGCGCTCCATCAATTGATTGATGGCGAAAAAAAATACACATGTAACATTAACAAACTCCACAATCGCAAATCTGTAGTTACAAATCTATAGCCGCATGTCGCTGCCGCCTACTTGTTTTAGTAGCTCTTAAGTTCAACACTGTTTTTTTTCACTCACTGTATTCAAACCTTTGGCTAAATAAACATGTTTTAAAAAAAAAAAAAAAAAAAAGTGGTTAGAGCGTAGGATTAGTAATCGTTAGGTTCCGGGTTCGATCCCAGTATAGGTAGAATATTTTAAGTTAACTAATTAGGCTTTTTCAGGGATTAATGCGTTAAGAGTTGATACATGAAAGATAATTAGTAATGAGAAACCTTTAATTTTTTTTTTTGATCATTATTTGTAATAATAATAGACAGTCTGGCAGTACTCATGGCGGCCAAGCCTATTTTTTTTCAATTCAGTGACCTATCGGATATAATATGCCCATGAGTGATATCCAATCACTCCGGATTTGACGGTTCATATGGAATTAATTTAATTAAATAAAAATTGATTGACCCTGGGCATCGACTGGGAACAACCCTTGGCCATGGTCTGCAGCCAAGCTTGGCCCACTGTTATCATCCCAGGGCTCAACCAAGTTCGGCGCGGTCTTGGCTCAGGCACGGGCCCCGAAGTCCGGCAGTACGGCTGCCATTCCCGGGCCAAGCTTGGCCCATTGTTAATTTCCTACCTGGGCACCCGTGTCGATAGTCACGGCCATGATCAAGGCGATATGAAATTGATGTACTAGAAAAATTAGCCAAATTAAATTTTTTAAATATTTTTCTCGCATTTAGAAGGTCATTTTACGTCGGAGGTCGGGAGGTTTTCCACCAATAAAGATACACCCTGTATATGTCCTTCATCTCCGAAATATGTGTTCTTCATCTCAATGAATCGAAACAAGTATACTCCTTCATAAAAAGTTTTTGAAGAATTTCAATCTTTCAGTTTTTCGTTCAAAATCATTGTACGGATTCTAATTTTCTGAAAAATCAACATATTAACTTGAAATGCACATATTAACTTGGCATCTAGTTGTTTCCTCCAACCACTAAAATGTTGTGTATTAAAGATGTGCTGAACCGAATTATTAGCTTATGAGATTTCAGCTTTGTATCTAAAGTGGTTTTCTTGAATATCCATTCGGAAGCTTACTACCAATGGAATTGGTAGAATAAAATGAAAAAAAAAATATATCAACGTGTAAAGTAACGGTCACACGGCTTCTGTCGCATAGGTGTTTACCCCAATGAGCAAGGGTACGTACCGGAATTAATGCTGGATACGTTCCCACCGATACGTTCCGCTGATACGATCTGGGTATGTACCAGGAATGTATAAGTAGTTTATATCTTCACGGACTGGAATGGGAAGGTTCTGAGGACAAACTGGGGGGAACATTCTAGATCGTGTTCCAAAAGAACGTGATAAATATCTTTCCATGGGCTTAGTTCCAGAACATTCGGTTTTTGAACGCTCTAGGGACATACTGACGTGGTATCTTGAGAAACATTCCAATTTATACAGGCCTAGAATGTTTTGATGCGCTCCATTTCAGGATGTTGTGTTTTCAATGGGCTAGGAACGTACTGCTGTGGTATCTCTAGAAACATTCCAATTTATACAGGCCTAGAATGTTTCGATGTGCTTAATTCTAGGACGTTCCGTTTTCAATGGGCTAGGAACGTATGGGCGTGGTATCACTAGGAACATTTCAATTTATATACGCCTGTAATGTTTCGATGTGCTCAATTCCAGAACGTTCCGTCTGTGAATGGTCTAGGAACGTACTGGCGTGCTATAACTGGGAACATTTATATTATTACATGCCTAGAATGTTCCGATGTGCTGAATCCCAGAACATTCCTATTTTGAATGTGCTAGGAACGTACTGGCGTGGTATCTTTCGGAACATTCCAATTTATCCAAGCCTAGAATGTTTCAATTCGCTCAATTCCAGGACGTTCTGTTTCCAATAAGCTAGGAACGTACTGGCGTGGTATCACTAGGAAGATTCCAATTTATACATGCCTGTAATGTTCCGATGTGCTAAATTCCAGAACGTTCGGTTTTTTAATGAGCTATGAACGTACTGGTATGGTATAACTTGCAATATTTATATTAATGAATGCCTATATAACGTTCTGACGAGTGCGCACGCTTTAGGAAATGTTTGTTCTATATTTTTAGGTATTTATCTGCATTTTTCCGGAATTTGTAATCATTTATTGAATTTCTTTCTGTTACAGGCAATGATGTAACGACAAAAATGATACATTTAAAACATTAGGAAATCATCAAAATATTTCAAAAAATACAATAAAGTTAACTTTGTATCTCCCTTTGATTTGATGGCGGTTTGTATAAAATGTATAAATAATAAATTGTTTTTGGACCAGCCTTCAGACTGATAAAAATACGCTATATTTATTGATTTATTTATCCATTTACATATCCCTTCAATTATTTATTTTGAACTCTTGGGTCACATTCTATATAGGCATCATGAACGGCGATAGTTTCCGAACTGCACATGCGGTTTGATCGTAGATGAAAATTAAACTTTTAGTCATATCCTTTATGGACGTCAGGTACGGTGTGGCAGTTCTCCAACTGCACATATATTAATACAAGCCGGAAATAGGCGCTCAGTTTATTAATTTGGGGATATTAAAATATATACATATATCAATGAATATATTTTAAAATTATAAGTAAGAATTACATTGCAAAGAAATCTTCATCAAGTTTAATGTTTTTTCTTCAATTTCAATGATTTACCTAGGGGGTGTGTTTGGACTAATTTAATTGTCGCGATCTATATTATCATTGGCCGACACCTTATCTGGCCAACCGTTGCTGATTTTACATTTAACAGGTGTCGCTTCAGTGATTAAGACGGGTGAAATGCCCCGGCGCTCAAAATTATAAATCTAATGTCTGATTAAAACTCAGCCGATTGTTTTTGTTCTTACAGGAACTAATGAAGTGATCGCTTGGAAATTACTGATACCAATTATGAAAATAATAATACAATATAATAATTAATTAATTATCTCGAGAATGAGTGATTTCAGAGGAAAATTTTAAGAAACCTTTTTTGTAGCTGAGAAAATTTCTCACAAAAAATATGTCCTGGAATTTTCCTCTAGAACCATTCATTAACGAAAAAAAAAGATATTTATCAAGATGTTAAAAATCTACTTGTTCTATTTTATATTTCATCACTTCACTGATTAATGATTTTTTAATTAATTCCAGTCGAGAAAGGGCAGGATTGTTACACACATTCGAGATCGACGAGTCCCAAAAAGGCATTCACAAAAAGGCCCACAGCTGATCCTCACAGAATAATTATAAAATGTTACAGTAGATCAGGTCCTGGAAAATCGATCATTTATGACTTGAGTCAATTCAAGCCAGGACCAGTTCTATTATCCACTGTTAAATACTTATTTACTGAGTACGTCAATCAATAATCAATCTAATCAAGTCTTCAATAATTTATTAAACAAAAATTTAATTCTTCACAATTGCCACTCGTTCAGATATCGATTGGATATTAGTCATGTACAACTTTATATTCGGTCGCTTGAGATTATAGTCAGGCAAGATCTGACGGTTCAAAGATTAGACATCATCACGACTATCAAGATTTTGGAGCCTATACTCAGATTTCATGTTTACTCTGCACAAAGGTTGATATTAATCGATTTTTTAAGTCGTGGAACAAGATTAGTTTATTGTAATCGAAGGAAACTAGTGATTATCTCGAGAATAAGTAACTTTAGGGTGAAAAGTCGTAAGACTTGCTTCGTAATAGCTGATGAAATATTTCCTACAAGAAAGGTCTTTTGATTTTTTTTTCTAAAATCACTCATTGCCTACATAAATGACATATTGAATTAATTGATGAGTTGATTCTGGGAATGTGGATTTTTTACATGTTGATAAATATTGAAATATCTCGATAATGATCGATTTGAGAGAATTATGTCAAAAGACATTTTTTGTAGGAAATTTTATCAGCTTCAAAAAAGGTCCTTATAAAAATTTCTCTACCTTCCTTACATTCGAAGATATTAATCAAAAATTCATCCCAAAATGGAATTGACTCATATTTTTCCATTTTTCATTTAATAATCGTGTGGTTTATGAACAATTTTGACTATGTGACAGAACAATCAGCACTTGCTAGAATGCATCAAAGAGCTTCTTGTGTGCTACGATGAACGAGAACATCAGCCAAAGTTACATCTCCCATCACAATATAGGTATAATAAATGATTTATAATTATTGTTTTCACCATTTTTAAAGCTGGAATAAATTTTTTTTGTTGATAGGGATTCACCGAATATGAAAAAAGCGTTGAAAATATCCCTTACCTGGTACCTGAAGAATTAAGGCTGTAGACATTTTGGATTGGATTCCAACATATCCAGTTCCTGCTCCAAACTCAAGGACCTTTTTTCCCTCCAGCCAATCGTGTTCATTATTACACAACAATTATCCAGATACTTGGATAAAACCAATGCTGCATTCCACACAACGCCACTGACATCACCAACTTGTTTTTGATAGAGATTGAGGACTTTTTTTTTACTTTCTCCCTCAAAAACTCTAGTCAAAATACCTTCCACTGTTTAATAGAGGAATTATCTCATTATCCACTCCAACATCACCCGTTATGCTGCTTTTGAAATTAAAATTGAAAAAATGAATTTTTACGACTGACTAAAAAAATTTTTACGACTGTCACTGCTGTTCATCGTATTCAGAATGATACTGGAGAGACACTTCACAGGTTCCAGGGAATTGCTTTTTCCAGTGGAATCATTGTTAATCATTTTGTTTATGGAATTATGGAGGAGAGGGCTAAAAAGTTGAATCAGACTGTTTGGATGCCACAGAGATTGGAGCAAGAGGGCCCTGTTGCTGTTGCTGCTAATAATTGAGATGTACTTGAAGATGGTTATATTTGAATAAATTTATATAAAAGAAGAGTTATTTTTATTTTCTACTAAT
Organism: Coelinius sp. EB29; assembly: GCA_035578325.1. NCBI lineage: Eukaryota > Metazoa > Arthropoda > Insecta > Hymenoptera > Braconidae > Coelinius > Coelinius sp. EB29. The sequence goes on along the minus strand of JAOZGT010000026.1, from coordinate 475,119 downwards.
TGTCCCATTCACCCTTCCCACCCCTAAATGGTTATTAGGAATAATTTTAAAAACTTCTTCGATCATACTTATATCATATTCATCATGTGTTCTTTTATTTTTCAATTTTTGTACCTTTTTTTTACAAAATTACAATAACATAAAATAAGAAAAAAATAATAATTGTTTCTGATAAAAATAATCTGTCATTTTGAGGTGAAATTCTTCCTTTTTCATTAGTTGATTTCCCTTTCGCATACACAAAAACCTATAAAAAAAATTCTTCCCCATTTTTTAGTAATAAATTTCACTTGATTTGAGGAGATTTTTCGAAAATAGTACCAAAACATAATATGTTATTCCTCTAGGGAGTAAAAGTATTTTACAACCTTGCGGCATACGATCGAGATACGCGGTAGCGTATCGGCCAAGTACTTGTATTTTATGCCTCGAGAACTTAAAATCGCGATCTAATCGAGTAAAGTGAGGTTAGAATCGCGTATTTTCATCCCTAGAGGTATGAAATACTTGAAAACAATTTAAGGTATTCGGTGAGGAAAGGTAAATGATGGCATCGATTCTAAATTCATATAGAACGTTCATAAAGTGATTTCTTCCTGAATTTTGTTTGAATTTTCCCACATTTTATTTCCAAGTAATTAACAATCAAAGTGGTTTTTTATACATGGGCTCTTATGGCGATTTACTGGTTTTAGCACAAGACCGCGTTACCATCTTTGCTGGTAATAAAGTTTCATGCTAAGTCAAATAAACAACATAAAACCCTGTGTATAAGGAACCGCTTTGATTGTTCATTACTCGGAAATAAAATCTGGGAAAATTCGAAGAAAATTCATGAATTATCTACATCACTTTATGAATTATCCACATCATTTACCTGTTCCTCATCAAATACCTTAATTATGCTTAATCATTTTGTTTTTGCTCGTTGCACTATTGGAAATAGATGACTGCGTCTCGATGCATCTTTTGCGACGTTCATGAGTTTTTTCTAGGGCACAGAGACAAAATACTCTATACTCCACCAACAGATTCTTATATCCAGGCTCATTGATACATGCAATTGCAACGACTTCGCAGGCTCGTGGACATTTGTAATCGAAAAGCCGCCTCACCGCTGCCATACCATCATTGTTGGTATCATATATTCCATCCTCTTTCACGAAACATGCCAACCAACGGTGGCGATTTCTCCCCAGTCGAATAATGGGGTGGAATGATTCCAGAGTGAAACCATCAGGAGTGCTTTCTCTCAAAATCCCCTCGGCGCGCAACATGTCAGCATCCGTCAATGTTTCCGTGCAGGGCAAAACATCATTGATATTAATGTCATCCATAATATTGCAGTATAACTGTGGACGACAAGCATTATATGAAAAATTGCCTATTAAGGATGTTTCCCTCCCATTCGCAATTTTTCCCTGTTTTTTGAACATTTCTTACAAATGATTGATCGGATTGGAGCATAAAAGATATAACGTTTTTTCGTTGCATTATTTTTCATTGACTCGCAAAATTTGTATGATGATGAAATTTTGCTAGTCAATGAAGAATAATGCAACTGAAAAACGTTATATTTTTTACGCTCCCATCCTATCAATCTTTTGTAAGAAATGTCAAATAAAACGGAGAAAATTACAAATGGGGGAGAAACATCCTTAATACTTAAAACGCACTGGATTATTCATGATAACCAAATTAATATTTTCTACTTACTACAATACAGAGGATGATATGTAGGTTAGAATTGTCGAAGCTTTATTCTCCAAAGTATCCAATGAGTATTAATTATGGGATATGAAATGTATGTTGTTGATGAATATCATCCAATGTTGAATTATTTTTGAGTATTTATTTTTGAGTATTTCTCTTTTGATTATGATTATTTTGTGCTCACAGAATGTAGGCTATATAACCAGCGAGATTATAAGGGAGATTGCTAGCGCTTAGCGGAACACTTCGTCATGCGGTTCATAGCGGTGGCGCCTGACAACTAGAGAGCCGATACGGTAGGGCGCAAATCCATACAGCATTCTATGGATAAAGTAGCGCGTGCGGCTGAAGAGGTCGATAAAGAGGAAATGTTTCTCACATTCCGATGAGATATTTTATTCTTTATTTTTTTTCATTATATAGTTTTATTATTTTTCGCGTATTCTGTATTCAAGACAACAATTTCCACGATAAACTAGAATTGCAATTCAATATAGAATTTTTCACATTGATGAATGAAATTTTGAAATTTTATAAATTGTCAAAACTTCGGAACTTTTCGAATAACATTTTCGAGAAAATGGAAATTTTTAACATTTTCCAACTTTTTTAAAAATTACCCCACTACTCTCCATAATTTCCCACAATGAAGACTTTTCTTACGATTTCAATCCGCTTTTTAACATTATATTGGTCGCGCTAAACTCCCGAACGCCGTTGGTTGCGCCATGAGCATTTCCCCGCATCAAGAAAAGTGTTATGAAAATTCATCGGAAAATTATGAAAAAATTTGACAATGGATTTTACGGTAGAATCAATGAAATATAATGAAAATTTCCATTATCGATATCATAGTTAATTATTTACTCCATTTTAAAGTTGAGCAGTTTTTTAAAGAATTCAGCGCTCTGTGGCTCCGTAATACGCCGGGCAAACCACGGGAGTTTCAACCGAAACCTTTCAATATTTCATAATTGGAAATATTTTTAATCGAAGTCTTTATAGATGGGATTTCTATACACTTCAAGATGAGATGTTACAGTTTTCAGATTTTTTCAATGCGTTTATTTTATTTTATAACGAGAAATGAAAAAAGTGCGGGGAAATGACCATAGCGCGACCAACCTAGTGTGAATAATTGAATAATTGTAAAATTTTTACAAATTTTGGAATTTATATTTTTTTTTACAAAAAAAAATTTTTTCTCATTACCATTGGTGGACGCGGTTACTAATATACGGTGCCTTGATGTGGGAGTGAACCGTTACGAGTAACAGCAAAAACTTTCCGGTATCAATCATTTTTTAACTTCCCGGGGAGGGAAGTTATTGTAATCACCCCGAAAATCGAAAATCCATTTTTCAACATATCTTCACGTTTCAAGGTCTCCACAATCGTTTTGGACCATTTAAAAAAAAATGTCTGTATGTTGTGTGTGTGTGTGCGCATATGTATGTTCGGTGTATGTGGCGAAATTTTTCGTCAACGATTTCTCGGGAACAAATAGTACGATTCAATTTTTTTTTTTTTTCAATCGATGCATCTTCATGCAATTTAGCGCTGATTAGATTTTGGATGGAATCGATCTGATAGTTTTTCTAATTTTCGCGAAAAATATGAAACACAGAACTCGTGGAGATGTTAGTCACTGATTTTTCATGAGCAAATATTGCGATCGAGGTAATCCATCACCCAAATGGAATATCTACAGGTTATTAAGATCTAATTAAATCTCCAGTAGAGATTTCGTTGTGCACGGAGAAAAAAAACTGTGTGTCAAGCTTACGCACGACGGAAGTGAAACTTCAATACTGTGAGAGATAGTCCATACGCCAGGGCCATTTCGTGTCCATTGACTTTTTTAATTTCTCCAGTCAGTTTTATGATTGAATTTTACATTTTCAGGGTCGCTGATCACGAATATAATAACCGTTTTCGCGAAAGCACGGGCCGTCTATTTGTTGATAATAATTTTATTGTTTAAAACGCACTCTCGCAAAAACGATTCGAGATAGGAAAACAAGTTTTTGAACAAAGAATGTTCTTTACGTCAAAAGTCACATTTTTTGTCATATAACTTGGTTTTTTAACTGTCACGGTTAAGAAGTTATTGTAAGTGGGAGCAGCTCAGGCGGCGCGCTGACACTTTCGCGAGACGAGAATGCGTTTCAGGACCGATTGTGAAATACCGATGAAAGATAGAGCAAAATTTTTTAAATAATAAATCTTTGTCATAAAATATGACATTAAATCACTCATTAGACTCTTCGCTCTATCTCTAATAGTTACTGAGAAATTCGCGTTTGTGTGCCAGATGGCGTGGCAAATGAGTCTCCCATTGCACATTCAACCATAATTATCTCGGTAACTATTAGTGATAGAGACAATACTCTCATGACTAAAGAGATGCATCGTTGAATAACAAATATTTTCTGTTTGAAACATTTTTTTCTATCTTCATTATTTCGAGAGATATTCCCAACGCAAGTTAGACTCTAACTCATCGTGAGAGCTCAAGTGAACGAACCGCGTAGTCCGTCTGATTTGCGTTGGAAATATCTCTCGAAATAATGAAGATAGAAAAAAATGTTTTAAACCGAAAATATTTGTTATTCTACGATGCATCTATTGAGTTATAAGACTTTTGTCTCTATCACTCATAGTTACCGAGATGATTACAGTTGAATGTGCAATGGGAGAGTCATTTGCCACGCCATCTGGCACACAAATGCAAATATCTCAGTAACTACTGAAGATAGAGCGAAGAGTCTAATGAGTGATTTAATGTATTATTTTATGTCAAAGATTTTTGATCCAAACCATTTTGCTCTATCTCTCATCGATACTTCACAATCGGTCCTGAAACGCGCTCCCGCTGCATGAAACTGTTAGCGCGCCGTCTGAGTTGCTCCCACCCACAATAACTTTTTAACCGTGATAGTTAGGGAACCAAGTTATATCACAAAAAATCTGTCTTTTGACATGAAGAACATTTTTTGTTCTAAACTTTTCTTCCTATTTATAACCGTTTTTGCGAGAGTGAGTTTTAAACAATAAAATCGTTATAAACAAATAGACGGCCCGTGCTTTCGCAAAAACGATTATCATATTCGTAATCAGCGACCCCGAAAACGTAAAATCCTTTCTAATAAAAGACATCACGTAAATATCTCGAATTGAGAAAAATCGAAACTCGAAATAATTCGAATGAGAACAGAGTTCATGGGAATGCTGGTAGATGGCAGGACTTCACGAAACCAACAACCATGAACCATGACATTTTGCAATTCAACATCATCAATTTCAATTTCAATTATAATGGCAATTATAATGAAAAAAAAGAAAGAATGAAATTTGAAGGAAATTATGATTTAAGAAATATGAATAATGATTGTTGATATCATTTTTGTGGATCGTGAAAATTGTGTTTGTGGAAATATGAATATCATATCAATGAACAGGCCTTAACAGATGGCACTGTGAATCATTTCCATCAAACACACGTGATTGAAAAATAAAAAAACAAATCAAGCAATATACCATGAGCCGACAAATAATTAATTATAAACAAATGATCTTATCCAAATGTTTGTAATTCGTTAGCTGGTCATTGTACAACCTTTTTTAACATTTAAGAGTTGACTAATTATTTTATATTAATTAATCAAAATAATCCCTCAAGTTAGCCGACAAAAATTTCAAAATTGACTCTCAATCGTTTTTTTTTTTTTTAATCGATTACAAATCGTTTGTAGAATACGAATATATCAACGTTGTCGTTTAAGAGTGGATATTTTACATATTTTCTATGCTGTCCATTATCAGGATAATATCCCAGCTTCTGCGTCCGCCATTTGCTTTGCATAGATGCCCATATGCTACGTAATGCAACGGATGCAACGCAGAGTGTGAGTTTGGCACCGATAAGAACCATCATTTCAGTATTAATTAGATCAATAAGTATCCAAGTGGATTCGAGACAATAAAAAACTGTCAATTGGACCGATTACTCCATATTCCAAGGGTATTTTAAATGATACCACTGTGAAGCATGGAATCATATCATTATGCACTGCCGAAAAAACGGAGTAAACTGTTTTTTTTTTGGATTTCATCGAAAAAGACTGAGGAACATATAACGCACATTGAAACGGGGTAAGTCTGGTGAATTAAATGGATTTTTAAAAGACATGTAGGAAGGTCCGGGAAAAATGTATATTTTTTGGGTGTATAGCATGGTTTCCGCCTGCGTGTCTTTTCCCGCGTACTTTTTTATCCGGGGCTCTGTTTTCTTGGGCCCATATCTCTGCCAATCGACATGGCCATGAGTTGATTTGCTTCTTATCAATTATTAACATTCCCCACATCTCTTCCAAACATCAGTTCTACTTAGAGGTTATTTTCCTTTTGATAAAAACGGAGTACTCCAAAATGGGTTTACCCTCTTCATCAAAATTCATTTTTTAGGAACAATATTCCATGCATGGCCTTTGTTTCAATGAGCCCCATCACAAGGAGAACAATGGAGATGAAAATCGGAGTAATAAAGTAGCTGGAGGGATCTAGCATACAGAGGAATAACCAATCTGTAACTATGTCTGCGGCTGGGTACATCAAGTCAAAATTTTGGATGGAGAAATTGGAAAAAAATACACTTCAGTTTTTGGACAAGGCAAAAATTTTATGGTGAATATCGGACATGATGTGACAGATTTTTATATCATCGATATCGTCGGTCTAAAGTTAAAGGGGCGTAAGTGCCATCATTTTTCATGGCACTTACGCCCCTCTAACTTTAGACCGACGATATATAATACGAATTTAAAATTCTTCGTATTTAACATCCACAAAGATGAATGCGGTGAATGATTGAGAAAAAAAATTGAAATGGTATTATGTCTACGTAGGGGCGTCATTTCAAAGGATCCTCGTCAGTGGAACTCATGAGAATCCTTCAATAACGCCGTTGGGGACAATGCCAATGCCGTACATACTTATGAAGCCAAACGCTAGAGACGATGACTTTTCCTCGATAATTCACACCAATCTCAGTGATTTCACATTCGGTCAGAAGAAACCAGATAAGTTAGAGCGAGTTTCGGCACCTGAAAGAGCTGATTTTTTTTATTTGTGGCGCAGAACTGAGTTATTGAGTAGGAGTGAATTGCATCACAGGGAATGATGTCACTTAGACTCTCCTACTTAGACAGGCGTATCAGAAATCAACGCATGAATACTTTATCCAAGAAGTCGTAAGTATTGTGATGTTCTCTTACTTTGTGAGTTATGCCTTATTCTGATTGTGGCTTTTTAATAGCAATATGAGAATGAAAGGCATATCTTGTCATCTTGAACTGAAATCATTCATTATTATCATGATGAATCTGTTAAATGAACCCAATTACGATGTTTCACCCTTCACAACAAAATTAATTGTTCATCGTATTGTTATTTATGCATATCTCTGGATCAACGTAGCAACTGCAGATTTGATTCGGTATGGAGAGGCATTTTAAACGAACGGTCCCTTAAGAACAACAGGTCCTAGGGAAATCGACTTTTCAACTACTCCTCATGGATGCTTTCCTCATGCGGAGAAGACAGTTTGAATCAGGTAAAGGACAGAACAAAATTTGTGCTTTCTGCTCTCATTTGAATACAATCGGATTCCGATCAACATTCTTCTGATAATAAGAGAGCTTATCTTTATGTTACAGACATATAGCTGGTACGAGATTAACGAGATTTATACACCCCGAAAAATGGTTTATTTAAATCGAATAAAGTTTACGGGAACGGAATAAATGGTTCATTTTTACTAAATAGATTATTTATTATATTCAAGTAAACTATATTTGATTCAAATAAACCGTTTTTATAGAAGAATAAATACAACAGAACCAGATATACGACGAACTCGTTCACTTTCATGCCAAATTATCATTCATGGTAATTATCAGGAGCGTTATAATCTGTCATTTTTTATTGTTTAATAAGTTGTAAATTTACGTTGGTCAAACCGGGTTGTTGTGGATCTGAATGTGAGGTCGGTTGACGAATTTCAATGTCTCTCAAAATGAGAAATACTCAAGAAATACTGATAGATCGATCCCGAATTTAACTCTGTGGTGGTAGAAATTTTCGCAGAAGTCAACCCTAGAATTCTTAGAGCTAACTTCAACAAGTTTTCACCACCCCAGAATCAAATCCAAGATCGATTCATCAGGATGATATCAAAGAGAATGTTTCCTTTTTTGTTTTACCGCGTGTATCGTAATTTGAGTTTGTTTCATCTAGTCAATTATTAATATTGTAGTAGTTTGTGATTGTCTCCTGAAAATGTCTTTGATTCATTTGTAAACATGATATTCTCTTTATTTTTTACGAATTAATACATTATAATTTCTACCTGCATTTCTATGATTTTTTTTTATACAGTCACATCTTCACCTGATAAAAAATTGGAAATAAAAAAATTTTTCATCCTTTTCTACTCTATCAATAGTTGCACCAAGAATTTTCTCGAGTTTTTCTTTTTGAGAGTGAAAAGTGAGATGGAAAGGTCTCAAATCAAATTCAAAAATAAAGATCAGTTGGTATGTGTGGGTGATCCAAACAATGGACACGACCTGCACTAACCAACAAATGAATTCGATAACATGTGCATTCAGGCAATAATTGTTGAATCCATTTTATCATCGAGCATGATCTAGGAGTTGGTACGTAGAGTCAAGTGATTTTTTTCACCTTGACACGGATTATTCTTCCTGTTAACCTCATTATTCTAAATATTATTTCACAGGTTCCATCATAACACACAGAGCAATGCCACGTAAAGCTAGAATATCAAGCCAAAACGCCCTCAGAATTTTGATGAAATATTCTGTTGAATTTCAATCAGGAGAATTACCTAAATATTCCCATCTGGTATGGAAAAATCTTGAGAAGGAAAATGATGCTTGGTCGAGTCATAACTGGTACAATAAATTAAAGAAAAATTCCTAGGGATTATGGACGCAATTCTTACAGGAAATGGTAGTGGCCGTAATGCGGAATGAGACACTGCAAAGTACATTGGATTCATCAATCGAGGAAAATAATAACACGATATTCATCATCGATCGCGATGATAAAGCCAGTGAGAGTTGGTTCGACTGCTATTTACAGCAGGAAGAATGGGCCCTGTTCAATGGATTCACAATGGCAAATTTAAATGATGAAATTCGATGCAAGTTATCACCTGATACGTGGGAAACAATACTTGACACTCGCTTTTGGAAACAAAATCGACTGCCTTGTGTATTTTCGTTCATTGGAGCCGAAATTAACACTTCAGCGAAAATTTTCCTCAAAATTGCAGGCCACTGTAAGAGCAACAATTGTGACAATGAATTCTACGGATACTCAGATGTAAAACCAAGTCCAAACAATGACGAACTACATATTCATGTGAGGACATCTGATACACGCAAAATCGAGCATGAACATATGCATCCTGCACTGGATCAAAACAGAAAACGACGACTGGAGAAAGAAACGATCCACCATGATTGTGTTAAGAGAACAACAAAGATGTGTAAAAGAGCTGTCTCTCCATCCATTTGTCATAATTCTGCCTCAGCGCGAAAGGAAGAATTAGACAATCATGAGAAGAAAAATTGTACTCAAAACCCTATTACACGAATCTACGCGATGCAATTTGACCAGGATTCTTTTGGCTCAATCCATGATATTTCCTACCTTCCCTTCTATACACAATATGGACTTTCGGTACAAACTATCATCTACAAAACCTACAGTCAATCAACGAGAAGTTCAACAATTAGCATTGGAAGGGTTATAAATTGTTGCAAAGAACTATAGCTCGCCCTAAAGGATTGCAGTCTTCTGACATCTCTTTATATGCTATTGTTGTTGAATTGGATGCTACTGTGTTCTCAGTGTACCAAATGTTGGCCGAATCTGATGGCACTGAAGTTCTAGAGTTTTGGATCAAAAGGTGGATGCGTCGTGTCAATTCGAGGCCCAAACAGGTCATTACCCCGTATTCTCTCAGTATATTATCAGCATGTGCCGAGGGTTTCAATAATGTTACCATAGAGCGATACATACAAAATATTGTGCAAGCACTCATGAGAAGTGAAGAATTGCCACGTGACTTAACTATGATCAGAATTGATCCTGCAGAATTGGCTCAAATAATACTTGGCTGGTCTTGTATGCAGTCTGTTGATTCTCACGATGTACGCAGATTTTACATGAAATCCGTTGCAGTCCTTGTCACTTGCAGAAGTTTTGCAGAGTTCACAAAACTATTCTCATTGGTTTGTGCTGTGGCTTGCCAGAACTATGATGACTCGATTCTTCAACTTGAAAATGTATCCACCACGTGCGATGCTAGAGGTAAATTACAGGATTTATTTCTAACGAAAGAATCTTACATGAAGGATTACTGGGAAATTGCTTAAAATTATATGACCCCCAAAGATTCTCCTCTCTCCGTTCAGGATCCAGTCCCTGAAGCAGAAATCTTCCTTTGTCGGCTAGTTCAAAAATTACGAATGGGGGACTATATCACAGAAACAGATGTCAATTATCACGACTCCAAGCCTCAAGTGATCGAAACTTTTATCCTGAATCTCATCACTCCAGCTTTGTTGGCCGCACAAACGGGAACCCAACTAAATGCCTATTTTTTACCTGCAATTGTTATTGAGCTTTTCCGTTTGGGAAAACAATTTCCAATATGGGCAGCAGTGTCAATACCAGTTTCATGTCTGAATCAATCGAAGAATCATGCTCGATTTTACGTTGAAAACTGCAAGAAAAAATTTGCTGAGTCTCGTGATCATCCAACTGGAGTCGATGGTTTTTTGCGGTTTCATCTTTAAGATTTATCAGGCAATGAGGAAAAAATTCTCCTCACCAGGTCACCATGTGGTAAAGAAGAATTTGGGGAAAAACTTATGTGTAAAGAGAAAGTTGACAAACCTTTTGAGAGCCTAGATTCAATCCACGATTCGCATATTGTGAAAAATTCCATCGACCCTATAATTACCGAAGGAAAGTTGGATTCGGGTTCTATGTTCACTTCGATCCCACCAGAATATTCACAGAGTTCTACGCCACCTCCTTCAGAATCAAAGTTCTGTGGCTCTTCTTCACCTCATCAGTCGGTAGAGGTTCCATTAGAGACTAGCTCAAGGTTGGCTTCTGAGATTCCGATGTTTGATGCTGATTATCGGGGAAAGCATGGTAAAGAAAATACAAATGTTGAGGATAAGAAGCTATATGATTTAGTGTATGGCCAACGTTCAAAAGGCAAGTTTTTCAAAGATGTACCTGAAATTCACGTGATAAATGCACTCGACTTACGAGCCACAAATGTTTTTTTCCTTCGAAATGGAAATGTGAGCCCGGCAGTCGTCGTTGATGGGAGGAAATTCGAAGTTACCAACACTTGCGCTTTCGATTCTATCAGTCGAATCTTGATCGCGAGTGCCTTGGACTTTCCCGACTATCGGTCTTTTGTGAAGGACTCTGAAGATCAGCTGATGAAATTTGTAAATTTGTTCCTTACCAAAGCAACGAAAACACAAATATGGCAGGAACGTATCCGTATATTATCCCCACATTACAAGTGGACTGAGACGAGAACAAATTGTCGGCTTATACTCACCGGATTCAGTGCTTTCGATAATTTGACACAAGTCTGGAAATACTCGATAACATCAGAGCCTAGTGCTTTATCAGTCCTGGAGTGTCAAAACTGTGATAGTCCATTGACTCCTCTTGGTGCCCTGTCAGCTAATCATCGGATTATTGGACGTGAAGGGTTTAAAGCCCTTGGAAAAGCACTGGGTTTCCATTCACTTTTGTTCAATATCCGATGCCAAAAATGTAAAGTTGGAGTAATAAGTAGAACAATCCCCAATCGAACTCTCTTTATAGAATTGGACGTTAGGATGGGACCCAACAATAATATCACAAAGAAGGGCCAATTAGACGATTTTCCAGACGAAATTTCATTAGAGATGAAGGAAGTGGCATTGAACAACACAATCATCATATCAGAACTCAAATACAGGTATGTGAAGTGTTTTTTTTCCACAACAAATTATTGCACAATGAAACTGATTCAGTGTGGATGTCGTATTTCAGACTAGCTGGTGTTATTGATCTGACTGGACATCATTATACAGCCTATTGCAAACGGCTGTCAGGTAACTGGGAATTATACAATGACCTATTGGTCAAAACACATACATGTCGAGGAAATAAATGGATCAACCCTCATGGCACAATATATATTCTCAAGGCAGATGAAAAAACCAATTGACATGACAACTTTTTAAAAAGGCTGGCACATTCACTTGGTCTTCCTTTTTAAACCCTGAACAAGATCTAACACAGTAGCTCTCTGAGTTACATGAAATTCGCCGAGGGTGAGATTATACGGAGTATCTTCATAATTGATAGCTATAAACAGTCATCGTATTTCTTGTTTCACATTATTATTCAAAATGGTGATATTCATTGAGACCTTGTTTTTGTTCGTTGATAATATTAGATGTTTACCTAGATTTAAATGAACTGTCGTTCGTTTTTTCTCTGTTCCTTCTTTTGCTAGCAAACATCTGTCATTATTCTTACTCCATTATCAGCAGATGTGGCTAATGAAATGACGTTAACTTCTAAAGAGAGAAGATCTTTATAATTGTTGAATTTAAAGACTGAATCAAATGGATTAGACAATTAATCCAAGGCCATTTGATTCGATAAATATTTTTGTTATCACGTCGATAGGTGAAAAAAGCCCTTCTGGGACTATTTCGGTGTGGAATTTATAATTTTTATGGACCAAAAAATATATCGTGATGAATGATTTAGTTTTCTAATGTATGTCGTAATTTTTACCCCTTATTATTGTGAGGCAGAATTGATTCATGAATAATGTTCATGTAAAAACTGAACTTGAACGTCAGACAAAATAGGAAGAACACTATCAATGTTCTGATTCAAAAAAAAAAGTATATATGAATGAAGAAACTTAAAAATTGCTATGGCATTCTGATGACGGAACAAATAACTCTAAATACATTCATAACAAATTGATTAATATTAATAAACCACGTTGAGGATATGTGTCCATCATGATGATAAGGAATTTTTGGAGAGAAAACCAGAAGAAACCTTCTTGACAGTTTCTCAAATAATCATTCATTTTCGATGTATTTCTAAATTTATTACGAATAAAAAATATAATGTTTGTAGTTGAATCTTAATTTAATTGTATAGAATAGTTGCATTCTCCATGCATATAAGACATCAAATACATGAAACATCGGACATTCCTGGAGGTTTGTTATAATGAACTTGTCGAACAAAAGCTCAATAGTTTGTTATGCAATCAATATTTTCAAGAACAAAATACTTAAAAATTTCAGGTCCTCTTAGCTTTATTCTCCAATTTTGTCTATTTTTGCTACATCGACGTAAAATTTGTCAATTGGGTCTGATGCAAAAGACATCAACAGCAAATGTGATGCTCAAACGTCTCAGGCTGAACAAGCTCCTCACATCTTTCACACATCCAGCCCATTTTGTCTCCTGGGAGATGGTCGTCGTTACTCTTATCTCCTTCATGAGCATCAATATCATCATGTACCTCAACCTGTACCTTCCTCCTTCTTTTACTCTTCCCAGTATCAACTGGAACTTCTTGGGCTCCACCAGAATCGTTATTCTCCGAAGATATATCAAAGACACCAGTTTCTACTTTGCCTCTCCAATTTTCTCGGGAAAACAAATCCGAATCATCAATAATTTGACCAAATGATTCACTATATTGATCGTCTGAAGTATTTACTAAATTTGCTTCGATTGAATCATCAAAATTCTTATTTTTATCTTTGATCTGTCGTGCTCTTTTAGAGCTATGTGCCTTTGGAATGGGTTCCGGGAGCGGTTTACCTCGAACAGTAAATTTAATCAGTTTATCTGATACACCTTTAGTGCCTCCAAGCAAATCTTTCATATGAACTCTGAGGAATTTCTCCAAACCAATTTGTCTCGAGTAGCGTCCCAACACGGTGTGCTTGAGATCTTGGAAATTTTTCTCAGCGTAGCTCGAAGATGCGTGACCAGAAAAGAATGGGACTCCTACGGCTGTCCACAGTACGAATTCATTTCCAATTCGTTTTAATTCTTCAATTAACTTGGGGACGTAGAAAGGATTTAGTTCAGTACCTTCATGAATGACAGATGTGGCTTGTGTCGTCAGTTTCAGGATATGATTTTCAATGGTGGAGGGACCATCCTCATCTTCTTCAAACAGAGTTTCATCTTCTTCATCAACATCACTAGTTTCCAAGTATTCTTCAATATTTACATTTCGTTTCTTCATATAAATTTCCAGTGTTTGCCTCGCATTTTTCACAGTCATTACAGACTTCAAATTGAGTACAGTGTCTTCATGAGAATTCAATCCCACTGCACACGTGAGGATCCAAATTTCATCAAAATCTGCGAGATGTTGACAGTCAACCATAAGAGCCACACACCTAATAAAAAAGTCTCGAATTCGATGCCTCTGAATGGCTTTTGTACAATCCCATCTGCAGATGATGTGTATCCAATGTGCCACATCCACTCTCAAAAAAGTCGAAATTCCATCCAGTCTCGCCGGATCACCATCACGAAGGAATGAAAAATAGGCATTTAAATAGCTTTTGAGTGTCATGTTGTTGAAGGCTTTCGACGATCCGCTCAAGAGAGCTCGAGAATAATCTGTGATAGATTGTCTAGGTTTTATACGTACTACACTCAGCCATCTTTTCAACCAATATGTGAAAGTCTCTGACTCTTGCGACTCAGATAGCATTTGAAACACTGATACTAGTTTTTTGTCGAAGTGAATAACAATGCAGTGCAGGAAAATGTGCATTGATTTTAGACCCAGCTCTCTGAGCACTTTACGTACCAAACTTCCAGTCCCATCGATGCAAACAGTAGATCAGCCTTTCAAAACATTAGTATAATCTTTATAGAGGCTTATCTGCAATGGCAATCCATAGAAAACATAAAATGGATTGTATCCAAGGGCATTGATTGAACCCATGAAAGGCTTTTCGAATTGGAGCTGATAAATTTTTTGGATAAAATCTTCGTTCGTCTTTTTTATCCCTAAATCCCTGTTATCATGTTCGTATTTTGCATGGTGAATCACATGAGCTTTTGGAATAATAGGCCCTTCCTCATCACCTCGCCCCATGTTTTCTCTCCTTAATCTTTTAATCATATTTGAAGTTCCTTCATTATGACTTTGCTTTGCAAACTCTTTCCTCTTATTTCCAGTTAAATATCGACGAACATCCTCATGAATTGCGCGAGAAGTGTTACGAGTTTTCACACGAATAATGATTTCGTTAGCAATCGACGACGGCTCCTCGTCAAGATATCCATGGAAAGGATTGTTACAGGATTTAGCTCTGCAATATCCTTCGATTTTTAAATAATGTCGTTTTCTAGATGATACGTTGATTTCACCTCGACGGAAAGAATAAGCACAGGGTAACTGATGTTGTCGATAGAATTCATCAGCAATAACATTGCTCCAAGCACCTGGGGTCAGTGTATGGTCCCATCTTTTCCCTACAGTCGCCTCCGATGGCGAGGGCTTAATCTGATTCCATAGTTCCAGTGTTAGAATTAAATCGAACCACGATTCACCGTTGTTCTGTTCAGAATCAGATATATTGAAGGAGACATCACTGTCTGGAGATGGAGAGCCAATCTTCTTTGTCTTCTTAGGAAATTCAGCTAATGCAATTCCTCTATATTATCTTAGAGCTGAAGATAAGATTTCTCGTCGGTTCTCTGTGACATTAACCCACCAGCAGAGTTGACTCCAGGCACCACCACATTCTTTGGCTAAATCTTTCCAAACATCTGAGGAGAAAATCGGAAAATCTCCAGTTTTGAAATGGTCAATGTAGTTGATCAAAACACTGATTGCATCCTCTCGGGACACTCTACAAAGGGGAGCCATCGTGATTCGGTTTTTCTAGGACAGTCTAGAAATTATAGAACGCCAATTCAAATAACGATTTCAAATGAGTTTAATGAGCTGAATATTTTATATTTATTATCCTTAATTTTCCTCACCTCGATAGAATTTCCAACACGAGCCATTTGAATAATATCATCTTTTTGTGTCAAATTCTTATGAAATACATCAACCGTAACCTCAGAAATGGATTGTGTACAAACAATGACCATTCCCTAGACCAAATTAGTTATTCTTGCAGATGACTACGAATTTCCAGAATATAATTCCTTCTCTTGAAATATAATTTGTTCAAGCTAATAGATTATTGCAATTATTTTTCACTTTGGAAACCCAATTTTGTTTTTTTTTTCTGTAAATCACAAGTGGGGAGCCAATCTAACCTAACGCAACCTCACAGCGCGGTAAATTCAATGGACATTATATGTACGGGCAAAATTGAGGATTAGGCGTTAAATATCCACTCTTCAACGACAACGTTGATATATTCGTATTCTACAAACGATTTTCAATCGATTAAAAAAAAAAAAAACGATTGAGAGTCAATTTTGAAATTTTTGTCGGCTAACTTGAGGGATTATTTTGATTAATTAATATAAAATAATTAGTCAACTCTTAAATGTTAAAAAAGGTTGAACAATGACCAGCTAACGAATTACAAACATTTGGATAAGATCATTTGTTTATAATTAATTATTTGTCGGCTCATGGTATATTGCTAACAAATCAAGCCTTTCCGGTTGCATGTTCTGACGAGACTGACGTGTGTTCCATCCACTATAAAAAAAAGACATGACATAGACAAGGACAGAAACTATCGAATGGAACGAGATATCGAACATGGCGGACATCGAAATTTAAACGAGAATGATGAGAGGGTTCAGAGAGAACACCGAGAGATGGCACTGTGATCAAGGAAAACAGGCGCGCGAAATATAAACGTCATCCCAATCGTTGTTACACGGGGAAACGTGCGGGAAATTATATGATTAATTTTGAAAGAAAATTATTATTATTAGCGTTTAAAAAAAATTATTCTCGGAGAATTTTATTTCATTCTGATTCTGACTAATCAGGGTATAATATTTGGGGTTACGTAAGAATATGAATGTAGAAAAAATAAAATAGAAGTAAAATGAAATAAGAATATCGTCGTCGTAGAGTGAAAGGGGCGTATGTACCAAAAACTCCATTTTTAAAGTGAAAGGGGCGTATGTCCAAAATCAATGTTTTTCGGCTTTTCATAGAATTTCTAATCGAAAATCCGTAAAAAAAAAGTTCTAACAAACGGGCGTAACGACCAGTTTGTAATAAGAAAGGGGCGTATCTCCGCACTTACGCTCCTTTCATTTTTTTCAAAAAATTACACTTACGCCCCTTTCACATTACATGTAATGCTTATCATAGGATGAAAGGGGCGTATGTGCTGGAGATACGTCCCTTTGTGATTAACTTTGTGGAATTGCGCCCATTTGTTACTATAAAAATTAATCAACTCAAATCATTCCTAAGAGGTAGTACATCCAATTCCGAGGATTAAAAAAACATACGCGTCTTTGTTATTACAAAAAAAAAATTAATGAATTTTGGCACTTACGTCCCTTTCACTCTACGGCGACGAATATGAAATTTGGAATGAAAATTAATTGAAAACAAGAACCGTCATCAAACGGGATCAACCTTTCTTTTTTTTTATTAAACTCAAAAAAGACATGCTCATATAATCGAACATGGCAGATGCTATGGAGAGAATCGATACGATTAATTGAAGCGCTGACTGACATGGGGCATTTTCATGGGAAGTTTCATGAAAAAACGGCATCAACAGCGCGGCCGCTAGCGGCCGCGCCATAATATCACTAGTCCAATCATAAAACTGACTGGAGGAAATAAAAAATGTCAATGGACACGCAATGGCCTTGGCGTATGGACTAAGAGCGACAGTGAATGGTGAGCGGTGGTCGGGGTCCCCAGGGGTCTGGTTACCCCCACCTCGCTATGACGGTTTTTCGTGACGATCTTGAGTCGATTTTGCTCCGGTCGTCGAAAATCCATGACGCGCGTAAAGAAGTTTCACTTCAAAAATACAGTAAAAATTCAGGTGCTAGCACGGTAAAATGGGTGCAATCGCCAAGCACCTGGAATTTTCCTGTACACGGAGAAAAAGAAACCCGTAAATATCCTAAGATTCACACGAGGGGCGCACTTCGAGTGAAAAAAATCGTTGAAAATCCTGAGATCTCCGGGTTTTCGATGTATAATGTATATCTTCGGATCTTCACAGGCGCTCCGCCGGGATAACAACGGAGTTCCCCCACATTACGGTCTAACCCAGTGAAAACCCGGTGGCAAACCAAATATAATCTGGTTCTTTTTTTTCTGTGTAACTACAGTAATTTTTCATATATTTGTAGGAATTTTTCTCGTATTTATATGAATTTTTCTCGTGATTATAGGAATTTTTCTGGTGCTGCATAGGAAAATTCCAGGTGCTTGGCGATTGCACCCATTTTACCGTGCTAGCACCCGAATTTTTACCGTATTTTTTTCTCCGTGTGATTTTCGACTTTTGTTGATTTGTTTTGAGTTCTAGATAAACAAAGTGAAAAAAGTACCATTTTATCACAATTTTTTCATTCCTTCATAACGGATCTCATCGAATTGTTGGCGCGAGTAGCTAAACCGGGAAGTTTTTTGTGTGGCCCGATCGGGTCACACACACCATGGGAGCGAGCTTGCGAGCGACCAACAACGCTCACCTAGTTTTTTTTTATATCAGCCTTAAGATGAATAAAAGTCTAATTACCCGTCATAACCGCAGTAATTGATCATGATTTGACCGGTCACGGTGTGAATATGATTTTTCAAGGATTTTGTTATCTCCCGAAATCCGAAAATTGACAGATTTCACCCCTTCTACCTCCGAGGTACCGGTCCCAGGGAGAAGATTTCTGCGCACAGATTCCGGGGGGCATCCTCAAACATATTCCAAGTGAATTCACGTGGTCGCGGTGTGAATTTGATGTTCTCAAAATTTTTGTCGTTTCCCTAAATTCGGAAATTGACAAATTTCACTCCTGCGTGAAGGTGGATTTGTCTCCTCTCTCTCTCTTGTTCTCGCATGATGTCCCTACTCGTGCTCCGTCATTTCTTGGAATGGTGAGTTAAATAATTATTTTAATTCGCATTTCGAGGATGGCAAAAATACGTTCATTATTGTTTTGAAGTTTATGTGATAAAAGAACTCTTTTTGCTTCCGAATGGAAGAATTGTTTTCGTCGGATTTTGACTTTCTCCAATTTTGGCTGAAAATGATGTAAAATGGTATATGAAACGTGGAGAAATGATATTTTTAGAAAATGTCTGCATGTGTGTGTGTGATAATTTGAATTTTAGTCAATTATTTTTTAGAAAATACAACACTAAAAGAATAAAATTCATTCGAAAAAATTTGAAATTTTTGCTGATAATTGGTATTATTGAGATGCAACTCTGTGCCAAATTACAACCGGATCGGTCAACAGGTTCCTGAGATACAGCCATTTATCGGAAAATCGTTTTTCTCAAATATCTTCTAAACTATCTAACCGATTGAATTTTTTTTTTTTCAAAATATTCGTCGTGATGTCTTCTACCCAGATTAATTATAATATGTGTACCCGTTCATTGAAAGTTTTCGAGATATTGCCAATTTTCCATTTTTCACCTAAATTCCTTGTTCGCACAATACCTTCAGAAATAACAGTAAAAAAAATTTCAAACTTGGTGGGATTTTAGGTCTTACGAAAATAAAGGTCGGTATTGAGGTTTTGAAGATATTCAACTTTATGTATAAAATTATTTTCTCAAATATCTTCTAAAGTATCTATCCGATTGAATTTTTTTTTTTTCAAAATATTTGTCTCGATGTCTTCTATCCAGATCAATCATAATATGTATACCCGTTCATTGAAAATTTTTGAGATATTGCCCATTTTCTATTTTTCACCTATTAGCACGATAACTTCAGAAATAACAGGAAAAAAAAGTTCAAACTAGGTAGGGTGTTAGTTCTTATGATAATGAAGGTCCGTATTGTGGATGAACCAAATCGACTGATAGGTTTCGAAGATATTCAACTTTCAATACCTAAATTCAAACTGGTGGACCGAATTTAATGTTTTTTTGGTCTGTAATATCACACGATATTACAGTGATTTGAGATCCATTCGGAAGCATATTACCAATTAAATTGGTAGAAACGAAAAGAAATGTGAGTTATAATTACATATTTTGTTAAGCGTTCAGCTGCTGCCGCATTCACTCCTGCCACATAGGAGCCTATGAACTACTTGTCTTGTTCAGAAATTGATAATTTTCATAATTTTAAAAGTATTACAGTCCGGAAAATTTCAAGAAAAATAAATAATCGACTTCGATTAAATTCAACAATAATGAACAATCAGATTTGCAATTTTCCAATTTGCAATAATGAGAAACTTATGAAAATTTAAAAAAATTTCAATTTCTAAACAAGAAAAGAGTTCTTTTATTACATCAACTGCGAAAGAGCAATAAATATAATTTATGTCATCTTCGAAAAGTGAATTAGAATAATTACGAAATGCACCATTCCGAGAAATGACGGAGCGCGAGTAGGGACATCATGCGAGAGCAAGAGAGAGAGTGAACAAATCGACCTTTACGTGCAAGGGTTAATTTTCTCTTGATTTTCTTGATTCGCCCTTCGGAGTCGGTGATTTCCGTTTTTTTCTATCTTTCGGCAATTTTGACGAAAGAAAGTATCGAAATGGCTTGTGAGATTATACCACTCGCCTTCGGCTCATGCTATAAACCTCCCACGCGCCAAAAATGACTTTTTTGTCACTCGGTCCGTAAGGCGACGTTTTATGGCCACTGCGCGCCAAATAACAAAAAATATTGCTCGCCACTCGGCCGCAAACAACTTTTCTGGCGATTTTGTTTGTAATCCTCGGCTTCGCCTCGGTCAACAAACTCACAATCGCCAGAAAAGCTCTTCACGGCCTCAGGGACGAAATCTACTATTGTGCACTTGTTACGAAATATACTATTTCATCACAATGTGCGGGAATAGTATATTTCGATACAAGTGCGGAAAAGTGCTTTTTGACTTGTAGGAGGTTTATAGCACGAGCCGAAGGCGAGTGATATAATCCTACAAGTCAAAAAATACTTTCCCCACGAGTATCGAACAACATTTTTTATCACAATGTGTTAAAAAAGGACTTTTGAGGCATGCGAAGCGAAGCGAAGCGTGCCTGAAAAGTCACTTTTTGGCACAGCGTGATGAAAAGGGACTTTTTAGGTACGCGAAGCGAAGCGAAGCGTGTCGAAAAGTTACTTTTCTTGCATAGTGTGACGAAAAAAAAAATTTCACTACAAATTTGATTTTTCTTAAAATTTTGGAATTTTTTTGAAAATTTTTTCTTCGATAGGATTTGATGTCAAAATTACTAATAAACAGCAGAAAAATTTTCCACAATTCTTAAAAGGCGGTCGAAAATAATCTGGAGGTCGATTTGTTGAGGGTCTCTCTCGCACTCGCCTGTTCCCAATACTCCCGCTCCATCAATTCCTGGAATGGCGGAGTTCTTTTACTTCCTTCAATCCGTGTTTAGAATGATGAAGAACAAACATTGTTAATTTTTAGGGAATTTTATCACGATCGACTATGATTTCTCCTCAAATTTGTCAAATTGCAATCATCGGGGAATTATAGAAATTGTGAAAATTGAAAAATTCTTGAACATTTCAAGAGAATTAATATAAATAGTCGATCGTGATGAAACTCGCTAAAAATCAACAACGTATCTACATTATTCGGATCATGGATGAAATGAAATATGAAACCCACCATTCCCAGAATTGATGGAGAAAGAGTATTGGGAACAGGCGTGTGCGAGAGAGACACTAAGCGAGTCCGCCTTCATCAAGCGCAAGGGTGATTTCTTTCAGATTATTTCCATTCGCCTTTCGGGGATTGTGGAAGATGCTTCTCTAGTTCAATGGCAACTTTGACATCAAATCCTATCGACAAAAAAAAATTAGAAAAATTTGGAAATTTTGAAAAAAAAAAAAAATTTTATGAAATTTTCTGTTTTCTCGTCAAAATTGCAAAATGATGAAAAAAAAGAGAATGCACTGACTCCGAAGGGCAAATCGACAAAATCAGGAGAAAATCTGCCCTCGCGCATGAAGGTGGATTTGTCAACTCTCTCTCCTGCTCTCGCATGTTGTCCCGACTCGCGCTCCGTCACACCCAAAAAAAAATCTACCTGATTCAGGTAGAATTTTCTACCTGACGAATTTCTACCTGAATCAGGTAGATTTTCGACTTGATTCAGGTCGATTTATCGACTTAAATCAAGTCGACAAAAAATTTCAGTTCGATTAGCGACGCAAATCAGGTAGAATTCTACTTGAATCAGGTAGTTCGTCCGACTTGATTCAGGTAGATTATGGACTTGAATCAGGAAGAGTTCGACTTGATTCAAGTATTTTTCTGCTTCGCAAAAGCAGTTGTTACTGATATGTTTTTCCCTTCTGATATATGTACCAGAAACTATTCATCAGTTTTCCGGGTAATTTCTGGACTCTCCTCTGTTTTTAATCCAATAATTTCTTCATTTTCTTCAGTTTTTAAAGATTTTTCAATTTCTACATCAATTATTTCATTTTTTGATGAGGGGCTGGGAACTCCAAGGTCGAGTGACACATGACTGCTGAATGCAGTCAATTTCACTAGTGATTTCAATGACTTCATTGAATTTACGATTTCAGTGATTGCAACCTTGATTATTAGTGATTTCATGACTCACCATGACTTTATTGACTTCATCAAACTAAAATCAATGACTTCTACATCATTGGAATCACAAAAATTTCACCAAATTGAAATAATAATTGAAACTGAAGAATTATTTATCAGAATTATTGATTTTACTAGGGCATCATGCACGCTAACGCGCGCGACGAGCTTCCAGTAAGCGCTGTAGCGCATAACAATTATTTAAAATAGCTGCCCGGCAACTCAGAAGTCGCGGAAAAAAATAGAAAAGAGTTGAATTCAATGTTTTTCCTCTTGCATTCGCAAAGTTCAGTGTTAACCCTAATAAACATGTCTCCTAATAATTTTCTTTGAATAGACACCAGTCTCCTACATGATAATTTTGCTTTGTGGAGGTAAAGCGAGATTTGAGAGTCATCACATGCATATTGTAATTTCTTCAATTTCACATGATTACATTGACTGCGAATGAATTCATTGTGACTTCAAGAAATGACTTCATCTTGCTTATACTTTTCGCAGATGATACAGTTTTACTCGCCAGAAATTACATTCACTTGATAAAAGCATTAAAGGCGTTAGAAGAATACTGCAATGATAAAGGTCTCACAATTAATGCCTCCAAAACGAAGGTTATGATATTCAAAAGCAGAGGTAACCCGAAGGGTTTAAAAAAGATGCGATTTACTTTGTATGGTGGTGAGATTGAAATTGTCAAAACCTTCATATACCTAGGAGTGAACATATCATCAAATGGCAGATCTGTCGCGGCTTTAAATAGTGTTATTGGCAAGGCAAAGGCAGCCACTCAATCTGTGATCAATATTATTTATAAATCAAAAACTATTCCGTGGGAATCTACCCTCAAGCTATATCAGAGCATGGTCACGTCAGTAATTCTATATGCCTTCCCTGCGTGGGGTCTAACTGTGATGAATGATATAGAAACAATGCAGACCTATTTCTTCAAAAAGTTACTAACTCTCCCTAAATGTACTCCAGATTGGGCGGTACGTCTAGAATTTGACCTTGTCCAGCTGCAGCTTGCTGCTATGAGGAATGTATGGAACTGGCATATACATGTACTGCAATCTGACGATGCATATCTACCCAAGGTTTGTCTTAAACGCTTGTTAACCCTAGCGTCCAGTCCTGCTGCCGAGGAAAAACATAACTGGCAACTACAATACAAGGACTTGCTGCTTAACTGTGGCTCTCTCGAACTCTGGGGAAATATGGATCCAAGAGCGTGGATTGAGGGAAAAAATAAAGCCTTGGATAATTTTGAACTATATCTTAAGAGAAAAGACTATACTCGGTATACCTCTTCAACTTCTTGTCAATTTCATATTTTGAGAAGCATTAACCAACCAGTTGTGAATTATATAGTCAACAAACACCTATCATGTGTTAAAAAAGTATTAGCGCAAGTAAGACTCTCCAACGTATATACTTGTTTTGTTAGCCACCCCTCAGGAATTGTTAAACTTAATACTAAAGGTCAATGTCACTGCTGTAATCAGGGCGATCCTGAAACATTACATCATCTAATTTTCGACTGTACTGTTTTTTCAAAACTACGTTTTAAGTACCTAGAGGAGATTTTGAATGTCAGTCTATATCCGGACAGTACCGCTGCTGAATTCTTTCAGGTGATCGAGACGCGCTCGTCCTACTGTGAAGCATTCTACCACTATATGAAAGAAATGCTATTGTTAAGAGAAAGTATTATGCTCTCGCAGGGGGAGGAGTGGGTCCATGGTGGAGCTGGTAGAATGCTGTAGCCTCTGTTCAGTTAATTCGAATTTCTAGTTTGATTGTGTATCTTGTGTATCTTTTGTATGAGTGTCAGAATCATGAATATTGAGTTTGTATATATTTTAACTATTGCACTAGTGAACTAATGTTTATCATATTATCACTGTAACAAATCATTATGTACTACATCTATATGCATTATTGTACCTCTCTGATGAGATCTTTGTATCTCGTGAAAATAAATAATAAATAGAAATGACTTCATGGTTTGAAATCATGAGATTTCAGTGATTTCAGTGATATCACCGATTTCATTGATTTCATGCATGAGTGCAAATTGATTTCAGGGGCTAGTGACACATGACTGCAAAGAGTTCCCAGCCCCTCGCTTTTTGCTTAATTTTCATCAACAGTTTTACGATTTTCATCAAGCTTTAATGAAATATCTTCAGATTTTTCAATTCTTCTCTCAATTTCTTCTGATATCGGAGGAGAAATTTCGTTTTTAGTCTCAATTTTCTTCAATTTCATCAATTCTCAAATTTTTCGCTTCAA
This sequence comes from Coelinius sp. EB29, assembly GCA_035578325.1. Taxonomy (NCBI): domain Eukaryota; kingdom Metazoa; phylum Arthropoda; class Insecta; order Hymenoptera; family Braconidae; genus Coelinius; species Coelinius sp. EB29. The sequence goes on along the minus strand of JAOZGT010000026.1, from coordinate 450,217 downwards.
TATCTTCATTCTCAATACTTTCAAATGCTTCATCAAGCTGCTGTTCTTCTCCCTTGGTAGTAGGTGAAATAAAATCTTCCGGACTTAATAATATTTTTGACTTAACAAAAAGTAATATTACTTGTAGTATTATTTGTAGTAATATTTCTTCTGGAATTGATCCAAAACAGTCAATTTCAATGTTCTTTTTAATTACAGTTTTTCCACTGATTTCTCTACTAGATTCATCAGAATCAGATCCCCTGTCATCAATATCCATTGCCTCATTCGAATCCGAATCCAGAGACACACTTCTGTTAGTTCTGTTGTCATCAGCATCAGCTGATTGAGCATTTTTAGCATCTGATGTCTCTCCTTGATCGATATTAATTCTCTCTGGTGATTTAAGATCATTAGCATCAACAATTGCTGATGGTTTCACTATTTTATCATCATCAGGATCATTTTTCACGGATTCTGAAACCTGACAAGTTTGGCAAGTAGATTTTCGACCTAAGTTAAGGGTGTTGTCCCGAGAGGTACAGCGTCAAAATTTTTGACGCTGAGCGCTGGTATCCCGCTAAACAAAGCGCCCGGATCAAACCGAAAACTTTTACCAAAGTTCAAACATGAATAGACTGTGCATCAATACGTGCGCATACAGCTAACGCTGAATGGTGTCGATCGTGGCAACCATGCGTAGGCTCTCTCATGCATAGTCTGTCTCTCTCTTCGATGGCTTTGGTAGCTGCGTTGCTGCCGCGTCGGGTGTACTAAATCCAATGTCCCGCCCACTTTGGCAAAAAACACGACTTTGTCAAATTATTTCTCGGGTATGAAGCGATTTTTCGACTCGATTTTTTTTTGGTAAATGAGCCAATCTCCAAAAAAACGTCAGAATGGCCGATAGTGGCGCTGATCCATGTTAAGGGATAGGGGAGTAACAAACCAATTCGTGGTTTGTTACAACCAGAAACCCCGTACAAACCCGATTTGGAAAGTGGCTAATTGGTTGACACTAGTTCTACACTGTGTTTTTTTAAAAAAAGTTCTCGAGTAGTTGATTTTAAAAAGAATAAAAAAGGTGAAATTGCCTTTACCGACGTATTAAAAGGAAAAAATTATATCTCACGACAGAGGCGAGTTGAAACAATCAGTCTGTGCTCATTTTATAGGTAATCCTTTGAGCTATCTACGATAAAAATTTCATTAGGAAATGTCGAGTATTTTAACCACGGGGCAACAACCTTAAGTAGATTTTCGACCTGAAATAAGTACAGTTTCGATCTAAGTTAAGTAGGTTTTCGACCTAAAAGAGGTAGATTTTTTCGACTTGGATCAGGTCGAACAACGGACTGACGTCTTTCTACCTGAATTAATCCGATTTTCTACTTACGGTAGGTCGAAAAATCGGATTGATTGAGGTAGAGTCATCCTACTTGAATCAGGTACATTATCGACTTGAATCAGGTAGATTTTTTTTTGGGTGCATCTCTCGGAATGGTAAATTTCATAATTATTTTAATTCTCGTTTCGGAAATTGCGAAAAATATATTCATCACCTCCTTCAGAGTTTATGTGGTAAAAGAACTTTTTTTTTATGTTGAAGAATGAAAAATTTTCATAATTTTAAAATTATTGCAATTCCGAAAATTTGAAGGAAAATTAATAGTTTATTTCGATTAAATTCGCTGGAAATGGTTAATCGCGGTTTTCATTTTCTGAATTGCAATAATAGGAAAATTGCAATTCAGAATTGCAATTCATTTTCTGAATTGCAATAATAGGAAAATGATGAAAATTCCAAAAAATTTCAATTTTTTAACGAGGAAAAAGTTTTTTTATCACATAAACTTTAAAAAAATTGAACATATTTTTTTCCATCTTCGAAACGCGAATTAAAATAATCATGAAATCCACCATTCCGAGAAATGACGGATTGTCCAGTCGGTGAGGATTTAAAAACGAGTTTGTTGGCAACTTTACTTCATAAGTGTTGGATTTTCATGATTTTTTTTCTAAATACTCGGAATGACATCCGCGAAAAAAGAGCCTTAAGCCAGGGTGTGCATTTTGTTTATAAACAAAATACCCCTTGGAGCGGTCACTTTCGTTTAAAATATCTCAGAAACTGTTGAGATTTTATCAAGACAATGAATTGGCGTTTGATTATTGTCTTTACGAACAACAGTTTTTGAGTTATAATCCTTTGTTTGTCAGCGCGCGACGATGCACGCGCTCTGTGCTATAAACAAATGGCTGTAAGTGAACCTAAAATTGATATTTCAATTGTATTTTTTTCCCCTTTGAAGAAGATTTGAACTGCATACTCTCACATTTTTTACTAATTTTTTCCATTGATTTTCATTAAGTTTTTGATGAAAACTAATTACTTTCCGGAATAGTCTTCCAACATGATTATTTTTATAATAACATAGTTTTTTTTTATATACTGATTCGAAAAGTATTAAATTATTAATATTGAATTACTATTAAGTTATTAATAATTTTCAGTATATTAGGACAATAAATATATTAAATGAAGTCATTCACTCTCGGTCAGTCCGCTGCAGGAGCGAGAGAAACATCGCTATCAGAGTTCCTGCGTGAGACAGAGACGCTCGATCTTTTCGAGCATTATCGCCATTCAAACATGCAAATAAAACGTTTAAAAATTGAAATTATAGATTATTATCATTGAGACTATTGGAAAAAATATTGGCCTTGCATTTCATTTTTTGTCATCTCATTTTCTGCTTATGGATGTAGATGAGCCGTTCATCATAACAAATCGCATTTCTATTGTTGTAAAATTTCATCAAAAATTAAAAAAAAAATTAACAAAAATCAGTGGGCGGGTCAATTCACGGGTTGAACGTTCTAAGCTCAAAACTGAGGAGTCGATTGGAGGGTCAAACGATATGAGGAGAGGCTGAAAAGCCAATTCGTGGATCAAACGGGCTAGAGGGGAAGCTCGGAAGTTGATTCAAGAATCAAATGATCCACATAGAATGGAAATTGAAAGTAATGCATGAAAATGAATTTTGAAAAATATTAATTATCTTTTGTTAATGTAACCCTAATCCCACCCTTTATGAATTATAAACGATATCAGTCATAGCATAGTCCTCAGCTTTCCCTCTAGCTCGTTTGACCTTTGAATCGTTATCTAAGCGTTCCCTCTAAACTGTTTGACCTTTAAATTGACGTCCAAGCTTCCACTCTAGACTGTTTAACCGTTGAATCTACCTCCAAGTCTCTCCCCTAGACCCTTTGACCCTCAAATTGACTCCTCAGCTTCGACCCTAGATCATTTGATTCTCGAATCAACTTCCGAGCCTCCCCTCTAGTCCGTTTGATCCTTGAATAGGCTTTTCAGCGTCTCCTCAGACCGTTTGACCCTTGAATCAACTCCTCAATTTTGAACTTAGAACGTTCAACCCGTGAATTGACCAGTCAACTGATTTTTGTAATTTTTTTTTTTAATTTTTGATGAAATTTTACAACAATAGAAATGCAATTTGTTATGATGAACGGCTCATCTACATCAATAAGCAGAAAATAAGATGACAAAAAATTGAAATGCAAGGCCAATAGTTTTTCCAATAGTCTCAATGATAATAATCTATAATTTCAATTTTTAAACATCTTATCTGCATGTTTGAATGGCGAGAACGCTCGAAAAGATCGAGCGTCTCTGTCTCACGCAGAGACTTTCATAGCGATGTCTCTCTTGCTCCTGCAGCGGACAGACCGAGAGTGAATGACTTCAGTTAATACATTTATTATTCTAATATACTGAAAATTTTAGATTTTCCGAACGAATGTTAATAATTAACTACTTTTCGAACCAATATATAGAAAAAAAACTATGTTATTATAAAAATAATCCTGTTGGAAGACTACTCTGAAAATTAATTATTTTTCATCAAAAATAATGAAAATCAATGGAAAAAATTAATACAGAATGTGAGAGTATGCGGTTCAAATCTTCTTCAAGTAGAAAAAAATACAATTGAAATATCAATTTTAGGGTCATTTACAGCCATTTGTTTATAGTACGAAGCGCGCGAATCGTTGCGCGCTGACAAACAAATGACCATAACTCAAAAACTATTGTTCGTAAAGACAAAAATCAAACGCCAATTCATTCTTCATTAAATTACGCAACTTTTTCACACTGCATGTCTCGATAACTTCTCAACAGTTTCCGAGATATTTTAAACGAAACTAACCGCTCCAAGGGGTATTTTGTTTATAAACAAAATTCACACTCTGGCTCTAAGGCACTTTTCTTGCGAATGTTATTCCCAGTATTTAAAAATGAATCATCAAAATCCGACAGTTATGAAGTGAAGTTACCAAATTGAAAACATCTGTTCATTATTTTTTGGAGTTTATGTGATAAAGGAACTTTTTCCTCGTTCAAAAATTGGAAATTTTTGGAATTTTCCTATTATTGCAATTCGGAAAATTAAAACTGTGATTAACCATTTTCAACGAATTTCATTGAAATAAACTATTTATTTTCCTTCAAATTTTCGGAATTGCAATAATTTTAAAATTATGAAAATTTTGAAAATTTTTAATTCTTCAACATAAAAAAAAAGTTCCTTCATCCCATAAACTCCGAAGGAGGTGATAAATATATTTTTCGCAATTTCCGAAACGAGAATTAAAATAATTATGAAATTTACCATTCCGAGAGATGACGGAGCGCGATTCGGGACAACATCCGAGAGCAAGAGAGAGAATTGACAAATCCACCTTCACGCGCGAGGGCAGATTTTTTCCTGATTTTGTCGGTTTGCCCTTCGGAGTCAGTGCATTCTCTTTTTTTTCATCATTTTTGCAATTTTGACGAGAGAACAGAAAATTTCATAAATTTTTTTTTTTCAAAATTTCCAAATTTTTCTAATTTTTTTTTTGTCGATAGGATTTGATGTCAAAATTGCCATTGAACTAGAGAAGCATCTTCCACAATCCCCGAAAGGCGAATGGAAATAATCTGAAAGAAATCACCCTTGCGCTTGATGAAGTTGGACTCGCTTCGGGTCTCTCTGGCACACGCCTGTTCTTAATCCCTACTCCTTCTCCGTCAATTCTGGGAATGGTAGGTTTCGTATTTCTTTTCATCCACGATCCGAATAATGTAGATACGTTGTTTATTTTTAGCGAATTTCATCACGATCAGCTATTTAATTCTCTTGAAATGTTCAAGAATTTTTCAATTTTCAAAATTTCTATAATTCTCCGATGATTGCAATTCGACAAATTTGAGGAGAAATCATAGTCGATCGTGATAAAATTCCCTAAAAATTAACAATGTTTTCTGCCCTCCGGCCAGAAAGCGTCAACTTCCTGGCCGCTGCGCTAAACGAAGTTTCCGCTTTCTGGCTACGTCGAGCAGAAAAATAGTATACACACCTTGGCCAGTAAATAAGAAAGCCTCAGATCACATGTTTGTCGACCTCGGCTTCGCCTCGACCGACAATTACATGTGATCTGAGACATTCCTTACTTTACTGGCCGAGGTATGTAATATACTATTGTTCTTCATCATTCTAAACGCGGATTGAAGGAAGTAAGAACTCCACCATTCCAGGAATTGATGGAGCGGGAGTATTGGGAGCAGGCGAGTGCGAGAGAGACACTCAACGAATTCAGCTCCAGATTATTTTCGACCGCCTTTTGAGAATTGTTGAAAATGTTTCATCTTTTTATTGGTAACGTTGACATCAAATCCTATCGAAAAAAAAATTTCGAAAAATGTTCAAAATTTTGTGAAAAACCAAATTTTGAGGAAAAACAAACTTTGAAAATTTTTTGAAAATTTTGTTTTCTATAGGATTTCATGTCAAAGTTACCAATAAACTGAAGAAATATTTAAGGCGGTCAAAAATAATCTGGAGGTGAATTTGTTGAGTGTCTCTCTCGCACTCGCCTGCTCCCAATACTCCCTCTCCGTCAATTCCAGGAATGGTGGAGTTCTTACTTCCTTTAATCCGTGTTTCGAATGATGAAGAATGAACATTGTTAATTTTTAGGGAATTTTATCACGATCAACTATGATTCTCCTCAAATTTGTCAAATTGCAATCATCGGGGAATTATAGAAATTGTGAAAATTGAAAAATTCTTGAACATTTCAAGAGAATTCATATAAATAGTCGATCGTGATGAAATTCGCTAAAAATCAACAACGTATCTACATTATTCGGATCATGGATGAAATGAAATACGAAACCCACCATTCCCAGAATTGACGGAGAAAGAGTATTGGGAACAGGCGTGTGCGAGAGAGACACTAAGCGAGTCCACCTTCAAGCGCAAGGGTGACATTTCCGTCAGATTATTTCCGATCGCCTTTCGGGGATTGTGGAAAATGTTTCTCTAGTTTAATGGCAACTTTGACATCAAATCCTATCGACAAAAAAAAATTCAAAAAATTTTGAGATTTTGCAAAACAGTAAAAAATTTGTGATCAAAATTTTTTTTTTCCTTACTTTCTTTTGTCAAAATTGCCAAAAGACAGGGAGAACGGAAATTTACCGACTCCGAAGGGCAAACCAAGAAAATCGGGAGAAAATCAACCCTTCGCGCGTGAAAGTCAATTTGTTCACTCTCTCTCTTGCACTCACATGATGTCCCTACTCGCTCTCGGGCATTTCTCGGAATGGTGAGTTAAATAACTATTTTAATTCGCTTTTCGGAAATGGCAAAAAATATGTTTATTACTTCCTTCGGAGTTTATGTGATGAAAGAATTTCTTTAATGTTGAAAAATTGAAATTTTTCAAAATTTTCCATAATTCTAAAATTATTGCAATTCCGAAAATTCAAAGGAAAAAAAAGTTTATTGCGATTGAATTCGCTGAAAATGGTTAATCGCAGTTTTAATTTTCCGAATTGCAATAATGCGAAAATTATGAAAATTCCAAAAATTTTCAATTTCATAACGAGGAAAAAGTTCTTTCATCACATAAACTCCAAAAAAAAATGAACATATTTTTTTCCATCTTCAAAACGCGAATTGAAATAACTATGAAATCTACATATTTCATAGTTATTTTAATTCGCTTTTCGAAGATGGCAAAAAAAATGTTTATTGCTCTTTCCGAGTTCATCACATCAACTCCAAAAAAATAATAAACATATTTTTTGCCATTTTCGAAACGCGATTTAAAATAATTATTTAATCCACCATTCCGAGAAATGACGGAGCGCGAGTAGAGACAACATGCGAGGGCAAGAGAGAGAGAGTCGAATTAATTTTTTTTTTTATAGTTCGAAAAGTTTTGAACCTTCAACTATTTTTTAAAATGTCCAAATTTTTGAGAAATTAATTTCATGATAAATTGTAATTGAAAATAATAAAAATAGTAAAACTGGATTAAAAAACAATATCTCTATCTTATGGACCTCTCTGGCCGCCGCCGAATGTGCGCCCTGTTTTATCGCACCTCTCAGCCGCAACATTTATTGCCGGCTCCACCACCAGGGGATCCCATGTTGAAACATTCGTTAAGGCGTTAGCAACCTTATAATCTCTGGTTGTATCTCATAGTTACGTTAATATAGTTGTTGCCAGAAAAGAAGGAACATCGGATCTCGAATCTCGAGCCGAGTTTCCCCCACTCTGCCCAACTCCCTACTGAATGCATGTAAAGCCGAACAAACCCGATGTTCCTTCTTTTCTGGCAATAACTTTAACAGATTCGGCTAAAACCCCCCAATGCTATAGAAACAATAAAATTTTTAGTGCGATTAGGTCTAGGGGTCGGGAAAAATAATTAAAGCCAAATTATGAAAATTGGACTAGAGAAAATTGATGAAAATGTGGATTTGAGTGTTTTGATCATACTAGGCCTATTCCAATTTCCACAAAGATGTCAGGGAATCTTCTCTGGGACCCCCCGATGCTATAGGAACAATAAAATTTTTAGTGCAATTAGGTCTAGGGGTCGGGAAAAATAATTAAAGCCAAATTATGAAAATGTGGATTTCACTGTTTTGATTATCCTTGGCCTATTCCGATCTCCACTACGATTTAAGGGAATATTCTCTGGGACCCCCCGATGCTATAGGAACAATAAAATTTTTAGTGCAATGGAGTCTAGGGGTCGGAAAAAATAATTGAAGCGAAATGAAGAAAATTCGACTAGAGAAAATTGATGAAAATGTGGATTTGAGTGTTTTGATCATACTGGGCCTATTCCAATTTCCACAAAGATTTCAGGGAATCTTCTCTGGGACCCCCCGATGCTATAGGAACAATAAAATTTTTAGTGCAATTAGGTCTAGAGGTCGGGAAAATCTTTAAAGGTCCCCATACACGAGCGGACGGTCCACAGACGATTTGTAGCAAACCTAGAAGTGAGTATATCTATATATATATATATATATATATATATATATGTCCTCATGTATATATAGATATACTTCACTTCTAGGTTTGCCACGAACCATCTGCGGACCGTCCGCTCGTGTATGCGGGCCTTAACTCTTTGATAATTCCCTTCCTCATAACTGTGCAAGGGTCGTCCGCCGAGTTAGTTTTGATCCATTGTGCTCTTATTTCATCGATAAAAACGATCGAAATTTAATATTTTCCCATTGGATATTACGCGTGTGAGTATCTGATAAGGTTAAAACCCTGTTTTTTTGAAACTGATTCCCGGTAAAACTACAAGTTCTCCTCGGTGCCGAAAGAGGGGTTCCTGACGGTCAAAAACTGTCACAAACTTTTTGAGTAATTTACCTAGTTTCTGACAGATCAGAAACCAAGTAAATTACCTCAGGTAAATTACTTGCCCAACCCTGCTGGGAGCTACCAAGGGTACGTACCTGGAACGTACCAAGCTACCCATGATACGTTCTGGGAACGTTCTGGGACTCTAATTTTGCTGATTGGGACGCTGCTTGTTAGTGGAATAATTCTGAAACAAAATCGTCACATAATGGCATTTGCACACACATACATACAGACATTTTCCAAAAACATCATATCTTCACGTTTCATAACATTCTCCGTCATTTCCAACCAAAATTAGAAAAAGTCAAAAAATGGCTGTCGCAATATGCTTCCCGTCGGGAAGTAAAAATCTGGAACTATTTTGATCTTTTTATTATTTTATCACATAAAATACATTAGAATCAAACAGAACGATAAATCAAGGCACAAAAATATTTTTTCATATCTTCGTATATTATCGCGTAGGAAAAAGTCTTATAGGGATTATCTTATGGAAAATTCGAACTTTTCCTATAGGTTTCTTTTCCTATAGAAATTCCAAAGTTTATAGGATCTCAGATTTTCTATAGGGATTTTTTCCGTAAACCATTTTCTATAGGATTTTAGAATTCTTAAAGGATTTTTTCCTATAAACCATCTTCTATAGGATTTTTTCCTATGAATTTATTTCCATAGGAGTTTTGAATTCTTAGGGGTTTTTTTTTCTATAATCCAATTTCTCTAAGATTTCAGAATTATTATGGGATTCTTTCCTATGAACCTTCCTCTACAAGATTTTTGAATTCTTATAGGATTTTTTTCTATGAACCATTTTTCATGAGATTTTAGAATTCTTAGAGGATTTTTCCCTGTAGAATTCTCATAGGATTTCTCTCTATAAGCCTTCTTCTGCAGGATTTTTGAATTACCATACGATTTTTTTTTATGAACCATTTTCTACGAGATTTTAGAATTCTTTTGGACTACTTTCCTATAAACCTTCCCCTATAGGATTTTAGAATTGTTATAGGATTTCTCCTTACAAACCCTCCTCTCTAGGAAAAAATCCTATAAGAATTGTAAAATCCGATAGAAAATGGTTTATGGAAAAAATCCTTGCAGAAAATCCGAAATCCTATAAACTTTGAAATTTCTAGAGGAAAAAAGAACCTATAGGAGAAGTTTGAATTCCCCATAGCATTCCTATAGGAAATCCGATAGGAAATCCTACAGGAATTCCTGTAGGATTTCTTATAGGACTTTCTCCTACGTGGTATTATGAACTTGCAAATCACCTATTTCAGTTATTAGAGGAGAAGAAACTGTCTTCCTATATTCACGGTTAAAAATTTTAATCTGAATTTTCCACACCGAATTCCGGAAATTTTTAACAAGTGACATTTTCACTGAAATTTCAGAAAATTTCGGAATTGAAAAATTATATAATCCATTGATTTTCCCACAAGCGGATGAAGGAAATCAATGAAAGTTGTAAATTTCAGGGCCATTATTCAGTATAGGTATTCAAACAATTTCGAAAATCCAGGTGAATATGTTCATGAATTTTGAATTCATTGAAAATTCAGGTAATTTTGGCACTAAATATTCATGCTCAATTGGAAATCCAAGGCATTTCCGAAATTTCAGTGTTCCTTCTTCTACTTGAAAATTATGAACCCACCTGGATTTTGCTTGAAACATGAAATTTCATACGTTTTTCTCCCCCTAAAGTGAATTTAATGCCACTCGTCTTAAAATTACTACGAAAATGTCCACGAAATTTCCATTTTTTCTAACAGTGTTGTTCTATATCTATGTATCCATGAGGATCTATTGCTTATGGCCGTAAATAATTATGGCTTAAACGATTTCAAATGATTACCGTGATTACAATTTGATTACGGAAAATAATTACCAGAAATGTAATCACATGATTACAATGATTACATTGATTTCATTGTGATTACACTTTGATTACGCAAGAAAGTGACACTATGATTACGGATGTGAATAGCCCCTCGATTTATACAGAATTGAAGCGAATAACAGACATTGCTGCAATTCTACGTTTCCAAATGCCGCGATTGGAGGATGAAAGGGATAGTGAAAATGATAACTCTGACGAGGATTAATAATCGTTAATAGGATTAATAAATTTCCTGACTGAGTGATTATTGCTGCATTTGTAACAAGTGTTTCTACTCATTTATTAAAGATGGAATCAATTGAATAAAGTTGACAAAGATCATTTGAGTGATAATTTTCATTTTTATTCAAAATTAAAACTGAAGAAAGACGATTTTTAATGGAAATTAAATTTGTTTCTCGATTTTTGTTAATAATTGTTCGAAAATTTAGAGGACAACTTGATCATTCTGATTAAAAATGACAGATTCCAGTAATACTTTATACTATTTGTCCCCTCGATCTGAAGAACATCCTGAAAAATAGAAAAATTCAGTGAAAATATGAGTTTTTGGAGATTTATTATCGTTAAGGATTTTCAATAGCTTAATTTTTGCCGAATCTTAAGACATGAGAAATCTGTGTTGACTGGAGACAACAAATAAGATTGGATTGAATCTTCATGAGCCTTTCTTTGCTCTCATGATCCTCCAGAGAGTTCTCCACCAGCTTCATCAAATCAAATCCTCTCAGTCCAGAGCCAAGAGCCTCTCTTTTTGCTAATTAATTTTGAACTCCAAGGATTGATCAATAAAAATCATCAACGAAAAATCCATCTTCTTCTCCAGAATATACTGACTGTCACGAGACTACCCAGGCAGGACATGTCCATTTTGGTGCAGGAGAATATTCCTCAACACCTAGGGTTCGTGAGTGGGTCCATTGGACGGCAACAGTCTCCTCAAAACTCAATATATTATTTCCACATCGATTACAATGCACTTGAAACCTCCTTATCGTTTTCCCTCTGCTCTCAAATTTGTTCGCAGCCCTCTTCATTTTAAATCATTGACTCATCTCCTTTTCGTCTTTATGCAATTCTTGTGAGAGCCAAAGCAGCGTACAATCTATTTGAGAGCACAATGTTGAATATTTTTCTGAGATATATATAGTCAAGGAAAATCGTAGACTCTCATTTTCACCTATGCATAAACAAAATGATTTACCGTGCGCGCTATTGTTAATGAAAAAAACTTGTCAAGTCCAATGCATTCACAAATATAACTCAAAAATACTTACGTGTGTTAAATAAATAACTTTTTTTCAATTTCACTTCCGAAAAACAGTTTTAACTAATTTTTTTCACTTCAAAATAAGAGGTGCCTCGAAATAACGACTGACATCAGCTGTAAGGGCGGCCATGCCTGTTTTTTTTCAAATGCAGTTTTTAAAAAAATTATAAAAATAGAAATATTAACCATCAAAGTTTTTTTTAACTATCAAACTTCTTGAACGTTACTTCAATAGGTTGAAAAAAAAAAATTTGGAAAATTTAGACAAAGGGGGTTAAATAAACGGATCTGAAAAATTGCATCACGTGACTCCTTTTTCCCCCAACCAAGTAACCATAATCTCAAATTTAATTCTTTTATTGATTATCAGTAAAAGAATACTTTTCCAAATAAAGGCAATGTCTTTATTAGATTCACCAAATTATTTTACATAAATAGGAGTAAAAAAAATTATTTTTGGTTGCATCTTTGCCAACTATACGGTTCAAACGTTTTTTAATGATTACTAATTAACTATCATTTTCCACATTTTGAAAATTATTTTCCAAATTTCACTAAATCATTTCCTAAATATTCGATTAGTTTTTTTTTTTTTTTTAAAGTCGATTTCTTTGCCAAATATACGGTGGTGTACCCCGTTGTGGGCCCTCCTTCTCACTAATATACTCCGTGTTAAAAGCAGTTAAAAGTGCATAAAAAAACATAAAATAACATGAGTAGGCAACGGGAAATTCTAACTGGTGATCTATGAAAATGAACCTTTACTCGGTCGTTCAGACACCGTCAGTCTATCCAAAATACAATTTCATACGCCGTTACAACGCCTCGCGACTTGTAGGAGAGGAGAGAGAGAGAGAGAAATAAAATTAGTGAGTTAATATGATAAACCACTAACCACAGTAGCAATTCAACGTTACTCATGAACATTGTCTGGTACTTGTGGTACTTGTGTCATGTATTCATATGGTGAATATTTTTTCAATTCTAATACACTGCACAACAATCAATTTATCTGGAAAATTTATCGATAACATAAATTTTATTCATAAAAAATAAAATATTGTGATAATAAATTGTGACAATGGTGAACATCGAGACGATTAAAGTGGTTTTTCCTCTTCACTGGCTCGTATGGAATAATAATTACATCGAGCTTGATAGGATTCTAACAATAAATGAGGTAAAATTACTGATTATATTTTAAATACCAACTTACGTGACATAAGCATGGTAATTATAATTTAATTCAATTGAAGCCTCACATAGAAATTTTTAGGAAACCCGAAGACTGCGGCGCAACCTCTTAATATGTCTGACATTTTGACACAAATTTATATTATATATAATTTATTTATAAAATTTCCTTATTTTTCAAATTTACAGCATAATAAAGAACAACATGATAACAGAGGAAGAACTCCTCTGATGTTGGCAGTAACACTTGGATACAAAGAATCTATCCAAGTCCTATTGAGCCATGAAGCCAATGTGTATACAGAAAATAAAGATGGATGGAGTGGTAAATTAATAAGATGATAAATTTTTGTCCCATCATTTTTCTAATCAATTTATTCATGAATTTCTTTTTTTTTATTCATTTTGATAAAAGTTGTTCAAGAAGCAACTGGTACAGGTAATCCAGAAATTCTACAAATGGTATTAGCAAGACGAGATTACCAAAGACACTGTAATCGTATTGATGGAATTCCTGAACTTCTCCAAAAGCTTAAACAGGCACCTGATTTTTATGTTGAAATGAAATGGGAATTTACAAGCTGGGGTAATTAAATTTGATTAATGAAAAAATATTTATGAATAATTTTATTTCAATCAATTATTTCAATTTCATTGCAGTACCATTGGCTTCTAGAATGTGCCCCAGTGATACATACAAAGTCTACAAACAGGGTAGTAATGTACGAATAGACACAACCCTTTTAGGTTTTGATCACACAAATTGGCAACGTGGAAATTTGAGTTACGTTTTTAAAGGACAAAGTGCGTAAACAAATCCAACTATTATATTTTTTTTTTCTAAAATGCATGTACAATCTTTCTCTCTCTTTACTTTCTCTTTTTCTTCGTGTGTGTGTGTGTCTTTTTTTTCTCTTTTTTCTCTCTCTCTCTCTCTGTCTGTCTTGCAAAATTGAATTTTATAATGAATATGGAAAGATGTACCAGACACACCTGTGGCTATAAGGTGTCAAAGAAGCTATGTCTTCAGCATGGTGGGAGACAAACCAGGTGATATAATGATGGGCTAAAATATAGTGCATGTTTATAATATGTAGAAATTGTTTATTTATATTTCAATCAATGACTGTGACTGTAAATGTGAAAAAATCACTCAGAGTATTTATTTCAACAGATGACGGTGCAACTATGATGGAAGTAGATCATGAGACACGTCGAGTATATGTAGAGCATATGAAATTAATTGATGATGACAATGTACAATTAATGGCACCATCCGAGGAAGGAATTCTCGCTAGATTGACAAATCCAATTGTTACGACTTACGTTGACACTGATAAAATCAGTTTTGAAAGGTCAGTGAACAATAGTAATAATTATTATTGAAAAATCAATGAGTAATCTGTTGAATAATTCACTAGGAATAAAGCTGGATTATGGGGCTGGCGTTCAGACAAAAGTGAAACAATAAATGGACAAGAATGTAAAGTATTTAGTGCGAGCAATGTTGAATTGATAACAAAAACACGCTTAGAACATTTGTCAGATACTGACAAAACTAATGCAAAAAGTGCACGTACACCATTACAATCATTTTTGGGCATTGCTGAACAACAACAACAACAAGAGGATAATTGTGGTGCTGCTTGTAGTGAAGAATTTTGTCATATTGGTAATCCACGTAATATAACACCCGAAGAGTATTTTGATCCTGATATTGAATTAAATGGAAGGGACATTGGCAGGCCCAAGGAAGTTAATACAAAAATTCAAAAATTTCGAGCAACCCTCTGGCTCTCTGAGGATTATCCACTGAGTCTTCAAGAGCAAATTATGCCAATTGTCGATCTCATGGCCATTTCAAGTACTCATTTTGCTAAACTCAAAGATTTTATTCAAATGCAACTGCCATCTGGATTTCCGGTTAAAATAGGTAACAATCGTGTCACGTTTACCCTTTTTTGTTCTCTCATCCTCGATTATTTTGAGATTTTTATGAAAATTCTTCTCTTCATGTAGAAATTCCTCTCTTCCATGTTCTAAATGCAAGAATAACTTTTGGAAACATTTTTGGTATGGACCAGGAAGTGGAACACGTTAGAAAAATTGAGGATGGATCAAGAACAATCTGTGTTGTTGATGATATTTGTTTTGAAGCACCAGCTGGATATGCAAAACTTGGGGCTCTAGACAGAACGCAATTCAGTATTGAAGAGGAGGATGATTTGTTACAATTTGCCATACAACAGAGTTTGCTTGAAGCTGGTAGTGAAAAAGATGAGGTTGTATTTTCAATAATTATCATTCACCAATATTTATTCTCATTTATTAATTCAACTTATAGGTGGATATTTGGGAGGCACTGAGAGCTCAAAAGCCATCGAGGCCAACAACTCCCAATATGAGTACAGAGGAAGAGAGACAATTGCAAAGGTAGAGTGATTATTTTTCCTACTCAATACAGCATGATTGAGTTTATTTTTCCTTCTCGTAATTTGTATTTTCCGCATGTTCTATATGTTCCAATCGTTTGCACTCAGTCAGGTGGGTTGACTCTTCCACAAATGTATTTTCCATTAGAATTATATTATTTTCAAGGCTCTCCTCTAGTATATTTTGCTTATAAATATTTATTAGAAAAATAATTTTCAAAATTTTTATAATAGGGCCATTCAAGAGAGCCTGGAGCTTTATCAAGAGACAGTGGAGTATCTGGACGATAGGGCTAAGATACACAGAAGATTGAATAATGAAGAGGATGATAGGAGAAATGATGGAGATCCGATTGAGGATACAGCAGAACAGCTCAGAATTGCACTGAGGCTTTCAGAACAACAACAAATTGAGGAAGAACAGCGTAGATTACTCGAAGAAGAAACATTCCGTCAAGTACTTGAACTCTCACTCACAGAGAAATAAATTCAAACAAGAGATATAAAAACGTGAGAATGGGTATTATAAATAAAAAAATGTGTGAAAATCTGCCGTTGGAAGGGTGCAGGATATGAACGCAGTTGCAGTGCTTTTCGTGAACTGTTTTATATTTGAAATAAATTGTTTTTTAAACATTGAATTGGAAGGAAAAACTGAAAATCATATCTAGTGAATCAACAAATATATTGACATGGATATTACAAAGTGATTTATTTCCTACTTTATTTTTGTTTCTAATCAAGATTGAATTTTGAATAAATAGTGGTGAATTCGATGATGAAAAAGAAAAAAAAAAAAAAAGAAAAAAATCTTTACATATAGAGTCCGTTATCTGAAAGTTTGTCAAACGTGTAATAATATGATTTTATAGGTGAAATTAATTTTTCCCCCATAGACTCAGCGTCTATGACACTATTCGAATTCCGATTGTGCCCTGAAAATAACAGAATGATAATTTTGTTATCTTTATTCTCAACCAAAAGAAATATTACCTTTTGAATATAGTGCTGAGTATGTAAGCACTTTTAGCAAATCGTTGTTCATTTTTATGAGTTTGATGGTGCCATTTTCTCCTGACCTGACCCCAGTGAAGTCTATGCTCTTTCATGAGAAGTTCACGAGTTTTCAAGACTTGCCCATCCTGAAATAATGAAGACAAAATTAATCATTTGTAATGCTTCATTTTTCATTGAAGTAGCTTACATAATCCAAATTAAGTTTCTCCTTTGCAATGGGAATGGGAGATGGAATTCTATTTTTAGGAAAAACTTCTTGGCGTGGCAGAGGCGTTGGTAAGTTGTAAACATCACGAAGTTCTCCATTTTCATCATGAATGAGATTATCTGAATGTACTTCATTCACTATCTCTGGGCTGGGAGTACGAACTCTGAAAGTGAGAGAAAAAAAAAAATACTGGATAAAAATTCAACATCTCCCCATAGAGATGAAAATATTTGTATTTTGTCATTTTACTTTGGTACGAGATTGGGATTTCTGGGTTGATTGGCCATCCATGCACGGCAAATTGGATACAATGGAGTATCTTCACGAAATTGTGCCAAATCAACACTCCTGTCGAACAATTTCATGACATACGTATGATGAAACAATTGATCAGTTGGCAATTGTCGACGACGACGTACTTTTGGCTTGGGTTGTGTGTGACTTGGCTTTTGACTACATAAAAATAAAAATAAAAATTAGAAAAACGAAAAAAATTAATCCATTCATATCGAGACAGGAGAGACGTTAATATCACAATTGAAAACTTACACTTTTTGTTTTACAACCTGTTTATACTCTGGTGGTGGGCTATCCTCGCTAGATTCACCCGAGGAACCCTCATCGCTGTGATGTAGTAGCTCTTTGAGAGCACCTTTCAGACGATCCCGAGCTACATGAACTTCATTATCAGCTGAAAGTATTTATTTATATTTCATTGTTCTGTTAAAAATAATATAATGAATCTTGATTGAATAATAATACTTACGAATTTCATCCTTAACCTCAACTTTCACCTTATTCTGTGCTGGAGCCTGTAAACTTCTCCTTTTTCCCATCTGAAAGGAATTGCAAATTGTTATGAATCATTGTAGAAAATTGAAAAATATAATCAATCAATAAATACCTCAGTTTATTTATATCTACCCCAAATTAACAGTGATAGTTTATTGTTTTCTTTTTTTTTATTTGTCAACTGATGCGCAAACTTTTTTATTACAATAGAGAGAATGTAAAGGGGGCGCGCGGTCTGGTGATATGCGCGCGCACAACACGGCTCCATGTGTACAATAAGGGGAAAATGTCAGTTGTAGTCAGACGCAAACTCGCGCAGGGGATTGGTCACAGTTGATGTAACGCTTGCTAATGTTGAAAAAATAAATTTAAACGATTCAACAAATTTAATTAATTAGTTTCTTTGATTATTTGAATTAAATAACTTGGAGATTTCTTACAAATAGCTATCAATTGACAAAAAGAATTATTAACTGATTAGAAATTTTCAATGATATTCTCTCTCTGCTCCAGCCCAAATGCATACTATCCTCCATTTCCTAACGAAGGAATATCATCCCCCCTGTGTCTTTATCAGCTAATCCACACACTCATGTGCGTGGTGGTGCGCCCCCGTCGGTGGAATCGATCTGGAGAAACTGTGCGGATTCGCCGCAGTAAGACCACCGGCACAGTTTCCTCGGTTTTATAATCCGGGATGAAGTGAGTAAAAGGAAAGAAGCCAGAAAACAATAGGAGAAATTGATATTGAGAGAGAAAACTCAATAATTCACGACAAACTGTGCTATCCTGAGAATGTTTATTCAATATTGAATGAGACATAAAAAAAATATCTAGATTAATAAAACAATAAGGTAACGAAATTCAAACAAAGGAGAACTCTGAGAATAAAACAAATTGTCAAATTTTCATTCCACTGATGATGATGATGATGATAATAATGATGATGATTATTATTTGGGGAATGATGAAGCAATTAGATATATTATGTGTCAAATATTCAAGTATGTGAAAAGCCTTTTTTGAGATAATTGTGTTGTTGTTCTCGGTGTGTCAGGCAAAAAGGGGTTGGAAAAGGCAAGACCATAATTGGTATTTAAAAAAAAAATAAAAATAGTTGGAATAAAAGTGGGGATAAAGCGAGTGAAAAAAGCTGAAGGTGGCGCTGATATCAAGACTGGTAGCCGTTGGTGCTTTCACTCGTCGTTATCAGACACGACGCACCATCGTCGTCGACGGAGGGTTCGTGGGTAGAGTTGTGGTGGAGGGTGCGGTGATGGTGGACTCAACGAAACCAAGGAATCAAACTTGAAAGTGAAGGAAAATCATAAAAAAAAAAATTTTTTTAATTATACATTTATCAATTTTTACTCGATAGCCAGAGGAGATTTTTGTATTAAAAAAGAAAAATTATAAATTAAAAAAAAAAAAGGCTCTCACCTCTGCTGCTACTGCCGGGGGTGGACGGTGGTGGCGGTAGTGGATAGAAAGGTTGCTGGGCAGGATCTTTTCATTTTTACACAGGAATCCCTTCATTTTCTTACTAAATCACATCGTAAATTCATTCTTCAATTATTTTATTTATACTTTTCAATCACATTTTTCAATTCAGTCTCTGGCAGACTGTTTTAAACAAATAGTACTGTGATTGGTTAATCAAGTGTGCAGTGGTATTGCCGTCAAATTTTCATGAAAAAATAATAAGAGTTGGTAGTGAAAAAAATTTCCCCTTTTTTCGTCTGTGATCCTCATCAAGTGTTGTTTTGTTGTTGTCAATTTTTTTTTTTTCTTTTTTTTTTTCATTGAGTGAATACCTGCAATTCCATTATTAATACAATTAAACGCATTAATTATGAGATCAATGGGGCTGATCCTAATTTGAGATAACTAATAGCGTGCCAAAGTGGGACGGTCCCTTGACCCTGCTGGGATATGACGTAATGGCAAGAGAGGTAAAGAAAACAATTTATTAATTTTACTATTATTATTATTATTATTTTTAATTCTCTCCCCTAAACTCATCCTTTGTCATTTGAAAATTCTATTTTTCGAGTGATGCGAAATAGATATGCACCACCGGATATACTCCCTGTCCCAAATATTCAATGTGACCCAGTTTCTCTCGCCTGGTAGATGACCCCGTGACACGGCGGCTGTTTGAGTTCCCTGATTGAACGGAAGGGGATAGAGGGAGGGGATAAATGAGGGTGTGGGTGGCCTAGGATATCGGGGACAGCAACCTCCTTCGGCTCTCGTGACCCTTTTTTTTTTTTTTTGCTCCTTGTCACTCTCCTATTTCTACAAATAATATACATATACACTATCTCAGTTTTTACCATCTAGCGTTATCCCAAGGCGGAAATGTACAAGGGCAATGGAACCCCTTTATTGCTGCCTTTTACTGCCTTTTCTTTTCCATATCATTTGTTTAAAATTGAACACTCCTATCTTACAATTTATCTGGTGAAGAGGGGGGAGGGGGGTGACTGCTGCTCCTTTCCAGAATGATTGAATCAGGTCAGTGTTTTCGACCATAAGTTGCGGCTACGCATGCGTACAAGATGATTTAGCGCCGCCCTGTTAAAAAAACGTGGACCAAGCCAAACATAATTTCATTCTGAATCGCTGAATTTAGTTATTTTTTTCACAACCTCCAATCAATGAGGTGTTGTAAAGAAAAATGATTAAATATTCTTATTAAAAACTAAAATTTTATTTTTTTTTTTATTAATGAAAAAATTGTCTATCAAGAAAAAAAAAAAAAAAATAGGTCATTTATATTTTAAATTGTATAATATATCAGATAGTTGTGCAGGGTTAGTAAGGCTGATGGTAGAGGGTTGTGGTCGTGCGGTAAAAGGATAGATGAGGATGTCAACCGTATTCTCAAACGAGAGGATTGATGTCATTCTGGAAAGGACAACAAATTCACATCAATTTTCTCATTGAGATAAGCATGTTGATGACAAAATATGATTTTTATGTACGCAACAAAGTGGATAATTTATTTTTGGGTCCATAACGTTCAAACGAATAATCTAACAGATATTTATTTATACGCGCGTTGAGAATTCAGGATAAATTAATTTTCCATTGACCTGCTATCAACACTCTATTAAACACACTGGCGGCCGCCGATTATCTTGTATGGCCTCATGCTCTCGTTGTTGTATTCTCAGACCAAGGACACTCTGTTTTATTTTCTTTCTCCTCCTTCTTCTTCATTTGTATGGTATCATTTTTTATTGAGAGCATATGAATAATGACAGTGATGTAATTTTTTTTAAGGAGTTACGGAGCAAAAGACCTTTTAAAATATGGGACAGCTGGCGTAATGTGAGAAAGGGTCTTGTTGTGAGCAACTTTGATGAACTTGTACACCGAGGTAAAGTTTAAATAATTATCTGTATTATTATTAATATTATTATTATTATTATTATTATTATTATTATTATTATTATCGACAGGTAAGGAGAAATTGGGTGTGCCACAGAATGAAAGTGTGAGTCTCGTATTAGAGTCTGATGGAACGCAGGTTGAGGATGGTGAATACTTCAAGACTCTAGCTAATAATACAATACTTTTGTTACTGAGACACGGTGAGAGATGGTGTCCAACTGGTGTCGATATCATACGAGCAGGTATTAAATAATGAATTAATGTTGATGCAAAATTATGGCCTTGAATATAATAATTTGTAATTTTTACATTAAATTTCTACAGCCATATCGGCAATTCCAAAAATTGTGTGTGAAACAATTCACGCATTAGAATTGCACGATGAAACGCCCTCGTGGAAGATTATGGACAATAAGGGACGTGTCACAGTGGTTCTCCATTGGGATCAGCGTTCCGGTGGTTCTAGTCAGCATCAACAATCACAATCACAACAGGCAACAGTACAACAGCCCAAAGTGGGTGAAACAGTGAATTCAAAATATTCACCAACAAAGAAAACTGATTTGAGTGGTCAACGTCCCTCACTTGTAATACAAACAAGTCTGGACAAATTGAGCTATGGTAAAACAAGCCACGGGGAGCTATTACCACCGCGCTACAGTAGTCCCCAAATAACTGTGATAAATCATGACGATATGGTGCAAAAGAGTTTTACTAGTCCGAGTAATAGTTCCTACGGATCAATAAATACACAATCACAAATTGGACAACAGCAACAACAACAACAACAACAACAGCATCATGGTATGATAACGCGGGGTTTAGTTAAACAGGGAACCAACTCATTTGAAAGCACAACTATTCATATCCACACACCCGAGTGCTCAAATCGTATACATCAACCAGTGCGCAATGGTAGTCCAGTTAATGGTACTGATGGTGGTCCAAGTGAGTGTGATTTTCATTGCTGTGCACTTCACGAAGAGGGACGTAGAATTGCTGTACACAAATCAGTTGCAACATCACCAATACAGGATCAACACTCTGTACAACGTGATCAACATCAACAACAAACACAAACACAAACACCATCGCCACAACCACCATCATCATTGTCTGATGGTACAAGACGCTCTGGTATGGTAAAAGGACACGTTAGATTTCGTGATACTGCTGATGAAGAATCATCATCATCACCACGTAATTCATCTGGTTTTAATATGCATCATCATAATCATCATCAGGAGCACGATAGTTCAGAATCAGAAACTGAAAATACAATTATGGAGGATGAAATTGTAACATCTGAAAAATTTTTATTACTCATTGATCAGTTGACTGTTGATCAAAAGCATCATTTAAGTATCAAAGATATTGGTATTATACTTGAAAGATTGAGCTCAAAAATACTTGATGTTGAGAGGCTAGATCGTGAAAGTGAGAGCGAGGAATGTTATAATTGGACCATCAAAGCTATTATACGTGGTGATGTCCTCAGAGAACTTGGTGTTATTTACAATGGTAATTATTATGCTATCAGTGAGCATCCTGGATATAAAGAGGAGTCTGAAGAGAATAATGAGGATAATGAGGAGGAGGAAGAGGATAGACTTTAATAATTATCATTTTTATTATTTAATTATTCAAAAAAAATTAGGTAGCATTGTGACATTATTTCATCATTTCTAACCCAATAACAGACCAATATTTATCCTCATTTCAAAGAAAATTGGCTTATAGATATGAAAGGAGTGAGAAATATTCGCTACAATGCTTTTTACATTTATTATTCTCAAATTTAACAGTATAACAATGAAAATAATTATAAATTATGACCTCTTTCTTTACAAAAACAAAATCTCCCTCCTCTGTTATTAGAAATTTTTCACGAGTGGGGGAGTGAAAAGAAAAAAAAATCATCATAATAAAATAAATACGATAAACAAGAAAAAAAAACCACAATATAAACATTTTAGATATAAAGACGGTTGTTGAATATGTACTTATTGAATAGTATGTATACTTGTAGGAAACATTTTTTGGGATACGGATACTCTCCGTAACCGTCCACGACACTGCCCTATCTTAAAAGAAGAATACACAAGTAAGAAATAGCTAAAAATTGAAGAGAAAAGCAAAAAAAAGAATTGGAAATAATTACGAGAGCGTATTCAATCATGAAGGATTAAATTCATGATCAGAGTTTTGACTTAATTTAGCAAACACATTAAATCGCTCGGAAAATCATCGTCATTATGAAATCAAACTCTCAATGAGTGATTTTTCATTGTTAATTTAGTGTTAATTTTTATTGATAACAAAATGAGTATTTTTGGCTTTATATTTTCACCTCGTTACAATATCCGTTATTTGACAAGAAAAAAAAAAAAAAGAGAGAGAGAAAGAGTTTCGGTGAATGTGTTGGAATGTATGCATGATGGATATACTATTGTTGAGAATAAAACGAGCATTTTATGATTGGTAAATTTTAAACAATGTTTTTCACAGTCGTTGGGTAATGGAGACAAAAAAAAAAATTTGGATTTACAATGTTAACCCAACGTATCGCATCAAATTTTGTTGTTGGATGTGAACGAATGAGATATTTATAGACAATTACATTCAATAGAAAAAAAAAAACGAAATATTCCATGTATCTCGAGATCTGTGTATGATAATTGACAATATTTTAATTATCACACATTTTTCTCAATTCAATATCGTTTAAATCTCAAAAAATTGTGTCATTATGTTGAATTTGACAAAGTATTGATATATTATCACAAGAATGACTTTGCAATTTTAATAAATTTCTATTTCTAAATATTGTATACGCGTGTTCTACCAGTAGCTATTCACTGTCAGTTGATAAAGTTTAAGGAGTGATAAAGAGATTGAAATTAAAGTCTATATGCTGTACACAATAATGGAGGTATGATAATTCGAGTGCCAAAAATTTTTATTCACATTTATCATAAATTTGTGCCAATAATTCATTATTTTTATTTCATATTTCTTTTGCATTTGGATAATGTCAAAAATAACATCTTTCATTATTTCGAAAGAAAATAAAATCAAATCATAAATAGAAAAAAAAATATTGCCAATTCTGTACATCAAAAACCAAAGAAAAAAAAAAGGGGGGGGGATGAATGAAAAATAAAAATATAACGACGAATAAATGCATATGAATGAATCAGCTGAAAGGTAATTCAACATCTAATTAGCAATAATAATTAGTTGAGTCTGATGCTCAACAATTATTATTTTTTTTTCTTCCATAATTTAATGAATCAATTTAATACGCGTCTCAACGCAATTTCAATTATTCTTCGTTGAATTGTGTTCATTGACTTTTTACCAAATGCCCACAAGTACGAAAAATTGTGCAAGGCGTTCAGAAAAGAAATAAAGAAATATGAATAAGTAACGCACACCTGATTGCGCGGGAAAACACTCAAGTTGTCGCCGCGCACTTTGTTAGTAGGTATTATTGAATAATAATAATAATAATAATAATAATAATAATAATAATAATAATAATGATGATGGTGATTAACGGAAAATGAATTTTGAATAAGTGATGATAAAAAAATAAAAATAAAATAATAAATAAAATAATAAATGAAAGGAAAAAAAAAATACGCATTTGTATCGAAAGCACATATATACATGTGAAGAGATGAATAAACTTGTGAGAGGTAGGGGAAAATTGAGGCGGATTTTTCAATCATTTAGCCGATTAAGGGTTTATAAGAACTAAATAAAACATAATAATAATAATAATAATAATAATAATAGTAAAAATTTAAAAAATTAAATAAATAAACAACAAGGGAAAATGTTAGCCGAGAAAATTATATACATTAATCGATCCTTAGATAAGACTAGCCTTGAA
Organism: Coelinius sp. EB29; assembly: GCA_035578325.1. Taxonomy (NCBI): domain Eukaryota; kingdom Metazoa; phylum Arthropoda; class Insecta; order Hymenoptera; family Braconidae; genus Coelinius; species Coelinius sp. EB29. The sequence goes on along the minus strand of JAOZGT010000026.1, from coordinate 425,369 downwards.
CAATTTCAATCGATCATCATTATACAACAAACTCAATGATCGTACATTACATTCTTTTTTCGAACGAAAAACGAAAAAAAAAAAAAATATTTTTCCATTATTTCCCTTGATTGGTTGAGAATAATTTCTTGATAGATTTTCTTTAAAAGATATTTAATTAAAACTTTAACTGATAAATATAATTCCTCTTAGCAAGCCCATGTACATAAATCTTCACAATTTTTATTTTTATTTTTTGTCTATTAACAGAGAAAAGAAATGCGACATCAAAGAAAAACAAATCTTGAATAATAGAGTGAAGATGGAGTTGAAGAAGAAAAAAAAAAAACATAGTTTTAAGATTTTTCGAACGTTGCTCACACGTCACACACTTGATATATCTATTTATATGCTAGCCACATTAACTCGATCGGATTTCATCCTCAAAGAGAACAAGAGATTTGCAAATATGAGTGACTGGAGTATGTATGAGTGTGTCAAGTGAATGTTATGAAAAAGTTTATGTAAGTTGGAATAAACGAAGAAAAAAAAAAAAGACAAACAAACCAAATAAATACAATAAATGAAAAGAAAAAGAATATTGAATAAGAAAAAATTTTTAGAGGGGTGAAAAATTTCAGAAACTAGGATAAAGGTAAGTAATCTCTCAGTATATTCATAAATATAATAGAGTCCAAGATTTATAGAGAGCTACTAGCAGAATATACTCCTCTCTTGTCCTTCACTGCACTCGTATGAATGGCGGAATTACCGCAAATTACCTAGAATTTTTTTGTTCATTACCTTGGAGAAGAGAGAAAGTGAAATAATGGTACAGAGAAGAAAAGTGAGAAGAACACCCAGCCAGCTAACCAGCAACAACCAAGCTCGCCCCCAAGTCGATTGGTGGTAGTTCGTGGCTTCAGAGGGCGGTTTTATTGATTCGTTGGGTTGGCGTTGGCAAAAGCCGGCAGTGTTGAATGACACAAGAGAGAGAGAGAGAGAGAGAGAGAGAGGGTATGTATGTATATGCAGTGATAAAATGGCGGATAAATCGATAAGATGGGTGGTGATGGTGGTGGGTGGTGGCCCATGTGCTAAAGTGTCAGGCGTATGTGTGTGGCTTGCGCTTGCGGCCACGGTCCTTTGGTTGAGCAGGAGATGAGGGGCCAAGGCGTAAGAGGGATGAAAATCGGCGCCGAGAGGAGACTAGGAAGTAGGGGATGACGGCAATAGGACTGTTATGTACCAAGAGCCTGGATCCTAGCTCCTCACTCATCCCCCCACTCTTCAGTTGGTTGTCCTCAAAAAGCTCCCCCTCTTGTCGCTAATGTCAGAGGAGAAGGGATATATCCCACAAATATTTTCATACTTTAGACCTCCACCGGAGGAAGAAGATGGCAGCCGTGGCGTGAATAGTTTTCGCAAATTTTTTCCTGTTACCAAAAACTTTGCCATTATTGCTGATATCATCGACTAAATACAAATCGGACAATTAGCAACGCTACGTTTTTTGTATCCGTTTACAGCTGCTACTTCTTCTTCAAATATTCATCATTAATTTAATTTACTCAAATTCTCGCGAAATTTATTCATTGAGAAGAATAATTATTGTTCCTTCACGGAGATAATAAATATCATCATCATCATCATCATCTGTAAAATGGAACGACGTTTTATGGGTGTCGTGGTGGCAAACGGCGGTTCGCGACAGTTGAAAAACACCTGAAAATGCGAATTAATAACGTGATAAAAATATTATATTGAATTAATTGAATAATTCATTTTTTTTACCCTTTTTTTTCATTCTTCGTCATTGAAAACTGAAGCAAAAATGGAATAATATAAAAAAGGACCAACCGTTTTTTATTATGCGGTTAAATATATTTGTTAAACATCATCATCATCATCGTGTACATCAAAATTCAACATTAAAATTGCATTTGTATAATAAATTTGATAAATCTGTCCATCTGGACAATAAAGTTGTAACGTCAGTGATTAACACTCGTTATGTAATATGGAATTGAACAATGTTGTTAAGACATAAACATGTTTTGGGTACATTGTGGACTTTTTGTTCTCGTGATTGCCGTACCTGGATTTATTAGCACCACTGACAGTACGTCCAAGCGAGGTAAAAATTACAATTTTCATTACTTTTTCTCTTTTTCTCTCTCTGTATAATTATAACAGTTTCTATTTGTGCATTTAATTCACTCATCCACCTCCAAGAATCTTTCTCAAACTCAAAAATAATAATCAAGGTGGGGGAGAGGGTCTGTATTCAACAATCGCGCAGCCCCGGGATGCCCGGTTACTCTATTCAGGGAAGTGATTTTATGGATATTATTAGACCGGCTAAGATGAAAATATTATCTGGCCTTACTAATTGTGGTGCTCACGTCATAAAAATTCATCTCCCTCTCTCTCTCTCTCTCTCTCTGGGGGTGAGTTTGAAGAGGTATTTGACCCAATGCAGGAAAAGGAGCAGCAGAGGAGGGGAGAGAGAGAGAGAGAGAGCGAGTACATATATGGGTTACTTGGCGAACCGCATGAGAGCTTTTGGACTGAACCAATCCGTGTACGTGTGTTATAACCCTTACTGAGGATTACTACGAGTGGAATATATTCTTTTTTCAAGGGGTATTTTAGGGTCCGCCTGGCTGTGGGGATCAAGATAAATGAAAACAAAGAGAATAATATATGTATACATATATACTCTCTCTTCTCTAGTATATACAGCGGAGAAAAGTTTAGAGATGGCTTTCATCAAAGCTTTCGGAAATTGGTTATCGGTAGCATGTTTTTCTTCTTCTTTCGCTGTACGTGACTGTGTTCTCACCACTGATGCTCAAGAGGGAGGGATTTTAGTGAGATTCTGCTTTCTGGATTAGAGCAAGACTGAAAATTTTAAAAGAATCTCTGTTTTTACATCATAATTGTAAAATAAATGTTGGAGTGGGAGATTGGGCTACACTGGGAAAAGGAGGAAGAAAGACTTGCATGAGAATGTCGAGGGAATATAAAACGCTGACCTGGACATAGGTTATACAGTTTGAATATCGTGGATAGGAGATATATACATAGGATATCCACCGCTCCACTCTTTAGCATCTCTTCCCCCTTCTCATCCCCTATCCATCCTTTCGACTTTCCACGTTTCCACGCTTCAAGGGACAATTAGGTACAACCGTAATTGAAAGATCCTGGGAATACCGTGAATCGAACGTGTCATCATACCAACTTACATTAATTCACTCATTTTTATTGACATTTATATATCTAATATTAGTTATACATTTCTGATGTATAAATCTAGAGATAATCAACTGATAAAAACACCTGTAAATTGAATTATTTTCGTCCACAAAATCCACGAGATTGAAATGGCAAATTGCCAATTTTTACACCGGGGGGGGGGGGAAAAAAAACACAAGCACAACAATGAAATTATTCCTTCACTCAAGGAATAGGTAACATTGCAATTTTTAGAGGCTTCTGTTTTTATCCCTTCAATTTTCTGTGGCCACAATATATTCAAGAGTTCAAATGATAGTCAATTTTTCATACCGATGTTACACTTTAGGGGAGGCCAAAAAGGGGATGAGGAAGACCACAGTGAGAGTGAAAAAAAAAAAAAGTCAATGGAAACGATTCGTCACGATTGTACACGCTCCTGAAAGAATAAAAAAAATCATCATTGCTCAGCTATATTGTGAAAAAGCTCAATAATCAGGAAAACAATTTATTCACATTTTCTCGGAATCAAATAATGAACTTTAGTAAATAATGGAAAATTCCTGGACTCTATTCTCTTATTGACCTGTTATTATTGTAAAAGTAAATCCGATCGATGCCAGTGGAAAATATATAATACATATCTAAAATCCGATCTATTGTTGTCCTATAAAACTCGCGCTGCGAATCACAAAGCAAGAATGATGGAAAAGCACCTGATGGCATGATAAATATAGCCAGAGCGGCGCCATTTTACTCACTGTACATCAATGATTGCATTCTCCGATTTTCCTGGACATTAAATCAATGAATCAGTGAATGGATAATTGCAAGAGTCATGGAAAAATTAATAAATTTTTCCGTGGCAACAAGAAAAAAAATATCTTTGACTTCCGGTGGGGGAAAATTTCATAACGAGGAGTGTGTTGATAAGGCGAAGAAGCCACGACTCAACGTTATTCTCTCAGCAAACTCTATCGTCACAAACTTTTCAAAAGTTTTACCTCTCTCGGATGTGTAATTTGCACAACCTATACAACTTGTTCAATTTTTTTACTCGCCTGCATTAACTCGACGGATAAAAATTTCTACAAGAGCTACTGTAATTTGTTTTTAGCACGATTGAACATACAACAAGCTCTAAATTGTAACGACAATTAAGAATTTTATCCTGTCATCAATTCTCGATGAATATAATCTGGGAATCTAAGGGAGATGGTGAAATTTTTATTGAGACCTTTTTTGTAGAGGAAGGTGAGAGCTACAAAAAAGGTCCTTATAAAAATGTCTCCATCTCCTATAGATTCAAAGATATCCATCAAAAACTGTCCTCAAGGTGAAATCGATTTAAACCATTTTACCAATTCACTACTGAATTTTCACACACACACACAATTCTCCCGCGGTCAAAACATTATTACTCAAAAGAATATAAAGATGTATAAATGAAAAATGAAAATGTAAAACAACAGAGAAGAGGAGAAAAATGGGAAAAGGGTGGTGTGAGATGGCAAGTGGAGGAAGCCCACCATCGTCGTAAAGAAATCGAGCATGCAGTGCCACTACTTCCTCCCCCCAGCGGAACCAGCGCAGTGGAGTGAGCAAAGTGTGCCAGGATTAAGAGGAAGGAATCAGCACTCTCCCCTCACACCCCTCCCCCCCCTGTACAGAGATGGCGAAGAGCAAATTACAGAGGATGACAGCTCATTTTTCAATTGCGTGTCCTGTATTAAATTGTGCCGATCACGTGAAAAATTATATCTCGCAAAGAGAAATATTGCCCTCACGTGATCACGTGCTGAGGATGATGGACATGATAACCTTCATAATATGGGAGTACCATAAGGCGTTGTATTTGTTTTAGAATTCCTACGCTTTACCTGGTTTAATCGAAAATGGCAAAGCGTTTGAAATCTGAACCGAATGCGCGTAAATATTCAACGTTTTGAGAAGATTTAATGTATTTTTGATGGTCAATTGGCGGGAAAAGAGTTTAATTTTTTTTTTTTATTCTCTGATTATTCCCTATTTTCTCAGGGATGAGTGAAAAAAAAGAGATTAAGTAGAAGAAGGGGGGGGGGGGGTTTGGATGCGGTTCCATGATTAAAAAAAAAAGGAGTTGTGAAGGCTTTGCTGGGTTATAGACGGATGGGTGGATAAGAGAGGAAAAAGATGGTGAACAATGAGTACGTGTGACGGAGGACAAAGAAATATCGACCTGGATGAGGTCCTCATGGCTGATGCCGGACTCAATTAGACTCATACATAGACTATTCACATGTATGTGTGTGTTTTTTTCCCCACTCTTGCAGCACGTAGTCTTTGCGCGTTTTACTCAAAAATTTACATTTTTTTGATGGAAGGAATTAAAACAAATATTAATTTCTCATCCTCATATACATTGGATGAAATTGAATTTAAAATGAGTTCTGTTGGGGTTGAATCGAAGGATTTACCAACGTTTTCGGATACAGAGAATGGATATAGGGGTGCGAGCGAGTCTGGCGGTGTTTGCGGCTCTCACACGCGCCAAATCCGTTTACCCAGAGCCCCAAGAGGAGGTAGAAATAGTATCATTCCTACTCTGCCTCCAAAACGGCCTCTCATAAACATCAGGTTTCCCTCTTTCACACATTGTCCTCTTACGTTATCATACTGGCACTGATTCTTGATGATTGAGAAATAAGAGAGACTAAATCTGTTATTATTTTTTATTATTTATAGTCATGATCAGATACTATTAATTACTTGACAGTGACAGCTACGACAGTCTTCCTTTTGGGGTGGGTAATAGAGTGGAAGGGGAAAGATTCGTGTTTAGGAAGCGGGAGGAGGAGGAGGAGGAGGAGGACGTGATTTATTGGATGGCAATGCTACCAACCTCTTTCCATCCATCATAATTAACACGACTAATTGGTTAAAATTTGATTTAACCTCTTCCCAAGTATTTATTAATTTAAAAATGAAATGGAAAAATAAAGATTTCGTCTTCATTAAATTTTCTCATCATTATTCAAATTTTAAAATCTTACCTCCTTTATCTCAATTTGCCATGAACATTGAGAGCGGCTTCATGACCCTATATATATATATGGAATACACAAGATATTGAGAATGAGAAGGAAGAAGCCCTACTGAGAATAAAGATTACAAAAAAAAAAAACGATACGGGGCACGTGAAGAGCTAATTTCGGGGATTTTATACCTAGATGTGGGGAGAACGTGATCCACCCTCAGCCACCATCTTAACCCCATTTCCGGGATTTTATCCCTGTTTATTCAAACGGTATAACACAGAGTGAGATGAAACATGGGGTGAATAATGTCATTTAATAATTACGCGAAGAAGACAAAATATGGCGAGAGCAATTTAATTTATTTATTTTATTTGAAATTGAATGAGAACTGGATATATAAAGCCATTGCAGTTAAATCGAGTAGACAACGAGGAGAGTTGGAGGGGTTAAAAACAAAAACACGTGTTGGAAAAATTGATTTAATGAAAAAAAGAAAAGAAATTGATTTTATATGTATTGTCACACAATATTCCATGTTGGATGTGTTGCGCCAATGACCTCTTTGATTTTCATCGGGAAATGAATAATAGGAAGAGTGTGTGCGATGAAAACTAATCATTTCTGTGGCTACAAGCTGATAGTACCCCCTCTCCCCTCCCGCTCCACATGTTTATGTTCCAAATACTCGGTGATAACTTGCAATTTCACATAATCCCGAGTCAATAATGATACAGTCAGGATCAGGGGATGTAGAAGATAAATAAATAAATAAATAAATAAAAGGGTCAAGTGTGCGGTTACTTGTTCGTACTAGAGTCTAGGGGCTGGATGTTGTTTATGGAGGGAAACGAGAGGTATATAGAGCAGAAAGTAGAGTGAATGACTTGCATACGGTGTGGGGTATATACAGTGTATAACGATGAGTGGATATTCCCGGAAATCTCGATACACGCTAGCCCCATCCCACTCTCTCCTCAATCAATCAATATACAAAATCCCTGGGCTATGTATTACAGCCACGACAGAGTGTATTTGCTATAGACATTGATTAAATCGATTTACGAACTAAGAGAGAGAGATATATATATCACAATAATTTCAATAGAAATGACAGAAAAATAAGAATGAGTGTATGACCACAAGCAGAAGGAGTACATGGAGGGGGAGTTATTACCGGCTCCCCGGAACGACGAGCCGATACTCGGAAATCTAGTTTTCCTTCTCATTTGAGGATAGGCCGGGCGAAACGAGGTAAGAGTGAGGTCAAATGTACGATGAGGATTATATACTGCTAATAGTTCAATTCAATTTTCAATTCTCCACTTTGACACACATACAATGAGGAATGAAAAGAACATGTGAATAATGAATTGAACGAATCAAGTACATGTGGCATATCACGTGACGAATTCCAAGAGTCTCGATGGCAGGCAGCCGCGGTGTAACACATGCCCCGGGGATTCCCTCAAAGCCTCCATCTGTCTGACAGACGAGGCATCTTCCACTTCTCACCGCTCTTTTCACTTTTTTTTTTTTCTACAAAGTCGTTGCATTAATTACGGAATTCATACATTCATGTTATCGAGTCTTGAGTCCTTTTTTTTTTCCTTCACTTGCATATTCTCCATTATCGTACAATCATCCTCTTGTTCTACATATGTTTGAAGGCCATTAGAGATTAGCAAATATTATATTATATTGAAATTGATAACCTCCATGTTTACAAGATTGGAAATTGAATTAACAGGATTTTGGAGTAGTAAAATTGCACGTTTTTATTCGTCAATGAATGCGACGTTTCGCCGACAATTTCGGCTTCTTCAGGCTTATATATTATATGTGTTGATGAGAGACAACAATTCTGGTCCAAGACCAACCCATATGTCTCAAGGTTTGACATGATTCGGTAATGTCCGACAAATTTGTTTCCGTATCGGGGATCCAGCCAGACTCTCACCTCGACAGCGATATAACAGGGGGGGGGGGGGGGGGGGAAGGTTGAGATGGAGGAAAAGCAATCAATCTTTGAGAGGTAGATGAGTGCGAACCTAAAATATAGGGCAACACAAATTTAGTCTGGCCGCGTGACGTGTTGAGACGTGAACGCGCAACCGCCCGGGTTGTAATCGATATTGCTCGACAAGGTACCACGCCCTGCACCTGCGAGATGTGCGGGATGCAACGCCAATGCTACTAACCTCCCTCTCTTCTACTCTCATCCTTCTCCAATTTTTAATGCCAAACCTGTTGCCATTTAGGAAATTCAATTGATACAATGTTATTAAATGGAGATGACTGTTTTTCTTTTTTTTTGCAAAATCATGTTTGAATATTTTCAATTTCCTCAATATATTTATTATTATTATTATTTTATAATGATTAGTAATTTATAATTAATAATCTTTTTTTCTCGTTTCTTCCTTTGGTTTCATTGAAAGATGAATGATTTTTATTGATGACGTAGACAATCCCGGGATTGGTTACGCAAGGTCGATTCATTGATTAATCGAATGGGAAAACGCGGAGCATCAAATCGGCCATTGTCCAAGAGCTAGAACATTTTTTTTCCTAATCATAATAATGGCACTTTATTTACCATTCCATTTCAACATCTATCATATATAATTCATTCCAGATCTTTACAAATACAAATATTTTATTTTTGTAAAAGGAAAAAATATAAAAGTGATAAACTTGATTAATCCGCCCCCCTTGAGCAATCAAGTGGAGCCATGAATAGAGAATCAATTGCGTGACTGGCAGTTTTCTTCATTTCCCCACACTTTCCTCCGCCCCTCTCTCTCTCTTTCTCTGTGAAGGAAATTTGTATAGCAAGAAATGAACCCAAACGATTGTTCATCATCATTTTCTTAGTGATATTACTCCCTGAGATGTATTGGTTAATTCAATAGGAAATTATCTAAACTCAGTCGATTGAGTGGATACAAAAGTACACATGGTGGTTAAATACACACGAGGGTAGAACCCTCGCATTACTCCAAAATAAGATGAGGGATAAACGGGGAGAGAGAGAGAGAAAAAAGAGACATCTAAAAATTCTCCCCTCGTAAATCTTGTTGCCTCGATCGCTGTCGCCACCCCAGTATTCCCAAACATTGTTTGAAGAACCGGCCGGTATAAAAGGGGCAACTGGGCCCTTGGGAGATGGCGGGCCACATGACTGTGTATACTGTTGAAAAAGCCACTCAGTCTGCATTTCTTCACATCAACTCACTCAACCTTATTTTTTTTTTTCTTTGCTTGTCGAGGGTTTTTTTTTTTTTTAAGACATCACAAAATTCGCGAAAATTCATTCTTTATCGTGCGATAATCTTTGAAGAGAACTAAACGTGACCCGATAAGAAGACTCAACCTTCATTTGCCGGGAAGGGATCGAAGAGGTTGAAGATTTAAGGGGCTATTATTCACAGATGAAATGAACAAAGGGTGTCAATTAATCAGCCCAATCTCATATTTTTCTCTCCTGTTTATCTACACGGAGAGAAATTTTTGGTAAAAATTACCATCCCATTTAAATATTTATTAAAATTTAAGTTTAAATAATAAAATTTGATATATAAAAATGAAATTTTATTTTTCGTTTGAGAAATATTGTCCTGATGAGAATAAATAATCTCCAACTTGTGTTAAATTTTACCCTTTCAGCGTAGTAACTTTTGTCTAGATTTCAATAAAAATTCGAGGGTTGGTTAGTAAATTTTACCATTCTGCCTGGATAAAAATTACCCTGTCAGTACAGTTATTCCTATCCTAACGGTAGGATGATTTTTATCCAGACAAATAGTAAAATTTACTAACCAAACTTAGAATTTTCATTCAACTCTAGACAAAAATTACTGTGCTGGAAGGGTAAAATTTACCACAACTTGGACATTATTTATTCCCATCAGGACAATATTTCTCAAACGGAAAATAAAATTTAATTTTTATATGTCAAATTTTATTGTTTAAAATTTTAAATTTGACTAATTTCCAGTTAGAAAAGAAGAAAAAATTTATGGAAGAAGACATTTATCAGACGGAATGGTAATTTTTACTAAAAATTTATCTCCGTGTACTTTTTCTTCACCTCTCAATTTCCAATGTCGAGAGAGAAAAAAAATTAGAGTTAATTAGATGACAATATGTCCATCATCGGTAAATCACGTTATCATCCCGCTTTTATCTCTCTCCCACTGTAATTAATCCAGTATCGATCCCTCCATATGTCTTCTCGTCAAGCCTCCGGTACTGACAGGCTTTTGCCCGAAACTCGATCAGAACTAGGTATATATACATCGTCATTGGGAGGAGGCCCGCATCATCATCCACAAATTTTCCTCTCGTCCGCACTTTCACAGTGCACGTCCAAAATCATATTTCATAAATCTCAGTGGCCATCTCGAAATAGCAAAGTTTGGTTCTCGGTTTGGTTTTTCTCAAACAGAAATGGGATAAAATGAGGTGGGGGTTAAGCGATTCTTGCTGTGGCACTGATGAAACTTTCTCACCAACTTTTCTTCACACACTCGAGACCTCATATCCACTTTTTTTTTTGTCTTTTCATTTTCTTTTTATTCATTACTTTTTTCACGTGAGAGGGAAAAATGACAAAGATGGAGGTATGTACGGTATTGGTAAAGGGGGGGGGGGGAGGCTGGAGGGAAGGTGAGTGTGGCGAAATTCATGTCACGTGCCAGAACGTTCGAGTTTAAAAAAAGAAAAAAAAACCAGCCAGTGTCAAAAAGAAAAAGGGGATGATTATTCAGGAGAGGGTCTGCATCCCAACTGGCGTAGCCAGCCCTCATTCCACTTTCAAAATGTCAAGGAGTGAGATTTTACTCCTGTCAGAATAAATTGTAGAAATTTAGGACAAATTTTCACATATTGCAAATTTTATGTAAAAAAAAATAATAATCATAATCATAATCATAAAACCAATTTTTATTGGTTATAAGAGTGAACGCACACTAATCCAAGAAAACTAGAGAGAGACCGCTCGATCAATAATACCTCAACTTTTATATATTTCTCCTTTTTTTTTTCTTGACATTTTTATTTTTCTGTTCCAGAGGCCGACTATACCTTGGACGATTCCTTTTGGAATGAAGAGACTCCCGCCGGTGAGTAAGAGAAAAGGAAAGGTATAAGAGGATAAAAGTAAAAGATAATAAAAAGTATAGTAGAAGCAGTAGCTGAAAGAAGACGAGAAAGGAGTAAAAAAAGAAAACTCGTCACTCGTAATTTTACATGCGCATAACCCACACCCCATATTGCCTTCTGGCTACACATTCCCCCCCCCCCCCCCCACCTTTTTTCTCTGCACCTATGACCCCAGTACCACATATTTTCCACACTCTGCGCAACACATTATATACAGTGAACTTGTATGGGAAAGTAGAAAAAAAAATATATATATATATAGAAACAGTGGAGAAGGGATATTTGCACCAACAGCATGTGGGTCGTGACGATTCTTCACTTTGAAGATTTGTAACAACCCGTTTTCTTTTTCATCTCTCTCTAGTTTTCTTGCAGCCGCCATTATCATTGTATTTTGAGATGTTGTACTTTATAGTGGCTCCTCCATTGACCCTGTTATCTCATACCTTCATAGGAATATCAATTGCCCTTCCCATCATGTACTCTGTGAGAGAATTTCCATCAATCGATGGACCTCATTGCGAGAGATAAGAAATAGCTATTTCTCTACAGCTAAAATTCTTTTCATCCTCTTGAATACCAAATTGAAAAGGTGTAAAAGTTTATTAGTTGTTTTATATTGTGGAGTTGTGTTGGCATCGTCGACCCCCGAGAACCCTCTTTTTTCGAGACAATAATACTCAATGAGATTATCTCTCCATTTTCTCACACTCTATCTGATCCCTCTGGATTTGAGATCAATCACCACTTTTCGTCGGAGTGCCCTATGGTCAGTATTAAAAAACTATAGATTCTTCTCCCATCCAAAAGGTCTTTTTTTATACGACACAGATACGACACAAAAATCAGAGATTTCCACTTGAAATTTATGGTAAGCATGTATTGAGGCTCGGCTATCTCAAGACTTGGATCAAAGGCAACCATATAATATTGACTTATCGATGATCCTCCCCCACAACTCAGCGACACAATAATGATGAGGGACAAGCCATGAGCAGTAGTGAGGAAAACTGGACGAGGGAGAATTTGAGGGTGAAAATTTCTCTTTGGGGAGTAGAGAATAAGACCCTTTAAAAGGCACGAGTTCCATCTTACTCTGCTCGTTTTGCGAGTTTTAAAAAAAAGGGAGGGGGGGAGGAGAGGTTAAAGAGGAGGGAAAGACCCACTAACGAATCGTTTGAGTTTGATGCCTCTGTGGCCTTATCATAAAATGAGAAAAGAGCATTATATACCTGAGGGAATCATTTAAAAATGGCTCTCGAGATACTCAACATTGTCAAATTATTAAAATTAATTTGTAATTTTAAAGAAAAGGCTCTTTGAAAAATAATATTCATTATTCGGATGAAATAATAATTTTTCAGGCGAGGTTGAACGACTGTTGCGAGAGTATCGTCAGAACCAAGAGTTAGTACGTGATATTGGTGCTCACAATTACCAAATTATTTATCCGGTACAGTTGCGACATCACGAGAAAATGGGGATATCCACGAGAGAGGCAGGTTTTCCAAAGGTAATGGCATTTATTTATATTTATAATAATTATTATATCCAAAATTTTAAATATATTTGAATTTTTTCATAGTATCCACAGAGAAGTGGCTACTCGGACGGATATCAAAATGCCAGAGGAAGATCAAGAGTAAGTGGCTTTTATATGGATTTCTTATAAGTAAAATAATTTGCCTTCTTTATCGTCTTCAGGCGGGAAAACATTTCCATCGAACATCCCTCTTGATCAAAGCCTTCAACCACAAATTCCGCCTAGACTTAGAATTAAATACGTAAGTATATATGAAATTTTATTCTCTAAAAGTCAATCTCGCAATTTTTTCATTTTTCATTTTAGCCAACTTTTAGCACCAAATCTCATGCAAAAAGATTTTTTAAGTAATGGTGCAGAGCAAGTATCTAAGCAGGTAATACATGCATATTACAATAGCATTAACGAAGGATTTACTCTTCTTTACTTGAAAAAAAAAATCACTTTTATACAGGAAATTGAGCACTGCTATTATCACGGTACTGTGAGGGATTATCCAGGTGCAAGTGCCGCATTTCACACGTGCAACGGTGTAAGCGGTGTTATACATCTGGGTAACGAGACCTTTGTCATTCAGCCATTCTACGGTGGTGACTTGTCGGTCAGTTAAAATTGTTTAGAAAAAAAAAAATGTTGAAAATATTTATTTAGCTTCCCTCCACTTGAGATTAAATCTCTAGTGTTTGATATTTCATGACACCAAAAAAGAAAAAAAAAAAAAAAAAAAGTACATCCCACATTGAGAGACAGTAAATGAAGGAGGTTATCGTGTAAATCAATCTATATGCATACCCTCTCCTTTAGCAGAGACATCCTCACGTTATATTTGAGGCACGAACAAAAGCCAACAAGGGCTGCGGCATCGCTGGTAATCTTGAGCGTCGCCTTGCCAAGAACCGACGACAGAAGCATGTACTTGGCCTATCTGACACAATTGGTGATCGATACAAGCGGGATGTACGTGAGGCAACTAAATACATCGAAACTGCCATGGTCATCGACAAAGCTATGGTAGTCAAATGATTATTCAATTGATTAAATTTTTCTTTTTTTTTGTATCGTTTGACAATAACTCTCTCTCTCTCTCCCTCTGCAGTTTGATAAAAGAAATGGTAGTAGTAGAGCAGAAGTAGTCCATGATGCCATCCAAGTCGCCAATATTGCTGATTTGGTGAGAATAATTTTGTCCTCCCCTTAATAAAATATATATCCATCCTGAAATAATCAAAATTAATACTCTGAATTTCTTCAGTATTTCCGTACATTAAACACAAGGGTATCAGTAGTATACATCGAGACGTGGTCAGGCGGTAATCAAGCACCAATAGAGTCAGGAATGGAAATAAATCGTGCCCTACAAAATTTCAACGACTATACTGTTCGAAAAATGTATCAAGTTACTCAGGACACTACTCAAATGCTGACGTAAGTATTTTTTAATCTACCAATTTGTTGGATTTACTTTATTGGAATACTAGAGGGGACAAAAAGACAAATATGTGAGAAATAAGAGAGCCTCGTCAGTAAGGTCTAGAGTTATTTTAGGGGAGAATAGAAAATCTCCTCTTTCGAGCAGCCCTTCCCCTCTTGGCCTTGAATTATTATTATTATCATCATCATACACTGATTATCTGTTATTTTCATTCTTCATCAGGGGTGAGACATTCCAGGGTGGTGAGTCTGGTGTTGCTGCTCATGAGACTGTTTGCAGTCCAAAATCAGTTGGTATTAGTGTAGATTTAAATACATATGAGCCACATTTACTTGCTGGTACAATGGCACACATGATTGGTCATAATATTGGAATGAAGCACGACGATGGAAGTGAGTTAATATATTTTATCTCTCTCAAAATTTAATTTACAAAATAATCATTTTATCAATTTTCAATTTGTATTAAATAGGAGAAAATTGCTTTTGTCGTGACTGGCACGGCTGTATTATGGCACAGTCGATAGTCGGTGCTGAAAATGTTCAGCCATACAAATTCTCCGAGTGCAGTAAAGCCGATTATGAGGAGGCTTTGAGAAGTGGACATGGTATTTGTCTGTTTAACAAGCCAAACGAAGTGAGAATACACTTGTTTATCTCATCAGCAATGTCTTGTGCTTTGAACTGATGATTATTTTAAGAGAAAGCTCGTGCAGTTAACGGGAAGAATTGAAGAAAAAAAAAAAAATTATAATAATTTTTTTACAGCTTGAGACTAGATTATGCGGTAACAGGGTTATTGATGATGGTGAAGAGTGTGACTGTGGTACACTAGATGATTGTCCTGATATTGATCCCTGCTGTGATCCAATAACTTGCAAGCTCAAGGCTGAAGCAGAGTGTGCTTCTGGTCCATGCTGTAATGAATGCAAAGTAATACTTACATGCTAAAATAATAATTATCATTCCATGTTTCAACATATTTTCTTATTGGCTTATAAAATTATTTATTCATTCAATAATAGCTTCTACCAAGGGGTTATATTTGTCGTGAATCATCCAACGAGTGTGATTTACCGGAAGTTTGTTCTGGTGAGACTGGCCAGTGTCCCGTTGACCTGTACAAGAAAAATGGTAAACCCTGTGCCAGCAATCAGAGCTTCTGCTTCGGTGGTTTTTGTCCTGATTTGGATGTACAATGCACACAAGTGTGGGGCTATGATGGAAAAGCTGCGGATATGCAATGCTTCGAGCAATTCAACTCCAAGGGCTCGATAAATGGACACTGCGGCACCGATACGGCTGGACACTTTGTCAAGTGTGAGTCTGGGTGAGTTTTCATATTTTGCCGTTTGTTTTTACGCAATATTGCTTGTTTGTCATTGTATTCATTTCATTTTTTTTTTTCTGAAATATTGAAGGAATGTACGTTGTGGCTCTCTCCAATGTCAGGATGGAAGCAAACAACCGGTGATTGATGGTATGGACCAGTCTTGGTCTAGAACTATCATATCCATCAAAGGAAACGAATACGAGTGCAAGTCAGTTTTTCTTCTCTTCCTCTATTTTTTTCTCTCTTCAATTCATCATATCCTTTCAACGCTAATTTATTCTATTTTCTGTTTGTCTTTTTGTACTTTAGAGCGACTAGTGGTAAAGTAGAAGGCAAAGATCTTCCTGGAATGGGATTAGTTCGTGATGGAACATCTTGCGGTGATAATTTGGTAATTAATTCATTTTCACAAAAAAAATTTCATCTTTTAAAGAAACAAATATAATTTCATTATTTCATTGTATTACAGATTTGTGTTAATCAAACATGCACAAATGTATTTCCACATGTAGACCAAGGAAAATGTCCAAGTAATCAACACAATTTAGAATGCTCAGGGAATGGGGTGAGTAATTAATTAAGCATTGATAATGTGGGATCATTTGACTATTTTTAAAATTCAATATTTATGGAAACCCAAGACAAATGGATATTCAATTGTAACTCAACTCCGAAACACCTCATGTGTTGCAGGTGTGTACAAATGTCAACAAATGTCACTGTGAGGCAGGCTGGAGTGGTCCTGACTGCTCAATACAGAGTTATATACCAACACTAAAACCAACTACAACAAGTACTGAAGTACCTGGTGGTAAACCCACTGAATCATCAGCGAATAAACACCAGAAGAAAGAGACCCCCTACGGTAAGTGTTTACTCAGTATTTTTTTTTTTCTTTTTTTTTTTCCTCCTCGTTATTATTTCTTCACTCTTCCATGCAATTGACAATCTAAGATACATATTTTTATAGCCAAAAGTAATTTTCAAGAAATATAATTCTAGTATGACTCAACGACGCTGCAACAATATTATCAATCATATAATAATATTTACTTGCTCAATTAACTTTTCCAAATGAAAATCTAGATTTGAAATAGAAATGTACCATCTCTTTAGGGCAATAATGGAGAAGAGGTGAGAGGCAGAGTGTTGGGTGTAGAGGAAATCCATCGGAAATGGGAGAGAGAGAAAGAAAGAAAAAAGGTTGAAAATTCATTGGGAAGGATAAACGTTTGTGAAAATATTTGGGTAGATTTTGGTGCTATGAGACTCTTCAGCCCGACACCTTTAAAAGCAATCCCAGGGAAATTGATTTCTTTATTTATCCGAATATAGACATGGCTTCGCGATTATTAAAAAAATTTTTTGAATGTATTGAGGCAAATATCTCAAAAATTGATCTGGCACACCTGTCTCACCCAACACGTCTCTCTCCCCTGAAAATGCATAGATGGAATTTTTTTTTTTTTTATTAGGCGCTTGAGTATTCTTGGGGTTATACTATCAGCTGTGCACATCACTTCATTCATGTTATGTGATAGCAAATAAAAATTACCATTTTTCAATATAGTATAGTAGTCAGGTGGCTCAGCGAGCGCGAGTGGATGTCCATTGGTGAATAACTACGAGAGAAATGGCGCAAAATGTTGTTCAAATAGATTGATATGTGATATTTCCAGGAGAAACAGAAAAGACGCAGAATCTTAGTCGGGTTGCGATGGTATTAATCCTGCTGAGTGTCGTGAAGGGGGTCTTCATTTGTTTTGCACTAATGGCTCTTTGCTACAGGTACAGTAGCAAATAATAATGAAAATGAAAAAAAAAAAATTAAGAAAAAATTATGACAGAAAATTGCCCAGGCTCCCCACTCAGCGGTCCATGTGTATAATAATATATAATAATATTTTTAATTTTCATTCCTTCCATTGTGTTTTCTTTTTCTTTTCTCACAATACAGCTGAGTGGGACTTGGATAGTATGTTCTTTCATAATTGAGTGAAACCAACGCCTGTCGTCGTCGTCAAGTAATATCGTGCCTAGCTGGATGATGAAGGAGGCATCGCACGCGGCCAACATGTTTTTTTTTCACATCTATATATATAAATATATATATATACAATTGCCCCCGTTTATTTCATTTAAAAATTAATAATTTGCTCTTTGAGAATGAGAAGTATCCATCATTTGCAAAACACCAAGTTCTTAATTAAATTCATAATTATATATGTATTATACATATATACAATTTAATGTATTTGATGTTTATTTTCTCATACACTGAATCCTATTCTCTTCTTTTAGCCGTTGTACTTTTGTTTTGTGTGAAAATCAGAAAGAGTGGAAAAATTTTTAAACTCCATTTTATATTTGTATTTTGTTTCTCCCTCTTTGGGCACAATGGGACTGAAAATTTACTCTGCGTATGAGAGAACGAATCTATTGAAAATATAATAAAAGAGATTCCAATTGACTCGACAATTTCACCTCTCTCATTTTCACCATTTTTCATTCATTTATGTACTTTTTCCATGTTATCCATCTCTCTCTCTCTCTCTCTCTCTTTACTCCATTCTCGCGAAATTTACACTTTATTGTCAAAAGGAAGTTGGAAAAACAGAATTTGCCCTGTATGTGCCTTCCCAAATGAAATTTTTCCTCATTAAATTTCAATACAATCTCTTGATTTAATTATTCATACGTTTTTTTTTTATTATTCTAAATATGGAAAGAATATGGTGCCAGCTGCTTGTATATGCCCTTAATCGTGTCCATCTCAATGAGAATATTCGAATAAAAGGTGTGATATGAGCACGAAAATTTGAGTAAACTGTATTTGGGCAAAACCCATCATCACTGGAAATTATCATTTTTTTTTTTCCATGAATGTCTCTTTTTTTTTCTCAATTCTGTTCAACTCTGTAAAGTTTCAATTCCCAATAATGTAATAAAACCACAGAATATCGCGTATTATTCGTTTCCAATGATTTCTTCTGTGGTGAATAAATTGAATTAAAGTTGAAAAAATAATAATAGAAAAGAATACTCCAGATGCCGAAGGCTGTTAACATCTAGATGTAAGAATCACTCTGATGAAATAATTCGCGATGGTTTTTTTTTTTTTCTTCACCAATCATTAAAATATTGAAATATACATATGATAAAGAATTTTAAATAGTTGTGTAACGTATAAATGTGCTGATATTGGCTTCTCTGTTTCTTGTCTGTTTCTGTCTGTCACTGCCATCTCTGTCTGTCTGCATGCTGTGGGACGCTCGGATAAACAAAAAAAAAAAATAATAATAATAATACATACAAAAATAACCCCCTTTACCCCGATAAATGATTGAATTCATCGACAAAATGTTTCATTGTAAACGTATTCCGTTGAATTTATATAATGATGATAATTAGAGAACTACCACGGCTCTAACACAGTATTTTTAGTTGTTATGCTCATGTCGGTGGTAGGGGGTGTTTTCGTAGTATTTGCTCTGATGGCTCTCTGCTACAGGTCAGTCGTAGTACATAAAAACTTCTCCCTCTGTCTCAGGTTAGTGTGCAGATACATACACGTAGAACTTTCTTTCAATATCCTCTTATTTATTTATTTTTGTTTTTTTTTTACTCTTTATTTCTTCTATATTTACTTTGTTACGATGATTTACCCCAAACATTGTCAACTCTAAGTGTATATAATTATATACAAAACCAAATATTATACGTGTGTCATCCGACTAATTCTATTTTACTTTGCTCCGAAATTCCAATGTCTCTCAGCAATAATTGTCATTATTCAAAGTTAGGGATTCACCCACTTATGCCAGTGTTCAATCAATGTATTTCTTCTCTCCCCACATTGTCATATGTAAATTTACAAATACGATTATTGTGCCTGCACCCTGACAACAAAAAAGAAACACGTGGTCACACATGCGTTAACTCTAATTGCTCACTATTCGCTTGCGCTTTTATTATCATTTTTTAATCATCTTCTTTTAATGCAATATATGGTCATATATTTTTATTTATTTTTACAATACCACACAGTCTAAATTGTAAATAGTACAGTGCAAATTTGAATTTCCAATGACTAGATTCTGCCATTATTTGAGGCTTCATTTTCATGCGGTAATGTTAACGAATTATTAATTCTCATGTTTACCAAAGGCGCCATTTTGTGGCCTCATTTGCTATCCACACTGGCCATAATATGACTGAATTAATAATAAGTCATATACAAAAGACGGATCATCTAGTTTCATGACTTTTTTTAAATTTTTTTATTGAGTCCCCTTTGCATTGCAATCCGTCAGCATTATTTTCATGCTTTCCGCTGAGAAAAATAAATAAATAAATAAATAAATAATTATTAACACTTGAATGGAATGGAATAATATTTAGATGATGAGGTAAATATAATTTTTTTCCCCCCCCCATTTTTACACATTTATTTTTTCATGTTTTTGTTTAATTATCTCGCTGATGAGTGGAGAAGATAAAAAATTTTGAGAGCCACTCTACATATCTGGACCAAGAGAGCGCAAGCGCATATCGGAGCCATGAGAAGCTGCAAAAATAAGAGCAGCATGACGCAAAACGGGGTAAAATCGATGCAGCCGTGACGGAATTTTTGTGCGGATCTTTACTGCGAGGAAAAAAAAATTTTACAATTTTCAACGAAAAAAAAAAAAAAAAACACCCGATGGAATTTCACTAGCTCACGTGGAAAATATTATTTCCATCAACCAAATTGTCATTATATCCATTTATTTTTCCCACCCTTTGCGCGTCTCAAGTTATAAAGTATATATGCAGAAAAGTTTGGACAAGTTTTCGACTTAAAAAAATTATTCCATCAATCTACACACCAACTTGACGACTTTTATCCGCTCTCCCCTCTTTTGCCACTCGTCAATTGTCACCCCACCTCCGACAGACTCATCCAAAAGTTGGTGCACTATTCATTCTTCCCTCGAACTCCAGCACTCACTCATACCCCTGGCCCCCCGACCCTTCAATAATCTCATCACGGCTAACGATGTCACGAGTTAAAAGTCACATAATTAGTAACGCAAACACCCCCATTTTCGCCAAACTTGCAATATTCAATATTTTCTAGTATAAACACCCAAGAAATCACGTTAATCAAGAAAAAAAAAAACAAAAATTGAATCAAAAAGTTTTCCTGTGATTCATTCAATTATAAAAACTTTCTAATGATTCTAGGAAAATTTCCACGTCAACTTTTTCCTCTTACGAATTACTCAAAAATATACATCTCTCTCACGACAGTTTAATTTATTGCTATTCCATTTGGTTGATGGGTACTGCGGTGGAGGGCACGACGATATGAAATGAAAAAATGAAGAGAAAAACCAAAAGAGAATGCGTGAAAAGCAAAGAAAAAAAAAAAGGAAAGAGAAAAAAAAATCAACCAAATATGAGTGACTTGAAAAAAAAAAAAAAAAAAAGTGTATCGAGGCCAGCTGCGGGTATACCATTTGACTGGTTGAATATTAATGCCATGAAAGAAATTAAAATGGGGGGGGGGGGGGCGGAATAAAGAGAAAATCCGCATGCAACAACTAATGATTAGATGGTAGCCCCGATAGCTAAAGTGCCATTAATCCGATCGCGCATAGAACATATTTTAATTTTGTATATTTTATTGATTTGACGGATTTGAAGAGAATCGTCGAGTCTGCCATCCAATTTGTCCGTCTCAAGTTGACACTGCACAATAAATGAAAAATACATAAAATTGATTTTAATTCAATTTCATCATCATAAAATATACAAAACTCGAGACGAGGCAAACAAAAGCCCAAATGCACAATTCTGGTGCAATTATAATTTTATTAATTTATCATCTAAATTAATTTATTTTTTAATTAACATAACAGTGTAATCCTTAGCGTGCATGCGCTTCGTCGTCCCATGCGTTTTTTACATATTTTTTTTAACTGCATTATAAATCCAATATTTGATCACTGTATGATAATTATTAGAATAATTGAATGGTTATTTTTAATGAATTTTCAATGAAATCCCCCTGCAGACGAAAGAGCACAATCCAGAAGTGTGATCCTCCATACCAGAGAAATCCAAAACCCAAAACATATACAACAATACCAGCTAATCTACCTCCTGAAGGTGCTGCACTAGACGCCAACAAGATATTGGCATTCGATAATATGCCTCCGTATGGGTAAGATATATTGAATTGAAAAAAAAAAAAAAAAAAAAAAACAAAAAAAAAACAAACTTTTCATAATTGTTCAATACTACTTAGTTCTGAGGCCCAACGCGTGCTGTTTCAATCCCAGAATAACGTCGGAACAACGGATGGACCACGTCTGAAGTAAGTCACGTTTATCGAGTATTGAAAAGAAAAATAAGAGGGGAAAGAAATTTTACCAATTCTTCCTTTTTTTTAAGACAAAACTATCCCATATAGAAAGAGAGAGAGAAAAAAAACAAGTGGGGCCACCGCGATTCATTATTCATCGTTTAAATGGCCCCAGGAAAAACCAACAAGAGCTCTCGTTACACTTTCTTTAAAGTTTCTTGCAGTAAAAGAAGAATTTAAAAAAAAAATATTTAGGCTAAAGTAAAAAGGTTGGAGATTGAGGGCTAAATAAGTGGTGAAAGTGCAATGCGAGATAATGTATAGTATCAACTCAGGTGGTTTCAATGAGTTTATAAAAAATTTAACATAAAAACTTTTGCCATTAATAAAAAAAAAAAAAAAAAAAACTTTTGCCATAATTGTATTAATCCGTCAGATAAAAAGTAGAGCAATTTTCATGGTAAAATTTACTACAGCCTTCCCGAGCTAATTGTGACCCATTTCCTTGACCCATCACTCTGAAGAAGATGAAATTATCTCCCTTGAGAATTAAATTTGCAATATTTTCTGATTTTTTTTTTTTTTCCAGGGATCACAAATCACAACCCAAGAGGCTTGGTATGGAGGACGAGGATGGAGGTACGGGAGCCGAGGATGTTGTCTCTTTCATTGATCTCCCACCCAACAGTCTGACAAAGTTGCCTGAGAAGGGAATTTTAAAGAAACATGGTGGTTACGGTATTGTAATAGTAGTTGAACAAAAAAAAAAAATGAAAGAAATAAAAATTTTCCTCTCAAAGAAAAGACAAGAACCGCTAAAAAGACACAAAACTTAGAAAAAACTTATACATTTTCGACAAAAAAATAATTGATTGAGAAAGTGTATAAGAAAAATGACAAGGCAAGTGTTGTAATTATACAAATAATGTATTATTATTATCATTATTATTTATTTTTTTTTTGGATAATGGAGCAGCAGGTTTAGAGGATGGACGTATGGTGGAAATGCAGAGGACATTGAACAGTTTAAATGGCTATCATGGGGATCTGATGCAGGCACTGAGAACAGCAGCAATGCATCACGGTATGTCAAGAGTGCCATCAGGCTCTGGTAATCTAATGGATGACGAAACATTGAGAAAATCATTGGCAGAGTGTGAATATCCAGATGCATACCGCAAAGTATCGATTGACAATGGACAAGACAACATTGATAATCAGGATGAGGACGATGAGGAGGATGTACCACCAACCTGTGGTCCAATACGTATACGTACACTCGAGGATATAATACGTCAGCTTGAGGTGCATTCTGCACGTCACAATAGTCCCAGTGGATCTGAGGACATGAGGATATCGGAGGGTGAGGCTGATCGACACTACAGAATGGACTCTTCAGTCTGCAGTGAATCCTCACAGGGGTAAGTTTAATTTATCATATTATTGAAATTTCATTATATCCAATTTATCAAATTTTAAAAGTTGAACAGGAAAAATATATTTTTCATCTATATTGTGTATATATTATATATTCTCTTGGCAGTTTTGGCCGCTTGGCTTTTGGCCCTTGTATATGAAACGGCTTTTGTATGATGATTTTACATATTTTTGTTTTTTTTTTCATTTATTTATCAATTCTTATAGTTGTCGATGCTTTGATGCTACTCTCTCTCTCTCTCTCTCTCTCTCTCTCTCTCTCTCTCTCTCTCTCTCTCTCTCTCTCTCTCTCTCTCTCTCTCTCTCTCTCTCTCTCTCTCTCTCTCTCTCTCTCTCTCTCTCTCTCTCTCTCTCTCTCTCTCTCTCTCTCTCTCTCTCTCTCTCTCTCTCTCTCTCTCTCTCTCTCTCTCTCTCTCTTTATTAATTGTTTAGGGGAATAAATTGATACATGGAACATTTGCTTGGTATTTTTCCATTAATTTATATAATACCACTCAGATGTGTTGAATTTATTTAAATTGAAATTTCTATAAAATGCTTCTTAGACAATTTTCATTTGATTTTGGTAAAAATGCCGTTAATAAAAACACGTGTCCCCCCTATCCCCTATCGGTCTTAGCAACGTGTGCTTTTAATTCATTGACGGACATGGCTATATTGAAATATACAATGTACGTCAATGGGTTAATGGAGATTGAGAAGAAGAAGAAGAAAATAAAAAAGATTGAGAGTTGAATCAATTGATTGGTGATAATATAATCCTCGTGCGTAGAAGCAGAAGATGCAGCCGCGTTCGCGACGATGATCCTAGACTTGTCTATGGTCGATATCGTCAGCCTGCATCGCGAAGCCCGTACGGCACACATCAGCATACGCACCAGCATTCACATCAAATGCACGAGGAGGAGGGAATCTATGAAACTGCCGATCCTGACAGAGGCTCAAACACTAGGGGCGAAACGCCCGATAGCGAAAGGTATTGGTTGTCAATTACCAATCCAAAAGCACACGATGAAAAAAAAAACAAACAAACAAACAGAGGAAAAATTTGAGTTTTTTTTTTTTTGTTGAATAAATCCCCCACTTCCCACCTATCAACAAATAAAAAAATTCAAGCCACTGGGAAATGCAATAATCAGTAAATTTTCCCAGAGGATTGAAATTTATATAGCGAAGGCTTTAGAAAATTTATAATAATTTTGCTGTTGAAGGTAAAGCGAAAGAGTTTTAAAGTTTGATTATAACCCGACTAAGAAGCGTCGGACTTGCATATTCTCACGAAAACAATTGGAAATACAGATGAAAAAAGAAAAAAAATTCAAATGATTCAAAATTGATCCACACATACAGTCGTCTCATGTATACTTTTTTTTCTGTGTATCCAACTGTTGTCAAATAACATGATCATCAAATATAATAAGATGAATATTGGAAAATTTAAGAAATTAAAAAAAAAAGGGTTTGAACGATTTAAAGAAAAAAATGTCTCTTTGGGCATGCTTGCAATTTTTTTTAGCCGTCCGTGTTAAAAAATATAAATCCATACGGGGCTTGGCCATAGTCTTGTTATTTTCTAGTGATGCATTTATTCAAGCTCAACAACCATTAGCCCGGTGGACGAGTGAGGACGGGGTAGAGTGTCGGCCACCTCAGCAGCCGCCACCTACAATTTTACCGGCATCGACAGCAACAACAACTAATAAACAACAAGAATTCATTCTTCAGCAACGACTGCCGAGTGAACAACTGCCAATAAAACAACGCGGCTACTATCCATCCCCTCCCCACACTGACAACGGTCACGATAATGATACTAACATCATCAAAAATGCTCAATCCCAACAACAATTAAAATTAATATGCCCCAAATTAAGTGGTATCGATGTGAATCACACGCCTAATAATAAAAAATGCCCACTAGACGATAATATTAGTCGAGATTGTAACATAAATAATCCAAATGAATTAAATACCAACAACACTAGTGATAATGAAAATACTGCCCTACTTACCCCTACGCATTTTCCTGAGTACAAGCATTGATAATTATTAAATCGATGACAGATAGTGTACACATGACGAATCAATTGCAAACGATTATTATACCATTGAAACTAAATTGAAAAACACAACAACATGATGATGAAAAAAAAAAAAAACAATACTAAGATATAGTGGTGTGATTTAATCTCGAACTCGCATTTTATACTGAATAGTGTAAATAACGATTTGAAAGAAAAATTATGAAAAAAAAAAAACAAAAAATTACCTACAATTGCGACAGCAGGTATTTAAAATTATAATGAACTAAAATAATCTACATGAAATGTTTATTAATAAACATTAGAAAAATGATTTATTTGTAATTATTTATTTAATTGGATCCCATTTTTACTGTCCCATTCAAGTATGTTTACCGCCACACCGATAGCCCCACCTCTCCTAAAATAACCACACTCTACCCCAACTTCAGACTGATCTTGTGTCTCTTCTCTGACTGTCCGCCACCGACGTTTGCACTGCACGTGTGACATACATCAAATATTTCCATATTACGGATTATGTTATTGCGTTAAATATTTAAAATTAAAATTAAAAAAAAAAACACCTTTTGCAATAGTTTAATTCTATTCATTTTTCCAATTGCCGTTGAAAATAATTGATAAAAATGAGTACTATACTGGACAAAATTTCTGCCATCGAGCAGGAGGTAACCTCTTTTATTATTACAAATGATAATATCAATAGAAGAATTAATTATTTTGGAGAATTTTATGATAAATAAATAAAATATCTATTGAACATAGATGGGAAGAACCCAGAAGAACAAGGCAACTTCTGGCCACTTGGCTATGTTAAAAGCAAAACTAGCTAAACTTCGACGTGAATTAATTACACCAAAAGGTGGTGGTGGTGGTGGTGAACAGGGTTTTGAGGTTGCTAAAACTGGAGATGCTAGAATAGGCTTTGTCGGTTTTCCATCAGTTGGAAAGTCAACTTTACTCAGTACTTTGGCTGGAGTTTATTCGGAAGTTGCTGCATATGAATTCACAACACTGACGACTGTTCCAGGTTGTATTAAATACAAGGGTGCTAAAATTCAAGTAAGAATTGTTTGATTAATTGACAAAAAAACATTTAGTATTTAATGTATACTATTAAATAATGCTATATTCATCAGCTACTTGATCTACCTGGAATTATCGAAGGTGCAAAAGATGGTAAAGGTCGAGGAAGACAAGTTATTGCAGTTGCAAGAACTTGCAGTTTGATATTCATTGTTTTGGATGTCCTCAAGCCTCTCGGCCACAAACGACTGATTGAACACGAGTTGGAGGGCTTTGGTCTTCGACTCAATAAACAACCACCCAACATTAATTTTCGAAAGAAAGAAAAAGGTGGAATTAATCTCCAGACTATGGTAAGCCATTTATCAACACACAAAGAAAGAAAAAAATTAAAAAAAAAAAAAATGAAAACATTATTTTCATCAGTGTACACAATCAGAGTTGGATATAGATACCGTCAAATCAATTCTGTCCGAATACAGAATTCATAATGCAGATATAACACTGAGATATGATGCAACTGCAGACGATCTCATTGACGTTATTGAGGGAAATCGTGTTTATATTCCCTGCATTTACTTGCTCAATAAAATTGGTAATTATTGCCATATTATACTCAACTGATTGAGACAATGTAAATTATCATATTACGGTTTGAATTTCAGATCAAATAAGTATCGAAGAATTGGACGTAATCTATAAAATACCTCACTGTGTACCAATTTCTGCTCATCACAAGTGGAACTTTGATGATTTACTTGAGAAAATGTGGGATTATCTCCAGTTAGTTAGAATGTAAGTGTCAAGCATTTATTTCTATCATTCAAAGACTAATTATATTACTAAATTGTCAATTTATTATCAGTTACACAAAACCCAAAGGTCAATTGCCAGATTATAATTCACCTGTGGTACTCAATACAGACAGAAGAACAGTGGAAGACTTTTGCAATAAGTTGCATCGATCAATTGCCAAGGAATTTAAATAGTAAGGGCATTTAATTGTTCATTTTTGTCATCTAATTGAGCATTTTTTCAATGTATTGCTCATTATTTTCAGCGCTCTTGTTTGGGGCTCCTCCGTTAAACATCAGCCCCAAAAAGTTGGCAAAGATCATGTTCTGTGTGATGAAGACGTTGTGCAAATTGTGAAAAAAGTGTGAATTTTTTTTTTTTTTTTTTAATCCCTCCGTCAGGATTTCACAAACAGAAGATTACATGAAAACGGTACAGTAGATTCTTTTATACGAATTTCCTTTAAAAAAAGAAAAATAACGACTCATTGAGAGCTGAAAATTCAGATAAATTCAAATAGTTTGCACATTTTATTGTAAGATACTTGTGAGAATGAAATTGAATAAAAAAAAAACAAAAACGCGTCCATCAATTGTATAAATGCAAAATTATTATTAAATTCATAAAGATTTCAGAACATATTCCTTTCTTTGTTGATCCAATAATTTCTCCAGATGATCACATCTATTTTTTACTTCTTCTGATTCCTTAGTTATTTTATTAATCATTACATCCTTTTGGGTAACGATTAATTTAATTCTGCGAATGGAAAACTCTGATTTCATAATTTTATCATTAAATCAGTGAGAATTATAATTAAGCCAATTTTACCTGCTGTAGACCTGAGCCATATGTGACTCTTTGTTATTATTAATTTCTGTTATTTCTTTGTACAGAGAAGCAATTCTATCCTCCAGTTCTCTCTTTTCATACTCAATTTCCTGTCTAGCCAAATTTTTAGCATGATCTTTCTCTCTTGTCAATTTTTCCACAATCTGTGAATTAAAAGAAGAAAAAGTACAAAGAGTTTTGATATTTCAAAATTTGAAATAAAATGAAATAATTACGCGATTGGATTCATTCAAGTCAGCCAAGCATTTTCCCAATTTAGTTTCAATTTTTTCCACATCAATTTGTAGATTTTCAAGTTTCTGTTCAGTCTTTATCAATTTTTCTCTCATCAATTTTCCGTTCTCTTCACTCATTTGCAGATCAGCCTCGTATTTCTCCTTCATGCATCTGGAAAATAAAAGTTGAATTTATAGCCAGAGCTATAGCCGAATTTAATTGACTTGAGCTCAATCGAGACAAATATGAAGAAAACCTCAATTTATTATCTGCACACTTCTGCATACTTGTCTTCATGTCTCTCATTTCTTTCTCCAATCTCTCAATAACAAGTTCAATCTGTCTATCTCTCTCACGATCACATTCATCGCGTATTCTTGCTTCTGACATTTCAAATTTGATAATCTGCTGTCTTTTGAAATTTTCCAACAATGCGTCACGTTCAGCAATTATTGTCTCCTTCAGAGTTTCTTTTTCAATCTCATTTTGCTTGATTAATTTTTCAATTTTTTCCTAAACAGACAAAAAAAAGGCAATTAAGAAATTTCCAACTGTTTTTTTTCATCATAATAAAATAAAATAAAAAAAAAAAAAACCTGAAATTCATCAGAAATGCGTTGAATAACAGATTCATGCTCTTTATTTTTCCGCATCAACTCTTCTGAAAATTTTTCCTTCTCATTCTCAAGATATTGAAAATATTTTCTGTGCTGTGATTGCATAATTGTCTCCTGTTCATCAAATTTCTCTTGATACCTGGCTCTCAAAGCTTCTCTCTCATTAGCTAAAAGTTTATTATGACTCTCTGTCAATTCCAAACGCAATTGCTCCAATTGTTGATTGGATCTGCGAATGGTTCGCAGTTCTACGTCTTGAAGTTCTTTCATATGAGCACTCCTGATATCCTGAATTTCCTGTTGATGTTGTTCAACCATTGAGCGCAATTCTGGCTCCAAACCCTTAACAGTCATCTCCTAAAAATGGAAAAAATATCAAAAAAATCCATTGAATTGCAACATTTTGCCTTTTTTTTTTAATATAGTTTACTTTGATTTTAGATGTCTTCGCTTCCAGCCATCGTTCCCTCCTAATTTTTTCCGAGGTCATGCACAGCTCACGCGCTCTCTGCAACTCTACACTGTGTCTCTCCATAGCTACTTTTAAATCTTTTTGAAATTTCATTTCCATATCTTTGATTTTTTTAGCCAAAATATTACACTTTTCAGTCAATTCCCTCTTTTCTCGAATCAATTGTTCGATAAATTTCTGATGTCGCTTTATTACATTCTGATATTTTATTTTTTCCGCTTGAATAAATTGACTATGATTTTCTTTATCATGCTCAAGTTTTTCACATGCCATCCTCCTCTCATTCTTCAACTCTTGTTTCAAAACTTTGATAGTTTCTTCTCGTTCTTCGAGTTTTAATAAAGTCGTAGCTAATTCCTCTTTCATTACTTCAGGAATTTTACCGTCCTCCCTATTTCTGAAAATATTTTCATATATCGTTTATACCTTGCTTCCTCAATTTTCAATTAATTAAATTACCTGATAATTGTTCGCTCGCTCAAATGTTTGCTCTCACTAAACCACTCCTGAATTTTTTCATTATTCACGTAATTTTCGGGAATTATACAATTTTGCTCTAGAGTTGCTAAAAAATTCATGATATCGTCATAAGTTGAGCTGGATAATGTTCCAATATCATGGGACACATCTCGTTCTGGTAAAATCTTGGAGGGGAAAATAAAAAAAATTGGAGAGATTGTTTATAGCAGAGTAGTGGAAAAAAATTAATTATCCTCACCTGCTCCAAAACGTGAACGCGTGAAGAAACTGAAAACTCTTCAGTGGGAATAAACGACGTATTGACAGGTAAAATTTCATGCTCTTGACTCAAATTTTTCTCAAGATCATCAATCATACTACAGAGCTGTTCGAAAGAGCACGAATCTGATTCAATAACATTTTGATTACAATCTGGAGTGCAATCAATTCCAGTTCCATCTTTTTCTTCTTCCACTGCAAAGTCGATGCACTGTGACTTTAAATTATCCTGAGAGCAATCAAAACATTTTTTTTCCTCATTTTTATTAAACTTGCCCTTGGTCCCTTTGGTGGCATCTCTTGATACTGTCTTACTACATCTGGGAGTTTTTTTAACTCCAGATAATTTATTTATTGGTGGTTTTGCACTAACTTTCGGGTGAACAATGTTAATCATCGTATTGGCACTCAATAAAACTTGATTTTTACGTTTTATTTTGAGTCTGGATTAACTTTTTACTTGCTTTCTGATGAGAAAATAGAACCGAGGGATGATTAGCCGCGTCTCAATGTTGCCATGGGTAACCGCGCCAAATTTAAACCAACAATTTTAGGGGGTGGGTTTTCATTAAACGCTATATCGCATTGATGATATATATCCCGCCATATTGGAAATGCTAGTCGGTTGCTGTCACTTTTGTTGTCCTAACCCACGAATATTCAACATCTTGAAGAAGAAGAAAAAAAAACCATTAAAGAGAGAGAGAGAGGATTTTATTGATAAATAAAAATTGTGTTTGTGAAATTTTTTATATAATGATGTCGCGATCAGTGAGAGCAGAGACTCGGAGTCGTGCCAAAGATGATATTAAACGTGTTATGCAGGTTGTCGACAAGGTTCGACATTGGTAAGAAACAATTGCATTATTATCATAAAATTTTGTATGAAATGTATCTTCTAATTTGTTAAAAAAAACTCTCGATTGTCCAGGGAGAAAAAATGGGTTACTATAGGAGAGACAACGATGAAAATATACAAATGGGTGCCCATATCTACACTAGAACAGGTGTGAATTCGTATGTGTGTGTATATAATGATGTAAAATTTTTAATAATCTTGCGGTTTTATTTACAGAAAAAAAAATCAAAATCACATCCTGACAAAGAGAATGGTATAATTAGAAAAGGCATTGACTCTTCAAACTCAAATTTTGGTCTCACAGAAGATTCCAACACATGTGAGTAGAGATAAACAAATATGAATACATAAGTAATAAAAGGGGATTATGATTGATAAAATTATTTATTTTCCCATAGGTTTTTCCACAGTCAGTGATTCACAAGGAATAACCGATTTTTCAACACATTTGAATTTCTCAGAAGACTCAAATTCCCAAAACAGTGAACCAACGCCAAAAGTACTCAAGACTGATTGAAGGAAGATTTGTAAAAAAAAAATAATTGCAAAACTTTACATAGATAATTTCATTCATAACTAAATAATAAGGGAAATACATAAAATTTGAAACTCCAAGAGATCCAATAATCAATTATAAATTATTATCATGGAGAATTGAAATGTGTCAGATTCAATTTTTTTTTTTTCCCTAGCCATGAGAATAATGTGGAATGCAAGGGGAAAAATGATACCAGTATAGAACATTTATTTCAACTTTTTGAGTTGATATTATTAGACAATTGAGTGATAAAAGTAAAGTAAAAAAAAAATGGGGGGAAAAAGAGTATTGTTTGTTTCTACCAAGGGAGAAATTTTCCATCGTGCTGAAGGAATGCCCCATTGTGAGACTCGTCAAGATTTTGGATTGTTTTAATCATATCTGAGACAGAAGAGTCAATGTCCATTGGTGCATTGGAGCCCCCCATATCGGTTTTCACCCATCCAGGATGCATACAAGCAACCAGAATTCCATCTTCCAGTAGATCAATGCTCATGGATTTGGTTGCAGCATTCAAAGCAGTCTGTAATAATAGAAATTG
Source organism: Coelinius sp. EB29 (assembly GCA_035578325.1). Lineage (NCBI taxonomy): Eukaryota > Metazoa > Arthropoda > Insecta > Hymenoptera > Braconidae > Coelinius > Coelinius sp. EB29. The sequence goes on along the minus strand of JAOZGT010000026.1, from coordinate 393,181 downwards.
ATTGCAATAAAAATGAAATATTCTTTTTCTAGAAAAGTGTGAGAGAATGAATACCTTGCTGCAACGATAAGGATAAAATCCTCCCATTGTATTTTCCTGGATACTAGCTATGATTGAGCTCATATTAATAACAGCAGCTCTCTGTATTCCCATTCCCTGTTTTCCATCAGCAGCTCTTTTCAATAGAGGTAGGAATGCCTATTAAAAAAAATTCCAGCAATAAAGCAATCAATAACGAAGGAATAAATAATGTACTCTATAGATTTTTTTTTTTTGTTTCACCTTGGTCAGCATAATGGGCACTACAGTATTGACAAAATATACGTCAGTCAATTGTTCCTCCTTGACCATTCCAATTCTCGTGTATTTTGTAGCTATACCAGCATTATTGAAAAGTACATTGAGACCTGCATTCCCAACTTTTTTATCCACAAGATCAACAATTTCTGAATACTTTTTTGTATTCTTCAAATCAATTTCAATGATGTGTACATTTTTCGACTTTTCAGCAATTTCTCTCAATTTCTAGAAGAGAAAGGAAAAAAAAAATTCACAATCAATTTTCAAATATCAAGAAGTGAAAGATATGAGTTGAGTTTGATGGTAACAGATAGCAGCACTCCCAAGGCCACGAAAGCAATTACACACACACACATACACATATCTACACTTGGGAGGGTTTTCTCACGTTACAACACATTCAAAAAAAAGAGTCTAACCATTCAACCGATTGTCAGATTAGAGACTCTTCCTTCTCTCACACTCTGTTTGGATCAAGAAGAAAATTCCAAAGGCTTTGAATTGATAATTTCCTTGAGTCTTTCTCAAATCATTGTTTAACAATCCCATTGAATTTATTTCATCTCTCTCTCAGAGCCGGTGGATAATCGAAGCAACATGGCACCAATCGGTGAGTAGGACAAGTTCGTTACAGTTGTGTATACCAAATACTCCAAGATGATTATTATTATAAATAATAGTCTTATATAAAACCGAGAAGAGGAATCAACTGGATCGGAATAAATTATCTAAATCATCCGCCAATTGAAAGAGTTTAATAATAATAATAATAACGTTATTTACCTGTGCCTTGGTGATGTCACGACAAGTTGCAAAAATTTTTTCCGGTGGATTTGGCAGTTGCGTCAAATGTTGAACAAGCCCCAGACCCAAACCACGGTTACAGCCAGTGATTAAAATTGAATTCATTTTTTTTTTAATTGTATCAAAAGTATTTTTGTTTGTAATCAAATAATTTGACTCTCAGCATAAATTCCAATAAAAGCTCAATAGTTATTGTTAAGTTTTGATAGTTATTATTGTGCACTGATAACACGCAATTCACATCAGTATCTATCGATGAAAAACAGAACAGATTGGTGTAAATAAATAATAATCACCAAGAGATTTTGCAGTGTCATACATACTCTGTGTATACACTTGTAGAGAGAGACTATATCGCAGTGGTGTGTGTGTGTGTGTATGTGTGATTTCATCACACTACAGTATTTTAAATACTCATCTAAGATTATATGATGGCGACTTGCACGTTTTCATTCCGTGTTTCATCATTTCGAATTGGCGTTCGTCATTTATCTACTGGATTGTTTATTAATCCAAGAACTGGGAAAAGGGGAAATCTTGTTGGAATGACTAATAGAACTCTTGTGGCTTGTCTCTGCAGTGAGTTTAATATTCTTCAACGATAATAAATAATTATTTCTTCTATTATTTTTTTTAATCATTCAATTAAACTATCAAATTCATTAATTTTTCTACTGAATAAAAGGAAATACACCGGTCACGTGTGAATTATTATTGTAACCTGGAAATGTCAAAATAATTTAATTCACCTCTCTCTCATGAATCTAATCAATGAGAGAATATATTTATTACATGCATCAATTTTATTATTTGCTATTATTTTTGATGAAACAACAACAACTGTTAATATATCCTTGAAATTTTTTAACTCAATTCTAGCCCAATCAAAGTACTCGTACGATTTGGTAGTAATTGGAGGTGGTTCCGGTGGTCTTGCTGCTGCTAAAGAGGCAGTTGAGCTTGGCGCCAAGGTCGCAGTACTCGATTACGTGACACCATCGCCTCAAGGTACCAAATGGGGCCTTGGTGGTACATGCGTAAATGTAGGATGCATACCAAAGAAATTAATGCATCAGGCAGCACTGCTGGGTGAGGCTATCCACGAGGCAAATGCATTTGGTTGGCAAATACCCGAGCCAAAGGCTATTGTTAATGATTGGGCAGCTCTAGTCACTGCTGTCCAGAATCACGTGAAATCAGTAAATTGGGTGACACGAGTTGAGTTGAGAAATAAAAAAGTTGATTATATCAATGCCAATGGATACTTCAAGGATCCCCATACTGTTGTTGGTATTACCAAGTCAGGAGAGGAGAAAGTTGTAACTGCTGATAAAGTACTTATTGCTGTTGGTGGTAGGCCAAGGTATCCAAATATACCTGGTGCATTGGAGTATGGAATTACCAGTGATGATATTTTTAGTCTTGATCATGCACCAGGAAAAACACTGGTTGTTGGTGCTGGATGTAAGTTTAATCCTAATGACTCATTATTCCATTTTAATGATATTTTAATTACCATAACTATTAGACATCGGTCTGGAATGTGCTGGATTCCTCAATGGTCTTGGCTATGATGCAACGATAATGGTACGATCAATAGTACTTCGTGGTTTTGATCAGCAAATGGCAAATCTTGTAGCTGAGGAGATGGAACAACGTGGAGTACATTTTGTTTATCAAGCTAAGCCCAAGGCTATTGAAAAACAAGATGATGGTAGATTACTTGTTCATTGGGTTGATAAAGTGAGTATTCAGTGGAATGTTCAATTTTTGTATTTTGAGGGGATAATTTTTTTTTTTTCTTTTTCTCACTTTCCAATAACAGGATGGACAAGTTCATCAGGATGTCTATGATACTGTTTTATTCGCCATTGGAAGACAGGCCTTAACACCTCAATTAAAACTTGAGAATGTTGGTGTTAAAGTTGTGCCTGAGACATTCAAAATTGATGCTATTAATGAACAAACAAATATCGAGAATATTTATGCTGTTGGAGATGTTCTTCACGTGAGTTTTATTCATAATAATGAAAATTGTTTGTAATCTCATTTAAATTTTTCAATTGTGTTATTATTCCCCGGGCAGAAATTACCAGAACTCACTCCAGTAGCCATTCATGCTGGAAAATTATTAGCAAGGCGATTATTTGGTAATTCTGTAGAGAAAATGGATTACAGCAATGTAGCAACAACTGTGTTCAGTCCTCTTGAATATGGTTGCGTTGGACTTGGGGAAGAGCAAGCTATTGCTGCTCATGGAGAGGATAATATTGAAGTTTATCATGCCTTTTATAAACCAACTGAATTTTTCATTCCACAAAAAAATATGTCACATTGTTATGTAAAAGTTGTTGCAATGAAGGAGAATGATCAGAGAATCCTTGGAATGCATTTTATTGGACCACATGCTGGTGAAGTTATTCAGGGATTCGCTGCAGCTATGAAGTGAGTGAAATTTTTACCAATTTCATTCACTCATTATTGAATTAAAAATTAATAATTGTTTTTTTTTTTTTTTCTTTTTTTTTCAAAGATGTAACATTACATTTCGACAACTGAAACAAACAGTTGGAATTCATCCAACCAGTGCTGAAGAATTTACACGAGTTTTTATAACAAAGAGCTCAGGAATGGATCCAACTCCCCAGAGTTGTTGCAGCTAGGAAAATCATGTGCAAATAAGTGCTTAATAAATATTTTCTTCTCTCATAAAATCCGTCACAAGAGAAAGTGTTGTGAAACGAAATTCTTTATTGTAAAATTAAATTTTTTTTTCTTCATACTTATTTTTTTTGCAGAATTTTCACAGGATTGCTATATTTTTTAATATGCATTACGTTTTTAATAATGTACAATGGTAGTTGAGTAAAAAGGAGAAGAATGTGAAATTTTTCAAGGTCCAGGGTGTGGAAAGGAAAAAAATTTCTGATACATCAGTTTACTATTCTTTTGTATGAGAAATTTTTTCTGTATTACTATATATATCTTACAACTTTATTTTACAAATTTGAGAATAATAAAACCTAATGTCATTATAAGTTTTAATTTGTTTTCAATGATTCAAATTGAAATAGATATTGGAATTCCTCCTTCAATCAATCCGTAAATAATTACCGATGAATATAGAAAACAGATTTTTTCTTTTCTTTTTCTCATCAAAGTCAAATAAATGAAATGTGAAAGTTTTAATTTTGTGCTGAATGTTTCATTTGAATTTATGACAATTAATCAAGAGAAAAAAATAAGAACACTGCCAGCAGTGTTGACAGTAATACATAACGTGCGAGCCAAATTAAAAAAAAAAAAAAAAAATTTAAATATACTTTGCTTAGAATCTAAAATCGAAAATTCAATGAAGGGTTGAAATTCAAAAAGATATTATTTCGTAGATTGAAATAAAAACAAGAAGAAGTATACAAACAAAAAAATCCGTTTTTCTAACCATTTCTTTTCATTTTAGTCATATTTTGTTTTTTTTCTTCTTTATACATGAGAATAAAACTAAAAACTCATCTCAAATCTTGGCATAGTAAATTCTACAATCAATTATTAATATTTACACATATATACAAACATCATTTTTACTGATTTGAGAGATATCCGTAGGCATATGTATGTGATAAAAAAAAAATAATAATAAATGGAATCGATTCAAATGAATTTGGTCTCTAACTAAAATATTATGAAATTGAATATCAAACAAAACTCAATGATGAAACTAGTAGGAGAAAAAAAAAAAAAAAAAAGAGAATAGTAATTTTGCTTTAATAATTGTGTTGTCGTTTTAGAGATGATAAGAAGAGAAAAGGAATAACATCAGTCAATGAAATCATCATTCTTGAGTGTAGGATCCTCTTTACGACAATCTGGACAGTACCACTTGCCTTTAGGTGGTACCATAATTCCCACACACTCAAAATGAAACCACTCAATTTTACAGTGACTACCGTCACAGGCAATCATCTCCGAAACTTCGTCATATGGACATTGACAATAACAATAAAGATGTTTTTTATTATCTCCAGTGAGTGGAGCAGGTCCTGGAAGAGTGCAATTATTCTCCACTGGTCTCTCGATGTTGAGTCGTTCATCGGCTGATGATTGGCAAGGATTCACTGGTTGTTCAGCATCAGACTCTGCACTGGACTCGCTACTCGTTTCCACAGCCTCTTCAGTATCTGTGACAGATGCACCAAGTGTACTGGGTGCTGTTTCATTGTTATAAACCACAAAATTTGCCTGCTGTGTTTCAGCATTATACCATTTTGATTGAAGTGGTGGACCAAAATTTTGTTTGATCGTTATAGTCGGCACATACTGATGTCCCTGTTGAGCCCCCTGATGTCCTATACCTCCAGAATTGTTTTCAATACGCCGCCATTTTGGATATTGATTCTGCTGATGTTGTTCATCATCACTCGAGTCACCATAGAATTTTTTTGGAATACGTTTTCTCTTGGACGATCTCTTATTATCATTGCCAGGTGTTTCAGCCCCTGAAGCACCAGAATATCCAGTAGATGTTTGTTGATGTTGATTAACCGTTAGAGATGTGTCATTGGTTGGATAATCAACAGATTGAATATCTCGATTTACTGGCGGTACCATCGAAGAGAAACGTATTTTAGGCCGTTTCTGACGACTCAATTTTGGTTTTGGAATGTTTAGTTTTACTGAAGGTTCAGATCCATGAGATCCAGCAGCCCCTGTTACTGTTGTAGCTCCTGGATATTTTGGTCGTCTCCCTCTGGTACCTCGAGCCCCCCTAGCTCCTCTAGCACCCCTCCTACTGTCACTCGTCTTTTTTCTCTTTTTAACTTTAATTTTTTTCTTTCCACCACTCTGACTCTGAATATCCAGGGAATTATCAACTGTACCATTCTTGAGAATAGAGGAGGTTGATGATTCTGAGGGTGTTGTAACACTGGCTAAAAGCATCAATTGATTTCGCTTTTCTGCTAATAATTTATTCGCCAATTCTTGAGGATGTTCATCATAAAAATCTTCATCTGTTTCAGTTTCATCAGTATCTAAATCTGATTCTCTCATTACATTACGTTTTTCTGTTACAGGTGGTGAAGCTGGTTGTGGTGGTTGTGGTATTGCTGAATATGTTGATAACTTCGATTGTTCTTGTATATTAGCAATATTTGATTCGTTGGTAGTGGCAACATTTATCAATTCTTCAGCTGAATGGACTTGAGTCACAGCATTAGTGGATTTGTCCTCATCATTTTCAATGGGATTTTCTTTTGTGCGTTTATGCTGACCACTATTTTTCGCCCTTTTACGTTCTCTTTTGCGAGTCTCTGGTTGCTTTTTAGGAGAGGATTCTGATGCTGAACTGTCAGAGTCTGAGGAGCTACTTGATGATGATGAGGAGTCTGATGATGAACTACTGCAACTGCAATTTGTACCACAGGAACAACTGCTAGAATCTGAATCACTCGATGAATCACTGGACGATGAATTACTATTTGTTGTCTTTTTCTTGGGAGATTTTTCCTTCTCCTTCTTCTTCTTCTTCTCCTCCTCCCCCTCCTCCTCCTCTACATCACTCTCAACAGCTGGTAATGAAACTTGTTCATCAACTTGATTAATCGTCACTTCAGTTTCAAATGCAGGTTGTTGATCAGGTTCATTAACACTATCAGTTATTATATCAACTCCATCCTCACCTGCATCTTTAATTTTTGGTGAATTTTCACCTTGTTCTGGCTCTTCCTCCATTTTTGAATCACCATAAATGACACAGTAGTCGTGATCAGCTGTAATAATACTCACAAGTTCTCTCTTTTTGGCTTCAATAATCTTCTCCTCGCTCTTTGCCAGCTCTTCAAGATTTGTCTCAGTTGTTGTTGCATAAGACTTGAAATTATCCCAAATACCATTCATTATGTCAAACTGTTGCTCCTGCTGTTCATCAATCTGCTGTGGTTCATTGGTCATGTCAGTTTTAACAACATCATCAACAATATTTTCACATTTTTCCTCAATATTAATCTCACCATCATCCTTTGATTTTTTCTCATCATCATTCTTCTTCATAGACTCTACTGTTTTATCATTATCAGTTTCATCAGAATCACTATCTGATGATAAATTCAAAGGTGGTAAATCATAGACATCTACTACTTTTCGTACAGGTTCAATAATAACTTTGTGAGATTCTTGTTCAATTTCACATACCGGTACTGAAGTAACAGAAGTTGGACCCATATCTGGAGTTTGATTTTTTAATGATGATGCTGGATCAGCTGTAATTTCATTTTCCAAATTTTCATTCGTCTGAGATTTTTTATTCAAATTTTCAGATAGTGAATCTAGATTATTGGCATCAGTAGTATTATTATCATCAATGTGAGTGGGTGGTAATTGTAGTAGTTCTGGTGGTGGAGGCCTGTGTACATCTATCTCGTGTCTGATTAATAATTTTTTAGATATAAATCGTTGATGACACTCAACACAACTGTAGGGTTCCTCTTTAGCATGCAGTCTCTTGTGAACCTTGAGTGCAACTGCTTTAGAAAAACTGACATTACATTCTTCACAAACAAATGCACTGGGTGGAATACAAAAATGATATATATGGGGCCATTTTTTTTGTAAACACTTTTTACAAAGTACACTCTCAGTACCATGTTTCCAAAACAGATGCTTCGTAATATCTGGTTTATTTCTGTATGCAATACCACATCTATAACAGAGATGATGAAGTTTGTGTTTCCAAACGTGATTAGAGAGTCTATGTTGATTACCAGTTAATTCAAGACAAACATCACAGGCATGATGGCGTTTTCTCAAATGTACCATTAATCTGAATGCCGAGGGTAGAGGATCAATTGTACAAATGCAACAACGATACTTAATACTTGGATTAACAATGGCCGATGTCAATGACTGATTTGTCATATCAGTTGAAGTCGCTGAATAAATACCAGGACACAAATGACACAATAATTCACTGTAACTGTAGAATGTTGATTTACACATAACACATATTAATATTGTTTTCTGATGCATTTTACGATTGTGTAAGTATAAATCTTTGTGTATGTGTGATACAACACGACAATTAAAACACTCGTACATACGTATATCAGGTACATTATAGGTACCAATTTCACTGTCATAACTATCGGCATTGAAATAATGTCCATTCAATTCATCAATTGATTTTTTAATTCTATTAACAAACTGCTCGAGTTGAATTATAATTGCTGGATGTTGGGGTTGAAATCTATGCTGAGCAAGCATATGTAGTGCCAATTGTTTACCTTCAACAGCAATGTGTCGTGCATGATTGCAGTATACACATGTAGGACTGGCAGCTTCAATGCATCCCTTTAATATATCAACTATTTTCAAACTTTCCAGTAGATCATTAACATTTAGATCAATACAAGGTACATCATCATCAGCCAGTGGAATATTATCCTCACTAACATTATTATCAATATCTCTTTCATCATTGATTTCTTGTACATTATCTCTCATTATCTGACTTGGATCCTCAATAATTCCTGTATTATCCTTCTCCTTGATATCCTCACATTCCAATTGATTTATTTCACTGACAAATTCATTCAACTGGCTCGTTGATGGCTCTCTCTCATCACCATCAACTCTTTTATTCTCTTCAGCCAGAGCAACTGTCAATCTGTCATTGTCAGAGTCACTCTCATTGTGATTATCCTCTGATAATTCATCAACACCATTCATGTTTGGAGTACTGACAGAGTAATGAGAATTTTTATTTGTACAAATTTTAATCACCAGACTACCTTTGGTCCTATTAACTCTACTGACTGACATTGGTGTTGATTCCAATTTTTTCGGGCTCTCCTCACTCTCCCCCTCCTCCTCCTCCTCCTCCTCCTCATTATTATCATTATTCTCAGCATCCGAGGAAGACTCGTCTCTTTTCTCATCATCTTGTGGTGCATCAGGTTTATTAGAATCATCAAAAGACATTTCTTGATTATGATTCTCCATCAATCTATCCCTCTCACAATTTCTATTTAAATTATCAGTTTCTAATGGCTCATCGAACCTCGATACCCTCATTATCGTCTCTGTCACACTGTCCCAATTATCTCTAGTTGTTGTTGCTGTTGTTGTTGTTGTTGTTTGGTCTTGATTTTCAACATCTGTGAGTAATTCTTGGGGTTTATCATCAATAGTTTTAATCTCTACTTGTGGATTATTTGAAGAAACATCACCTCCAATATTATTCTCAGAAACTGTGGAAACTTGCATTATAGTCTCAGCAACAGTGTCCCTTGACAAACTTGAAGGCTCAGTGAATTTTTCAACATTTTGAGAAACAACATCTGTTGTAGTAATACAACAATTATCACTAGAAACTGTTGGCTCACTTGATACAGTGTCCAGAGATTTTCTCTCCGTTTTCAGGGTCATATTTCTCTCATACAGTTGTGATAATTTTTTTTGATAAGATGTCAGCATGTGTCTTTCACTTCTCTTGACTCTATTATTTTTTGATCTAATTTTTCCTCCAGACTTGCCAGAAGAAAGTTTGACATCTGATTGTCGTTGACATGTTGCAGTGTGTGTGCCAACTTGTCGACAAACAGAGCATACTTCCTCCTCTTCAGGTAATTTTTTTTCATTGGGCGATGTTGGACAAAAATGATTATAAAAATTGTCAGTTTCAGAAAATACTTTTTCACAGGAGCAACAAATTAAATAGCATGAACCTCTGAATGCATTATAAAAATCTTCAACTGAATTGAATGGTGTTTCAGTGACACTGTGCTTTTTTTCAAGATGATGGGATAACCTCTCGGCCTGTCCAAACATACCCAAGCAAAATAGACATATGTGTCGTTTATGAATCTCTCTCATGTGTAGAAAAAGATTCCAATTTTCAAAATAAGTTCCACAAGCAGCACACAGATAAACTTTTCTCGTTATTCTGAAGTTGTTTGTTATTTTTGAGGTACTAGGGTGATTATCACTGGGATTTGATACTGTTGGTGTTTGTGGAGGACGAGCAGGAGGAGAAGGAGGAGGAGGAGGTGGTGGTGGTGGTGGTGGTGGTGGTGGTGGTGATGGTGGTGGAGGAGAAGGTTGTGGGATGCATGGAGGCACAACTTGAGACTGACACAAACACTCGTCTCTTCCTTGATTTCGATGACTGTTTATGACACTGCATTTTGAGCATTTATTGTACTTGGCTGCTGGCTGAAGGCCCAAATACTGTACATACTCATTTATTTTACCTCTTCTAGGATTCAGGCATCTCTTGTCTTCATCATTATTATCAGCTGGCTCTTCAACATGCAATTTTTGTGGTATTCGCTTTTTGAATCCTTTAAATACTGGATGGGACATTGGATTTGGCAGCCGTGTTGGAAAATTTTCTGGATAAATTTCCTCCTCCTCCTCCTCCTCTTCATCCTCATCTTCTTCATCATCTATTGCCTCCTCCTGTCGCTCATTCATCTCCTTTTCTTCCTCTTTTTCATCATCAGAAAAATCTGACGAGTCTATCGTTAAATTGCGATGAATTTTTAATGATTCACTGTCTGTTAGCACTTGAGATTCTGTATTCGAACCCTCTCCGTCATCATCTTCCATAATAAACGTCGATCCAGAAACTTTTCGAATATCTGATTACAAACAAACAAATGGAATTCATTAGAATTTTTGAGAAAAATAAATGAAAAGAGAATTGAAACAAAGGAAGGATCGAGTCTCGCGTATTTTTTGTTACCCACACATATTACTGTGATTTTTTTTTTTTTTCTTGTTTGAGAATATCTCGGTCCGTGTACACAGAGGCAAAGGTGGAAAATTGTATTTTTTTTTTCTTTTTTACAAGCCTCTAGTGGAAATGAGAGGCGGGCGAAGCGCTTGGAGTGTCCAACGAATGTGTGCACGTTTTCACATTTTTTTTCTCCACTGCAGAAAGCGATTGTGGTATATAAAAATGCCCGGGTAAGCCACTGGAGGCTTTTCGTGGGAGTAAGACGAGAAAACACTGGTTTTATTAAGTGGCGTCACTTACTTACCTCTAATGTTATAATCAACTCTGATTGAATTATGATGAAATAGTATATTGATGGTGTTAATAAACTTGACGATAATATTTCGTTGCGTTGTGAAAACTGTGCACGTTTGAAGAGCAATAAGTACCGTCCCGGATTATCCCTGGCGACTGCTTCGTCGCGCTCCGCGCCGAAAAGGTTAGTAAAATGGCGTCATATCCATTGCAGTTGAGGCCATGACTTGGTAAACTCTGAAGATGGTAAAGTGGGGAGAAAAATTTATCATATGTTAATCTGTAAGGAATATTTACCGACACTCTCTCTTTCTCTCTCTCTTCCAATTTCATTCAAATTTTCAAAATGAAATGAATATTTATTTTTTTCTCTAGGAATACTATACATCCAGGGAAATAAATCATCTCATGATATAAAATTCCATCTAACATAAAAAGCGCTCTATTCCCCCCCCCCCAGTATGAAAATTCATTGTCATTTTTTTTTCTTTTCGATTTGATGGAATGAAAATTAAATTATCTCATCGTTTCACAAGTTAATTGAATTCTCTCAAGAGCAAACAATTATAGTTTCCGGTGTCTTGCAAAAATGTTTTTTTTTTTTCTCCCATCATCGCTGTGTCTGCCGGAACTCTCATATGCATGTATGTATGTGTTCCTTATCAGTGTAGCGTCGATCGCGAAAAGCGTAAAAAACCAGCGACAACTCGTTAAAGTTGGTTGATCATTCCATAAAAATTCATCCACACTTGAACAACAATTGTTGTTGTTATCAATGAGCAGAAAAATTCTGGTTCAATTATCCATTGAGACAATAAATTTTTCATTCTCCGTAAATTAATGTACCACTGCAGATTCATCGAGCAGCTCCAAGTGTGAGGTTAAAGTGTGACTAACGAGTGGGAATAGTCGTACTAATAGATTTTTCGGTGTAATATATTAGAAAAAATAAAACAGAGGAGAAAAAGTATGATAAAAGGATTTTAAAAAATTAGAAAATTGAGATATAAAATTTTCATAAAAACGGGCCAGTAGATTATTGTTCTGTGCTGCTGCCTATAGCAGTTCGTTGTCATTTGAAAACGGAAGCCATCTTGTGGCTGAGTCTCCCATATTATAATCTCAATCAAAGGGGGAACCAAAGAGAGAAATTTTCTCATCTTGAGTTAGAAAATAATTATTAAATTGATAAAAAAAAACCATTGTAATAATCAAAAAAACCACTAAATTAATACAATAACAGCTTAATTCGGACTATGTATAAATCATTTGGCCATATGTTTACATAGCCATGGCTGCGACGAGAAAGTTGCAAGGTAAAATTCATTTATCCATCTACAGCGTGTTTACATTTGTCTCAAATTCATCATCCATTCCATTTGATTATAGCGTTTCATAATTCTCAATGAGTCCTCTGATTCTTGCCCTTTTTATTTCATCAATTTTCACACAGTAAAGATCAAAGTTTGTGTTAGATTTTTATTGGTTTTTGTTGAGGGGGTTAAAAACTGTGTTGTTGAGTGATGACTTGAGATCAAGATTATTGACAATATAAATAACTAATAATCAAGATAAACGTGTGAAAAATGTTTAAGAACTGATGAGAGAAATAATGTAGTAAATTTGTTCATTATTATAATGAAAGAATATTTAATATTTAATATTTCAAGCTCAATGTGTTTTGTTATTTAACCAATAAATTTTTAAAATTCTCTCACAGGTGAAATAGACCGGTGCCTTAAAAAAGTGACCGAGGGTGTTGATACATTCGAGGATATCTGGCAAAAGGTTCACAATGCCACCAACAGCAATCAGAAAGAAAAATATGAGGCTGATCTCAAGAAAGAGATCAAGAAGTTACAGAGGTTACGTGATCAGATTAAAAGTTGGATTGCCTCGGGAGAAATTAAGGACAAAAGCACGTTACTCGATTATCGAAAGTTGATTGAAACGGTTAGTTAATTATCTTCAACATATACATTTAATTATTCTTTCTTTCTTGGTTTTTAATTGTCCATTGATGATCAATATTTTGACATCAATAGCAAATGGAGAGATTCAAAGTTGTTGAGAGGGAAACTAAAACAAAGGCTTACTCCAAGGAGGGCCTTGGAGCAGCTCAAAAACTTGATCCAGCCCAAAAGGAGAGAGAGGAAGTCAGTAATTGGCTTGCAAACTCAATAGACGCTTTGAATCTGCAGGTAAATTATTCAGCCACATATTTTCCATCAATCAAATAAATAATACAAAAAGATGTTTATTCGAGTATTTAAATGTCCCTTCAGCTTGATACATTTGAGTCAGAAATTGAGTCACTACTTGCTGGTAAGAAAAAACGTCTAGACAAGGATAAACAGGATAGAATGGATGAGTTGAAGGGAAAATTGGAGAAACATCGATATCACATTCGTAAATTGGAAACACTATTAAGAATGTTGGATAATATGTCAGTTGAAGTCAACACAGTACGTCAATATTTTGCACAAGTTTTTTTTTCTCTCTTTCTCTCTCTCTATCTCTCTATTAATTTTCTAATGTACAAAAAAAAAACCATTATCCTATCGCTCTCTAGATAAAAAGGATAAAGGACGATGTTGAGTATTATATTGAGTCATCTCAGGAGCCTGATTTCGAAGAGAATGAGTATATTTACGATGATATTATTGGTCTTGACGAGGTGGAATTATCGGGTGTAGGAATTCCATCGTCAGCAACAACTGACAGTAATAACAGTAATGAAACTGGTGGTACACCTACATCGACAAATTCAGGAACATCACCAATACCTTCACCACCATTGAGTTCTACCATGCACAATCATTCGAGTGATAGTTCTACTGATACAGATAAAAAGACCAAAGTATGAAGACAATTGGTTGATTATACAATCTTTTAGTATGCACGAAACAAAAAAAAAAAAAAAAATTGTCTAGTCATATCAATTTTTTTATCAACGAGTAATAAATTGTTACAGCCAGTTAAGCCAACAGCAGTAAGACCACTGATGAATTCGTCCCAGACGAGCATTCCACCAGCAGGAATTACCACTGCCATACAAAAACCACCACCAATGTTAATGAGCAGTACACCAAGTAAAATCATTCCCATGACATCGAGCCACAGTTCACCAATATCAACAATATCAAATCATGTATCAACAAGTAATGCTGGTAATTTTGCAACAGTTGCTGCATCGCACACCAATTCTCAAGCAATTCACTCTACCTCCAATAAAATTTCATGTGCGTACCACACTCATCATCGTAACCCCCTCCTCTCATCTCATTTAACAAAAACATTATACCTCGTAATACGTATTATTGGATTTTTAAAAATGTGCGACGCTCCTATTAATGTTCAAAAATTTATAATTCACGTTTTCTTTTTCTTTCTTTTTTTTTCCACTCTCTAGCTTTATCTCACAGCAGTGAAAATGGCTTATCCTGTTCGATGACAACAAGTACACCAACATCGTCACTGAACCTCTCTCAAGTCCAGTCGCAAATCCAATTACAAACTAGCCAACAGCTGATTCAGCCTTCAATCGCTCCAATCCAGCCACCTGTGCAGTCACCTCCGCAACCTCAGGCGCCCATTCAACCACAGATTATTCAACCTATCCAACATACTCAGCAACACCAACCACCAACGCCTCAACCTACGCCCCAAATTCTTCAAAATCCATCCCAAGTGTTACAGCACCAGCAGCAGCAGCAGCAATCATCACAACAGCAGATTTCCGTATCTCAAAATCAGCCACACCATATCGCCAATCCATCGATACCAGCACCAACGACAACAATACCAACTGGTCTAGTTCTCATTCATAATCAATCAAGTCAAAATCACAATAGTACCATAATCAATGATGATATGACAACTCCGGTACCCCCATCAGCATCTCCACAATCTTCAATGAGCAGCAGATCATCGCCAATTCCGGCCAACTCGTGTTCACCACAACCATCATCCACTGCCAATGGACTTATTTCAAACCTTCCTGATGGCATGACATCATTAAAAATCATTGCCCAGAATGCTATTGATCGTGCTGGACTTGAAATACCACCCGGTGAAACGAGTAGAAATATTTTTGACAATTCCAAGACTAATACAGCTACATCTGAGGCACATATTCCGCCTCTTCTTGGTGTTGCACCACTGGGCCCTGTACCACTTCAAAAAGAACATCAACTGCAGTTTCAAATGATGGAGGCTGCTTATTATCATATGCCTCATCCCTCCGATTCAGAAAGACTTAGATCCTATTTACCTAGAAATCTGTGTCAAACTCCACCGTACTACCAGCAGGTAATTATTATTATTATTTAATTTATCAAATTACTGAGTATTAATTTATGGATATTTTAATTAGGTCCCACTACCGCATTCAGATACCGTAGAATTTTTTCAACGATTATCAACAGAAACACTCTTCTTCATATTCTATTATATGGAAGGATCGAAAGGACAGTACTTGGCAGCCAAAGCATTGAAAAAACAATCGTGGAGGTTTCATACTAAATATATGATGTGGTTTCAGAGGCACGAAGAGCCCAAAGTCATTAATGAAGAGTATGAGCAGGTGAGAATTAAATAAATGTATTTAATTAATTAATATTTTTTTTCTAAAATTGAGTAAATTATCATTGATTTTGGTTTAATAGGGTACATATATCTACTTTGATTATGAAAAATGGGGACAGCGTAAGAAAGAAGGCTTCACGTTTGAGTACAAGTACTTAGAAGACAGAGATCTTAATTGAATGAAAGAGGAGGGGAAACATTTGCCAAGGAGATTTTCAAAATAAATGAAAAATACTGCACTAATTCTGTATCGGTATTAAATCAGAACAACACATGAGCCCAAAAGTCGTTGAAGAAACAAAAACTCACACTGGAGAAGAGAGAATATTGTGATTGAATTTATTCATTGAACAATTGGAATTTATTCCTATGTAAAAATTGAATGATCCTCGTGTGTGTGTGATGTTAATCAATGCTTTGGTAAATTTCTGGGTATCATAGTGAGGAAAAAAAAAATTATTTTCATGAGATGGGAGAAAAGAATTGAAGAGATTGTTCATAGACAGACAAATTGAAGACAAAGACAACGACAACGAAGACGATGACAAATGAGACAAAGAAGAGTAGGTACTTGGAGCCATGAAATGGGAATGATTGAGAAAGAATTAAACACCGCGAAATGACAGTTTGAGGATAAAGGAGAACGGTGTGTGATAAATAAAAAATAAAACTGAAATGAATGAAGAACATAAAATAACACTGATGAATAAAAGGTAATATACTCGCCGGCGACTGACTCTGTAATACCAGTACAAAATACATATGAGGTGCGACCGAACCCACCAGTTATTGGTTTTTTTTTTTTTCTCTTCACCAGAAAGCTCACAATTTCAGTGAGGGAGAAATTGCAAGAGAAAAAAAATGAAAAATAAAGGGTGGTGGGAAAAACTCAACTCATTGCTATGTGGTTATGTCTTAAAAAGTGAATAGATAATAAGTAGCCTTTTTGTATAAAGTTTAATTAAATCCTTTCAATTGATGATGATAATGAAATTTACTGTACAGAATGTGTAGAAATAGTTGATAATATTATTATGGAATATACACATCATTTTATTTCTCAGAAAAAAAAAAACAACATTTATTTTCCACCTAAACAAATTAATTTTGTTGAAAATGAGATCGATAGATAATTGTAGAGAGCAGAACATTTTTTTTAATTGAAAAAAAAAAAACACAAGATATTTTTGAAGTCTTTTCTTCTGTCATTTTTTTATGTACATAAAATACTTAAGAAAATGGAGGTCGCGTTTATTTAATAATGTAAAAGTATATATTTTTTCTTTTTCATTAGTTTATTAATTTCCAACTTCATTTTGTGATATTTTATTTCTCTTTTTTTTGTTTCATTTACGTTTACCCTTGAATTTAGATTTTACACGTTTACGTACACCAGATGATTGTTCTGTGTCATCCTCATCGTCGGCAGCATTCTGTCCTTTCTTACGTTTGCCTGATTTTTTTGCATCATCCATATCCTTCATCTCCTGCGAATGAGAAAATTTTAAAATAATAACTGAAGTAGTGATTAAGAAGGAAATAAATGAATTTTGAAGATAAAACAAACATGTTCAACAAACATACCATTTTAACAATCCTCTGAGCCTCTGCTACTCTCTCCTGGAGCAACATTACTTCCTCCTCCTCGGCATTATAAAGGGGTAATGTCTTGGAAATCAACTGTTCAATCCTTTGATAAAGTTCAACATCGTATTGAGTTACAAATGTTATTGAACGCCCAGAACGTCCTGCACGTGCTGTTCTTCCAACACGATGTATATAATCTTTACTGTGAGTTGGAATATCAAAATTTATCACTACATCCACATGAGGAATATCCAAGCCTCTGAAAATTGACCAGAGAGAGAGTTAAAATTTCCCTTATGGAGGGGGAACAACTAATACCCTAGTCCAAGAAGAAAGTGAGAAAGAAAAAAATAAATAAAAAATATCTGAAATTCCCCCCCTACCTGCTAGCAACATCTGTCGATATAAGAATTGATCTATTCTTAGCTTTAAACTTTGTTAATGCAGCCAATCGTTTATTCTGCGTCATTTGTCCATGCAGTGGTACAGCCATAAATCCCAGATTACGTAGCATCAGTGCAGTACGTACTGTATTGTTACAAGTACCACAAAAAATCATAAAACTGTTGCCCGCAAGTTCATTGAGTATGTGCACTAGGTAAACATCTTTGAATTTTGTGGGAATAAAAATGTAAAATTGCTGCAATTTATCGACAGTTTGATATTTTGTAGACACTTCAACCTTGGCAGGATTTTTTAATGATGCTCTCTGCAATTTTTGTACTTTTTTCGTCATTGTAGCAGAGAAAAGGAGTGTTCTGCGCTCTCGAGGAATTACTCGTAGTATTTTGTCGACTTCAATTTCAAAATCCATGTTGAGAATTCTATCAGCTTCATCCATAACAAGGAATTTCAATGATCGCAAATTAAAACCTTTTGTATTCTCTAAATGATCGACCAATCGTCCTGGTGTAGCTATGAGAATGTGAGGTTTTTTTGCAAGAATCAATGATTGAGACATCATATCCATACCACCCACAATTACTGCACATTTTACTCCAATACTGGAACCTAGAAAGACAAGTTTATTGTTCCAATGTCAGACAAATTTATTTGAATGAGAATCTTACCCAATGCTTCAAATTGTTCCGATATCTGAAATGCCAATTCTCTAGTCGGTGTAAGAATCAGAGCGAAATATCTCTGAGGATTGTCCAAAAGTGCCTGGAGAATTGGCAGTGCAAATGCTGCTGTCTTACCAGAGCCAGTCTCTGCCAATCCAATGACATCTTTTCCTGTTGTCAATACATATTATCAAACTAATTGCCTTGAACATTCAGTTATATTCATATAAATATATCAGTTACCTTGGAGAGTTAGGGGAATGGCTTCGCTTTGAATTTTTGTGGGAGCTTTCCACTTGAGTTCCTCACATGCTTGACACAGTGAATCAACAATACCCTGAGATATTTTATAATTATTAAATCCATAATTTTGAATGTAGGAGTGATTCATTCGATAAATCTTACCAAGTCCTTCCATGTTACTTCTTTCTCTTCAATTATCTCTCCAGTTTCTGAATCTTTTTCTTCGCTCATTTCAATATCTCTAACACGTGTACTTTTGTCTCGGAAAATAAAAAATAACAAAACTCTATATATAACCTCAAATATAGGGCTGTTGCTGTCTGGGTCGGTACAGCAGATTTCTCTATATAATTCTTGCGACCCGCCCCTCCCCCCCCCCTGCGCCCTTTAGGCGAAGAAATATGACGCGAAAATTCAAACCGTGGTAAATAGAGGAATGAATACCTACTCCTGTTATGTTGAGAATATAAGATATATAAGAAAATATTGGAAAAGAGTTTAATCAGGGAAAATGTAAAAATTCACCCCATGTTATGGTGAGGATATGAGATATTATTTTTTTTTCATTCTCTCTCGTGCGCTACATCTTCATATCCTATCTAATCCCCCTTCCACAGGGTTCTATCGGCGACATTCTATCGTGTCGATAGAGCAACGAAAAAAAAAAAAAAAAAAAAAAGAAATTCCATCAATGGGAGAGGAATAATTGAATGAACTTTAATGTAAAAAGGGACAAACAGCGCGCCAATAAACAAAAGGATGGGTTTGAAAAGGAAATGCAA
Source organism: Coelinius sp. EB29 (assembly GCA_035578325.1). NCBI lineage: Eukaryota > Metazoa > Arthropoda > Insecta > Hymenoptera > Braconidae > Coelinius > Coelinius sp. EB29. The sequence continues at coordinate 373,787 of JAOZGT010000026.1, read as the reverse complement.
AGGGAAAGGCCTCCGTCAGAGCCAAAGCAACGAGCAACAACAATCATCTACGGTGATTTTCAATAGAGGAGAGGGACAACCACCTAGTAATACGTATACTGGAGACTTACCAATGGGTTCAAACTATCTATAGGGGGGTAATCGTTGGTAGATACGTAAATGCCGCATACCGTGAACCATCCTAAAGGTCAATTAGAGTCCCAAGGTTTACATAACCACGAATCGAAAGGTTGTCTCATCTGTACTATGTGCCACAACTATTTTTGCTATTTTTCAAAATATTAACATAGTCCATTGAAAAAACCCATACACAAAGAAAAAAAAAAAAGGGCTTCACTCCGAAGAGATGATGAAGCGAAGAAAAAAAAAAAAAGATTATTAATTCTTACCAAGGATAGAGGATTTATTGATTTGATGGATGACCAATTGAGGAAATATATATATATTAACAAGGTCATAAATCCCGGATGTTTTCAAATGAATTGAATTGACAGCAAGGAGGTAACAATAACGATGGCTCACAAAGTGTAAGGCAGCGCGTACGCAAGGCCACGGACAGGGTGAATGGGTTGGCAATTCAAAGGGGGGAAAATATAAAATAGTCATGTTGGGTATAACATCATTTCCACCACCCACAAATCAAGGGAATTTTTTCCAAAAATCCCATAGCCCTATTTATTATCGGCCTAAAAAAAATTTTCAATTTATTTTACCTCTCTGATATAAAAGTCAAGTATGAGGAAAAACATTTTCCAATATCTTTAATTTACTAGTCTGTCGAACAATGAAATTAATTTTTTTTTTCACTTGAGTAATTCTATAAGGGGAAGGGGGGGGGGGGAAATCACCATGATAATGCACCATAATCTGAGAGACCCGTAATAAACCCACGAGAGACCGGAGTACTCTTCTCAGTGGTGGGTTATTAAATATGCGATTATGCAAGCACGAAAATGTTGGAAAGAGCGTAGATTATTATGACACATAAAAGCAAGTTTATTTAACATATACCAACTAGAATGCACTAACAGTTAGATTATCACCCGTCTACCTTTGACCATTAAGTCATCTTTGATATATACATATACAAGTATCAACCCATGACAATATGTTAATTACTTCATTAGTATTTATCTAATTAGAAATTGTCCTCTTGGTGATGATGAATATTCAATTCATTTGTCACCTCTACATTTCTAATGTAATAGTACGTATTGTAATAAAATGTCCAAATATGCAACACTTAATACCTGGAATTTATTTTTTTTTTTTTTGAGGAATATTTTTTTTAAATCAATAATACCACCATTATTGTGTTATTGTATACATGGTCAATGATTAATCAGGCATATCCGGATGGATCACAACAGTAGAAGATACTCATGCGCCAATGGATAATAGTAATGGTAGGTATAACGTGACCTAGACATTGCTGTTTGCTATATTAAACACAGTGTGTATGAATGTTAAGATTACGTATTACCTGTTTCATGTCCTTAGATGTTAGTGATGAACATACGTCATACAAAGAATAGTTATTTTTCATGAAAATATATTTTTATCTATCCAATGGTACAGGGATTTTTTAAAAATCTTTTTCTTTTTTTTTTTTTCTCTTCAATTTTTCCAAGTAGTTTTGCCTCAAATTCATAAATATAGAATTCAGTGAAACCTCTGCATGATGGCAGTGGGCTTTGAATTTGAGAATAAGATGCATCATCAATTTGAAATTGAAAAATATGAAAAAAATGTGGAAAAAAAAATGAGATGCACGCAGATGCATCATCAGCAATAGCAGGGATGACCCCTTTCACTGTACCGCGTTGCTGACACACTGTAGGCCCCTGTGTATATAAAGAGCCTCGCCTCATGACCAAGAGACACAAGTACCCATCTCATCTTCGTCTCAATCTCTTTGGTGGAGTACAACTATCAAGTGTGACATATTATGTATACTTTTAAGGTAAGTCATTAGATTTGATAGAGGGGCTCAAAGTTTAGGGAAAACTTTTTCCTTTATCAATACAAGAAAAAAACATTGGAGATTGATCACCATTAATTTTCCAATAAAATGCCTCATTCATTTTTTGTTTATCACCATTTTCTTCAATTTTTCATTTTTTTTTTTTCTGCAATTCCCAGACGTTAATAGTGGTTGCACTGTGTGCAACTGCGACATGGGGAGCCCCCCAGCGTGGTGTTGGTGGTGGTGGGTCAGATAAAGATGCAGTAATAACATCGCAGCAACTTGAAGTTAATTTTGATGGAAATTACATAAACAAGTGAGTAGAAAAAAAAAGTGACAGATTTCAAAATTTATATAATGTACTGCACGCTGACAATTAACTTTTTAATTCCTATAAAGCTTTGAGACGAGTAATGGTATCAGTCACCAAGAGACAGGTCAGCCAAAGCAAATTGACCAAGAAACTCCTGTAGTGTCTCAAGGTTCAGACTCTTATACAAATCCAGAGGGTCAGGTTATTAGTTTGACATGGACTGCTGATGAGAATGGTTTCGTAGCACAGGGTGCTCACATACCAACAGCTCCACCAATTCCACCAGAGATTCAGAGAGCTCTTGAATGGAACGCAGCCCATCCTGAGGAAGATGGTGGCGGTCAGCCCAACAGACCCCCCGCAAGAGGTTAATATTGTTATTTATTTTAATTGTCAATTTTTTAAGATGATAATGATGATGATAATTCAACTTTGTCTCTATATCTTCAGGTTAATCAATGCCAGAGTGATGCTTCACAGCTCCGTCACACACCTTAAAAGCCAATTGATCGCGTTAACCTTACCAAAAGAATAAGCCGGCCTGTGTTATATGGATAAAATCGACCTGACCCACACTTCTAAAAAAAATAAAAAAATCCAACCACTTTGTTAATTAAATAATAAAAGAAAAAAAGAATAAAAATCGTAACTGAGCGACAAATTTTTAATACATAGAAATGAAGAATTCCCAAGAATTATCAAATGCCATGGTATATAGGCATGTTTCAACGAAACTCCTTTTTGGAGAAATGTGCAACAATTGTACTTTGTGTCGCTTCTCATATATATATGATATATGATTACCTATACCATATTTTTCTGTAAATAAAGAATCTGAATGTGACATTTTCTCATTTTTTTCATTCACTTGTTGATTAACACTGATCTTTCAACTCTTCAAGGGTTTAATGCAATTGATGAATAAATTCATGTTTGACGGGGGGAATAATTTTGTCGTTTCCAACTATTTATTACTCTTGACATGAAAATCGTAGAGTCGACCCTGTCAAGGCCCTGTCACACCCCATACGAGTGCTGGGAGAGGGAGAGGGTGAGGCAAAATCGACATCACCTTCCACAATGAACGGTTAACACTTGATTTTTTTTTTTTTTAATATGAGATGTTTTGATTGAACGATTATTGTTCCCTCATCAATGCAACCCTTCTAAAAGGTAACTATCGCAATTCAGTAGCGAATTGATAAAACAGTTTAAGTCGATTTCTTCTCGACGTCAGGTTTCGACAAATATCTCAAAATCTATGAGAGATAGCGAAATTTTTATAAGGACCTTTTTTGTAGCTCTTATTACACTCTACAAAAAAGGTTCTTATAAAAATTTCACTATCCATCATAGATTTTGAGATATTCATCGAAAACTCAGCTGAAAGCTAAGTCGACTTAAACCGTTTTACCAATTCGCTACTGAATTCCAAATTAATATAATTTTTTTAGTCATTTATGATTGATTTTTGACTTTTAGGAAGTGATAAATTAATCTTAATTCAATACTTGAATCATGTTCTCAGTAGTGATGAAAAGAAAATTTCATCAGTGTGTAAGAGAGAGAGAGATTTGAATGAAAAAACAAGTAATTTGAATGATTGCACATTTTATATATTTTGATATTTATTTTTTCTTCATTTTTATATTATAATATTTTTTGTTTTCTGCATAATAATAATAATAACAATAAATATAGTGGTGGGACAGAGGCAACAACAAAAACCATCATCAAAGAGGACTCGTTGAGAAGACAATTTGTGTGAAAAATCACAATATTACAGTGTCATGATTTTCATATTATTATTGCTGATCCTCCTTTGATGGATGAGCTGCAATCCAATCGAGGGCTTTTTGAATAAGTTCAGGAATTGGTGGAGGGGTGGGTAAATGAGCACCCTCTGGCTTAAAACCCTCCTCGTTGGCAGTATAAGTCAGTGATATATCCTGTCCATCGTCTGATTTGTATGAAACTTGACCTTTAACTTGCAATGCCGCATCCTCCCCAGTACCTGCCAGAGAACCCTCTTCCTCCGCTTTGATTCCATTGGCGGATTCCCACGATACCTTGTAAGAGCCATCAGGATTTGGGCCATCCTGGGTCTGGCTAATAATGGCAATTGGCTCCTCTGCAGCCCAACATACTGATGCTACCACCAAGGCAAACACAATTATCTGCACACACAAAATACAAATTTTTTTTCTTTTTTTTTTTTCAATAATATCCATACTTGTTTCGATCAATTGTAAAACATCACTAAATTTTCACGGAAACAACATCCTAAATATAGATAAACTTTTTAAAAAAAAATTATCCTCGATGAAGCGCACAATGACAATTTATTATAAAAGAAAATTTATCATATTATTATCACAATTTGTTATAATTAGGAGAAAATGAAAAAACAAAAAAAAGTGAACAACTGATCTCTTACCACCGACGTTCTCATGTTGTTGCGGCTGTAATCTCTAAGGTTGGAGTGTTTATCTTCTCCTGGGTACGTGTGGCATATATATACCCCCAGGATGGTCTATCACCAATACACAAAAACAAGTGAATACCCATCCCATTACTTGTCCCATGCGACAAACGCTTTTGCAGACACCAATGTTTAAATAAGCTATACGTCACGTACATTTGAATACTAATGTATGTATACATGCAGTTTGTTAACTGAGAGTTTCACAGACACATATATATATATATACCAATAGTACAAAATCTATACATCATGGGTATATGTGGAGAATTCAGCTACCTTCCTTTTTATTTACATTTTATTTCTCATCCTTTTTTTTTTTTCTTTTCTTCTTCTTCAATAGAAGAGTGTGTGTGCGGGGATCATCGTGTCGCCGCGGTGGCGGCAGCTCTACGATGTATATAAAACGTTAAATGTCATCGGGTCCCCAAGCCAGCAGCAGCAGCAGCCATATAGAAGTAACATAATCCAGGGAGTTGGCGACAACGTTTGAGGACGCTTACTCAATTGTCATAATTTCCTTTAATCACTTTCACGGCACTCTCAACAATATTATCATTCTGTTAAGTTTTTTTTTTTTTTCTTCCCGCATCAACATTTCCATCAAAATACATGTCCAATGAGTATGGGGATATTTCTCAATTGAAAGATGATAATCGATTGTGTAATTCAAATATGACAAAATTCACTGTAATAATTCAAGTAATTATTGATTAATTAGTTTTCTCACAAATTTCTTATTAAAATATGACATTTATCGTGTATAATTTATACTTGACAAGACACCACAATTATTTATTTATGTGTATGTGTGTGTGTGTCATCCTGAAGGTGTTCTGCTGATGCAGTAGCGACCTTCTGAACGAGAAATGTCTCTACATTCTTCAATTCAATAATACATCAATTAACGCTTTTACCGTAATACCACTTGGATTGATCATCAATAAACTAGCCCCCTTTACACGATTAATACAAGTGACTTATATGTCAAGGTTGTATCCTCTGCCTCAAGCATATCTTTCTCCATAATGCGCCATTTACCCCCTGCATTATCATTATCCTATATTCACAAGGTAATGATGAAAATTTTTCACAATATATTATATTCACGGTCATTGTTAATAAGCGAGATTATAGGGAAAATAATAGATTCGTCATTTTATATATTTATTTAATGAAAAATATGTATCAGATATCTAAATAACTTGAGCACATTATAATGGGAAAATTTGAGCAATTATTGATATTGATAGATAGATATATAGATAGACGAGAGAGTCTATGTTGTTGAGTTTTATTAGTGAACATATCCATCCTCTTCTGGATGTGCAGCAATCCACTCAAGAGCCTTGAGAATGGCTGCTGGTACTGCTGGACCAACTGGAAGATGTGATCCCTGTGGTTGGAAGCCATTCTCATCAGCGGTGTATGTCACCTGGACGAGATTACCATTCTCATCTGGATAGGCGTAGCTACCTTGAACAGAGTTGGCCTCTTTGAATTCAGCATCAGAACTTGATGCAGGTACAAGAGATCCCTGTTCCTGGACATTGATGCCATTTGATGTTTCGTAGCTGTATGAGTATGAGCCATCGGGATTTGGTCCATCCTGGCTTGATTTAACAATTACTGCTGGTGTAGTTTGCTCGTTGTTTGCTGGGGCTGATGTCGCTAGTGCCACAGAGGCCACGATTACCACAAATTTCTACGATAGAACATAAAATATTCCACATGACATTTATGTTAAAGTTTATTGAAATTCATGCAATTTCCAATTAAGACGGAAAAATGAAAGAAAAAAAAAAAAAGAGAAAAATTATTTTCACAAACAGGTTTTTAAAATAATTTAGTGAATATACGCAAGATTGACTAAACGATTATAATCTTTTTTTGATTTACATAATACTCACAAGTATGAAACTCATGGCGAAGTATCCAGAAAAAAAAAAGAAAAATGAGCTGTGTGTTATGTTTTTATCAACACGTTTATTGTGTGACTGGTTTTTCGGTAGTACCACCGGGCTTTTATACCCACTGCCAAAAGTTACTTAGACATGGTGGAGGTATTGTGCGTGAACACCAGCATCCGTACGAGAGAGCCTCCTTTGCTCCCTCTTTTCGATTAGAGATAGATGAATGTATGTGTCAGAGGCTAAGTGGTCCACGAATGATTTCGTCAATCCTCATATTTGTATAGGTGTCAACCTATGACCACAATATATACCAGGGAACATAATTCGGCGTAATTTTTTCTAATAACCACACGTGTTTATTAAAGGAAAAAAAAAAAAAGTCCAATTTTAAAAACACGATAATACGACCAAAATTTTCTCATCTATTGACAATTTTTTTTTTTTTTCTTTTCAAATTTCATCATCAAATTTATATCATCCCGAACAGGTTTTCTATACTCAATGTATTCTACAAACCCTCTTAGCATATTTATTCACAAATAGCAGACTTGTCCATTCATTATAAAAGCAAAATAAGTAATTTAAAACGTATAGATTAGTAGATAGATGGTATAAATCCTAATACCTTGACATAATTGATGACCAATATTCATATATTGAACATAAAAGAACAATAAATTTTGATAAAATCCAGAGGGGAAGGGGGGGGAGGGGAAATATTAAATGACGAAATATACATTTTGACATTTAATCTGCAATGGGTTTTGTAGAAATTAATTGTCTTGTACTTTCTAATTACATCCTACATTTCTTTGGTAACAGTTGAATTGTATATCCCTCACAGGCTCTTTCTCAGGTATAGTAGTAGCAATCATTAAAAAATTTGATGCTAGTCAATTTGGCTGTTGGTCTAGTCGTCATGCTGAGCAGTAATAACGTCAAGGACAAAAAACATGGCTGCAGGGGAAAAACTATGGGATATGAAACTACTCTATAGAATCTGTTAATTATGTCGATGGTTACATATATAGTATGTAGTGAGTTGACAAAGGTCAACACAGAAAAAAAAACACTAATGTCCAAACAAATTCAGATGGATGGGGGGGGGGGGGAATTCCGTAAAGAAAACTCGAAAATATGAAACCATTGTGTTATTTATGGATCAACGAATAATTTAATGGGATGAAATATGATTAAGTAACATTGAATCATCGGTATACATAAGTAGACAGTCATATGTACAGTAAATCTCATATTGCGGAATATTCGCCTGCAGCCACATAGGAGTCACTCTCATGAGGCATCATCAAAGAGTAGTAGTGAAGATTCCTCAAAGTCATCGCGCCAACGCAAACGTAAGAGTGAAGATGATATTATTGTATATCATTTGCCCGAAGAGCATCTGCCGTGTGAAAGTAAAAAGAGTATTTGGGTTATAGGCATTGGTAGGGTATGACCTCCGGCATCAGCCAGATGGATTCAATGAACAAAAAAAAAAAATATTATATTGAGTTTGCCGAAAAGTATTGCACATATCATTTATTTTCATTGAGAATAAATGGAAAAATAACAAACGTTACATTCATTTGGAAATAGTTATTCATGATTTATCAAAATTTATTACCAATAAAAATCATGGATTTGATACGGTGACCCTGACTGACCAGTTTATCCATTATTACAAACTTTAACGGTTATTATTATAAGAAAGAGGATACCCGAGGCCCATCCTCATGGCCATACCTGGTAATCATACCGACATACCAAAAACTCTGTTTATTACGCAATGTGGCTCATAATTCTCGATATACTTTCTTTTTGTTACTCAGAAGTTGATTTTTTAGTCTCGATAGAAATACATGTAAATTTTATTCTCGATTCAAGAAGTAATGGTTTCCTAATCTTCTAGATGATTTCTTCAAGGATTAATGATATTGTTTTTTATTATTGCAAAATATATATCCAATTAAAAGAAGCACAACTTGTAATATCCACATGATGTTTAACATATTTTCGGTTATTGCTGGATATGAGATATATGCAATTGAAGATGCGCAAATGATCCTTCAAGGAGAACCAGCTTGAGAAAAATTTAGTAATAATTTGATGACCCTAACCCAATTTAAAAGCTCGTAATAATTCGAAAAATTACATGCTGAGCCTGCATTATTCACGGTCAATGTATATCATGTACATTTAATTATTTCCAATATACTTGTCATTATAATTCTCAGGCCCAAATCTTTGATTTAACGATACAAAGTAGTTTCTGATATTTCTCCCTTCTATTTCCGATGATGAGACGTCTCTTATTAGAAATGAGAATCAACGCATAACTTTGCGTTATTTGTGGGTGTTTAAACTACGCATTGTTTGTGTAATTTCAATTTTTTTTTTTTTTTGGTTCCTGATTGTTCATTTATGTTAATTGTTCAGTGCGTATCATCATCTTGCGCAAAAGATGTGGAAAAAAGGATAGTCAAGATGAAAAATACATTTGGATGATTTATTGGATGAAATAACTCTGTATAAACAATAATTTTATGTGAATTTATTTTATTACAAAAAAGGTAGAAAAAAAAAGTATCTAAATAATAAATAAATTAGTATTTCTTTTGACTTTTGAATTTTGGATCCTTGGCAATACTTTGTTTGGATAAATTAATTTTGGTATCAGCTGGATGAGCTGTTTCTCCATTGTCATAATCTGGCTCCTCAGTCGATGGTTGTTTAGCTATCCACTCAAGTGCTCTCTGAATTGCTGGTGGAATTGGTGGTGGTGTTGGTAAATGTGAACCAGCTACTTGTGTACCATGTTCATCAGCAGTCCAACTGTATGAAATTGGTGTACCATCCGGTGCATTGTATTGTACAGAACCTTGAATAAGCTGTGCCTCATCGGGAGTTCCAGCGTACTTCCTTGAGCCAATTTCTCTCTGTAAAATGCCACCTTCAGTCTCGTAAGCGACAGCATAATTACCAAGACTTTCCCCAAAATCTTTGGATTCACTCTTTAATTTTTCAGGTTCACGAAAATATAAATCTTGGGCATTGGCAACACTCACAAGAGCCACCACCACTATCTAAAATTATCATAATTATTCAATTAAAATTCTAATTGATTGAATAAAACAAAATCACAGAGATGATGTTTATTCTACTTACAATTATTCTCATTGTGACAGTAAATTAATTTACAACTGATGACTGTTTATTTCACTGATGATGATACGCGATAAAATTTTGTCTCTGATGTAAATAAACGAGAGAGTGCAGTAACCCAGATCACTGTGATGGTTCTCGGAGTGATGTTCGCGAGCAACTCTTAGTCGATGAGGGTAGAGCCGACCTTTATACCCACGGCTAGACCAGCCTTTTACATAAGCATAATCGGGAAAGTAAACATCTATTTTGGATTTATATAGAATTCCCCTGAACCCCAACCGCATTCATCATCATCATCATCATCATCAGTACATCATCCCTCATTATCTCTTTTAGCCTAGAGAATAACTATTCTTGCCAATTGTGCATAGAAATTAATTCAATCATTGAATTTTCAACGGTGCAGATATGTAGAATTAAAAAATTGCACACTCATTTGCAATCGATATATCTCCAACAAATGTCGAACGTGTATTATCAGGACACTCCTATTAACTCCGTGGGAATTGAACGACTCTGATGGAAATGTAAAAGCCTTGGCCCATGATCTCCTCGTACTATTGAAACAACAGTACTTTGCGATAAGACCATACCTATTCACGATACAAACATACAATTGAGTTTATATTCTGCAAAAATAAAAAATAAAAATTAATACATTTTTTAATGTTTAACATGATTTTTAAAAAGTTGAAAATTTGATCAAATTACCAAATAATATATATTGCTGTAATACATCCAATTTATTAATTATGCATGATTTTCTCGGCACAAGTCTTTCACTGCATAAGCAATATATCCCAATTTTGTTAGAAATTGAAGAAATTTCTTTTTTAAAATCCTTGAACTATACATTTTATCCATCTCTCTAGAAAAAAATTTAAAAAAATGCCACTCATAGACGACCGATATCATATTAACACATATAAATTGAATTAATCGATTGTGCAATATTTGAAAGTGATTCAAAAGATAAAATAAATCATTGTGACAAGAACATGTTGGTTCAGGCCATCTGTGGGAAAAAGGTTAAACCGTCTTGGGTATGATCATCATCAGTATCTGCTGGTATAGAATTTATAATGAAAAATCATCAAGAGGAATAAGAAGATGCTGAAAAAGTGTAATGAGCGCTATAAGTATATTCCTCATGATCTACATGCCCTATACATGTGTTATATACCACTTGTATATCTCTAAAAGAGCGCGAATATGATACAGAGGTAGGCCAGAAGTATAACACGTAGCAACAATCATTGCGGGGCTTTCGGTGTGGTTCGGCTTGTCTCGGCTCACAAGAGTGTTTCATTACCATTATATCGCGCATAATCACGGGGGCTCCCCCCACATTATTTTACTTGGCCAATTTTATTTCACTGTTGCAACAAATACTCATTTCCTCAAGAAAAATTTAGAGTTACAAAAAGATTTACGTTGGCCAAGTGGTGTGTGCGTTATTGGCGTTAAAGTTGACATATCGATCTAGTGAATGTGTAGATCACGGCAATCGCACCGGTATATTCCCCCTCCAACTATATACCAGTCACCTGTTTGCATACTTTTTTTGCAAATTCTCAAAACTCTCAAAAAGTCTTGTTCCACTACTATTACACGTGGTATTTTTTTTTTATTACCTGTGGCAAGTTAAAGTTTAATGGATAAATGAAATGATTAGTGACTATCATATTGTGCAATATTCTAATGTACTTTATTTTCACACAATGACCGTGAAAAGGGAAAACATGTTTGCAGAGGAAATTGAGGTAATTACTGAATGAAGGAAAAATAAAATTAAAATAAAAAATTGAAATTTGGAATGCAGGGGAATTCAAATATATGAGCGCTTCAAGACAGCCGTATACTTTCGTATATGTCTTATACACACTTGATTAATTGACCTACATAGAGCATATACTCAATTACAAATTAAACAATCAAAAAAAACGAGACTATAACTTGAGACATAATATTAATAATAATGGAGCCGATTATACATTTAAATAATTCAAGTAAAATTAATCCAACAATAACAATGCAATCACTGCTGTCAAATAATACTCGGTCAGGTATAATAAAGGCCAACAATGTACGTAAAATGAGTACAATGACGGAGGAAGGTTCTGAGGATGTGGAGATGGAGGACTGTATGAGTGATTCGACAATGTCAGAATCTGATGAGAGTGGAAGCGAAAGAGAGGATAACAGCGAGAGCATCAGGGAGAGAGGGAGATTATTAAGTTCCGGAAGTCGGAAAATTATAACTGGTGCATCGGATAGTAACGGTAGTAACATTCAACTGAAGAGATCCAGTTGTAGTACAGAGAGCATTCGGGTCAAGTCAGTAGCTGACGACAAGCCTTTACGACAACTCTCTACAACAGTAGCATCTGGATCGTCACCACCGTCTGATGGCATTGACAATAGTGTCAAATTATATCGGGATAATTCATTATATGGAGGAAAATTGAGTCGTGGTATGGAGCTCTGTGGTGGTCGCTACAAGTACTCCAGTATGCGATCATTGAAATCAAATATTGGAAATGATGAGAATCATCATCATTTGCATCTTCACAATGCCTATAATCCAGCCTCAGGTGGTGGATGGGCATCGATTGTCTTTCCAGATCATCATACATCTGGACAATCTACTCGTCCTGCATCAACATTTCCAGATTCTGTATCAATTCGTTCACTAGCCTCTATTGGAATGGGCTCATCTGACGGTCGGAAACTTACCATTCGTAGGGTACCAACATCCCCATCAGAATTACTCAATATGGTTCATCCACCGACGTAAGTTGATGATTATTTATTATTTCACACCACTACATTATTTCCGGGTAATTTTGAAAAAAATGAAAAAAATTGAATCATCACAGATATACCCAAGTGCAAATTATTTCTGTCAATACAACTTGTTTTAAAATACAACATCGTGTTTGCATGAATATCAGTAGATATACTGGACTAGCATCAATAACAGTCATGTATCATCGTGTGTGTCGTAGGCCAATCGATGATGAGATGTCAATTTGCGACAGCTATGATGATGGAATTGAGGAAGATTCGGGTGATTATCGTCAGCCAAAAAGACCCCACTGGGCCAATAAAGTACAATTTGTACTTGCTTGTATTGGTTATTCCGTGGGACTTGGCAATGTTTGGAGATTTCCATATCTTTGCTACAAAAGTGGTGGAGGTGAGTGCTACAATCTGTAAACGAGATCCTTTTGGCAGAATTCATATAGAGGAAGTTGGCTCTTTTCTAATTCGTCCTAATCGAGACATCATCTGTGCAATTGCACAACATAATACTGTTAGGCTCATCATTTAAACCGCTCACTCAAGGTCACATTGATGTTCCTTCATTTATTCACACCGCAAGTATAAATGTAGGGAGTAGTTGTGGAATAATTATTAAGAGTTTGTAACTTGATAGATTAAAGCCTCTCATATATCCCAGTACTGGGCTATTCTTCAAATTCAAGGTCATGTATCAAGTTCCCGTCATTAGTCAGGGTCAACTATTGCGCGACATCCGGCTTTATCTCCATAAATTTGACGGTGACATTTTTTTTTTTTTTACCGAGAAATTACCTATAAATATTATGATAACTATTTCCCAGTCAAATTGGTTAACAGTTTTGTGCCCTTGTGTCTTGATAACGAACAATTTATGGGGGATAACTGAGGGATATATTAACTTTCCGCGGGCGCTAAATGAGATTAATAAATTCCCTGTGGCGCTTGACAATTTTTCCCTCGACGTGTATGAAACTAGGAGGAATCGGATGAATAGAGATTACGAGATTATTCTTTTTTTTTCCCCGCCCTGTCATTTGTAAAACAACAGGAAAAAAAAAAAACTAATAATAACACAGGTTTATTGTTTATTCAACAATTCACGGAAATTAGGTAGTCCTTGTTCCAATAATGTGTGACGCAATGCACGCAAGCCTAGAGGCAGCTTCATACGGGAGACTCTTTTGTCGAATATATTTGAGTAAATGTAGATTCTTCGTCGAGTTTGTTTTGATGCTGTAAAGTTTTATAAAATTAATAATTATTAATGTCTCATGTTTCTTTCAGGAGTTTTTTTGATACCATATTTCTTGATACTAATTGTCTGTGGAGTCCCACTGTTATACATGGAACTTGCTATTGGACAATTTACACGACGCGGTTCAATCGGTGCTCTTGGACAAATATGTCCACTATTTAAAGGTATTGTGAATAATAGATAATATACTTGGTTGAAGATAAATGAGAGGGAGGGGAAAAAAAAAAAAAAAACGGAGCAACTTAACCAAAGGAAATGTTGCAATCAGGTGCTGGCTTGTCTTCAGTGGTGATATCATTTCTGATGTCAACTTACCACAATGTGATAATAGCCTATGCGATATATTACTTTTTCACGGCGTTCAAGGCCGATCAGCCGTGGTCAGGCTGCAATAACTCCTGGAATACACCTGCCTGCTGGTCACTAAACTCTATTCACAATCGTACACGGCCCAATACATCGAGATCACCGTCTGAGGAATTTTTCGAGTAAACTTGGATAATAAAAAAAAAAAAAACACACTATCACTAAAATGAATTTCGTTAGTGCTATTCAAAAATCATAAAAATATCAATTTTTCACAATTTTTTTGAATATTGTCACGTTATATAGTATTAGAGATATTCTGTAATTGATGTACGAAATCACTCAATTGCAGAATTCTAAGAAACTATTTTTTATAAAGATGAAAATAAAGATATTCCTTTATTCTATATATATATAGGAATAAGGTCCTGCAAATAAGTTCAGGAATTGAGGAGCCGGGTATTTTAAGATGGGAAATTGTCGCATGTTTGATTGCTGCGTGGGTGTTGGTATACTTTTCCCTGTGGAAATCGATAAAATCATCAGCCCAAGTTAGATATCTGACTGCTACCTTACCCTTTCTACTGATTTTGGTCTTCCTAACACGTTCCCTAACACTCGAAGGCGCTGAGAAGGGTCTACAATTTTTCTTTCGCCCAAGGTGGCATTTGTTGGCTGATGCCAAGGTAAAGTATAATAATTTTTTTTACTTCTCATCACTCGTGTGAATATTATTTTCTTATTTTACTACAGAAGAATATTTTTCAACAGGTATGGGTCAATGCAGCTGCACAAATATTTAACTCTGTTGGAATTGCATTTGGATCGATGATATGTTTTGCTAGTTACAATAAATTTCATAATAATATACTTATTGATACAGTGGCTGTGTCATTGATCAATGCATTTACTAGTCTTTTGGTTGGTATATTTGCATTTGCAACAATAGGAAATATAGCGCAGGAACAAAACATGTCGGTCGAGGCGGTCTTGAGTGATGGTAATTTATTCAACAGTTTCTCTTTAATTAAAATAAATGAATGGTTGATCTAATGAGAGTTTTTTTTCTCTCTCTTTTTTTATTCCAGGACCCGGTCTCGTATTCGTTGTCTACCCTCAGGCAATGGCGAAAATGCCAGCCTCACAATTGTGGGCTGTATTATTTTTCTTTATGCTCGTTTGTCTCTCATTGAACAGCCAAGTACGTAAATTATTTTAAATAACATTGGATAAATTTTACATTATGATAAAATGATAATATTTTTTTTTTTTGCAGTTTGCAATTGTCGAGGTTGTGGTTACTTCAATTCAAGATGGCTTTCCAAATTGGGTCAAGAGTAATCTTCTTTGTCACGAAATGCTTGTTCTTATAATTTGTACAGTTTCATTTTTATTTGGACTTCCAAATGTATCACAGGTAAATTAGTATTGAAAAAATTCATATAATTACAATTGTGATGAATAAATATTGGCATTAAAATTATTGATTTATTTCTAGGGAGGGATATTTTTTTTTCAATTGATAGACCACTATGCAGCATCAATATCAATAATGTTTTTAGCATTTTTCGAAGTAATTGCCATATCATGGTTTTACGGAGTACGGAGACTCTCCAATAACGTCAAAGAAATGACTGGACGTGTGCCATCGTTGTATTTTAGATTTTGTTGGCTAATTGCAGCACCTCTTCTCATAATGGTGAATCAATATTTAATTTTTTTTTATTTTTTATTTTTGTTGTCATAAAGAAATTGATAAATAATACACGACTATTATTGTTTTTTTCATTTATCAATTTTTCCAGGCAGTGTGGGTGTTTAGTCTGATCGATTATGAGCCACCTACATATGGAAATGGAGCATATAAGTATCCCTTGTGGGCAGAAGCACTTGGATGGGGTATAGCATCGCTATCTCTAATTTGCATTCCAGCATTCGCTATCTACGTTCTTATACGTTCCGAGGGACTCAATCTCACTGAGGTATTGTATTTGCCTTCTCTATTATCCGGGTATACAAGTGTATCAAGATTATCAGTGCACAGTATATCTTGTATTTTCCAGAAACTTAGAAATGCAGTTAGGCCTCACTTTGAAGCCTGCAAACTCTGTGGTGAGGAATATTGTACTGAACCTCAACATACTATGGAGGAAGATGTACTCAAAGAACCACTCCATGAAATGAATAGTCTGATTCAATCGAATCCAGTCACTCTAATTCCTGTCAAGTCACAATTGTAAAATTTTACTTTCAATAGATATAATTCAATCTTTGCTTACACAAGTTTTTCCATTCAATTGTAATTGAAAAATATCGAAAAATACTGTGTGCCATAAAAGGCACTTTTGTTTCAATGGAAGAGTAAACGATACCTATATCCGTTAACTCAATTATCTTTACATAGTCGGGGCAGTTTTCATGTCGTGTGGACAGAGAACGATGGAAATTGGGAGGGAGAGAGGGGTGAATATGTACCAGGGCTATACAATGGGGGTTGCGCGCTCAAGAGAAAACTCATCGTTTCTCTATACAGGCGTATTGGGGGCTTCAGTACTGAGAGAGGTAGATACCTACGTTCAGTAGACGATCGTACGTGCTCGTAGCAAAATCAGCTGTCTAATAAAAAAAAAAAATTACTTTGTTAAAAAATCAATTGATACTGTCTGTTTAAATTTCCAATTTTTCCTCAACAACTCGAGATATTGAATTGTGATAATTTTCTTCATTTTTTTTTTCTTTCAATTATTAAACTTTTATCACAAAAAATGTAATCACGTGCTTCTAATTTTCATTGAAGTTGTTTGACCAATTTTTTTTCATTATTATTATTATTTCATGTGATAACGATTAAATTGATAAAGTGAGAGAGTTTGGAATAGGCTTGTTGCTACTTGTTGCTTTGAGACACGTGCAGAAACAATCTGTTGAATACTGGGTAATAGTTGAGTTTCTCTCTCTCCAATGCTCCCTTTGTGACGTGAGAGTAAGTAGTATTGAAATTGAGTCAACCAGACTGAGAGAGTTGATGAAAAAACTTTGATTATAAATTGTTTACTTTCATCGCCACCCCACGATTAGAGTTTACTGCTCATGCATAGCAAACGCCATCAATATTCATATATTGACGTTTTTTTTTCCTCTTGCTGATGACATGTCAATGAAAAATATATTCGATTTTCATCCTGATTCTGCTCCATTTTGCTCCACGCTAGTGGAGAGAAAATTGTAGGGGGATGATGGGTTGTAGGGTCAGGGACGATCGAGATATGTACTTGGCACGAAGTATTTTTTTTTTCTTTCTCCTCTTTATGATATTAAACGTGTCATACCAACAGAGTGGATGGTTGACGCAGAGAGACGCGATGAAGGCACGTTAAGAAAGCGTTTAACTACGATTAAATGAATCGTAATAGAGGTCTGTTAGATGTGGAGTATTATAAAGAAGCTTATTCACGCCTCCTTCCGCTTTTCATCATGTTAACATCAAATTTTATTTTTTAATTTGAATCAACAACTCTCGATTAATAAAAAAATGAATTTAAATAATTCAGTATTCTATAGAAATAAAATTTCATCTGCTTGAAACAGAGATTTACAAAAAACCAAAAAAAAAAAGAAAAAAAAAAGTGTAAAATGTCACCCCATAACGGCTCTTGCATGGCAGAATCGAGTTCAGTTCGTAGTTTATCATCGGACGATGTGTCAGCAACAAAATCCAGAAGCAAATGGGCGCGTGCAACAGATCCGGCTCATCGTCGTGGCAGACGTATCCAGTTGCTGCAGATGCTTGTATTACCATTTATACCAATACTTGCTCTAATTGTACAAACGGCCAATACACTCCACGACATTCTCATTTATCGTCAAGAAGTATCTGACATTGAGACTCAGGTAAATAATAATTTATCAGTAATTTATTGCACCATCATTTCCTCCGATAAAGGGAGAATAATTACAAAAGACGAAGATCCGTTTATTGAAACCCCATTGCAAGAACTATAAGTGCTATATTAATTGAGCCATTGAAAGAAAATTGTGTCACACAGTATCAACCCCATATGCCATTATAGTTGGATAAAAACGTCTCTAGATATGTATATACCCTTCTCTATTTTTTTTTTTTTTTATGTACGATCGATCAAATGAGTTATATGCCATCGAGTACAGTGGAATGAGTGTCGTACAAATATCCACCCATATATCTATTGGAAGAGTAACAATAAAACCAAATGTACACAATTCCAGTTATTTACATCGTTCCAATGCACTCTGAGAAACGTAATGGAATACCTTTGGGCAATAATATTTATTATCCACCTTTTTTTATTTCTTCTGCAATACTATTCATAAATAGGTCACAATTGCTACGGATCTCGGTGTTGTCGTAACACGTCTTCAGCTGGAGAGATCAGAAGTTGCATTTTTTATTTACACAAACGGTAGCAGATTGGGGTAGGTTCAATTAACACTTAGTCTCAAATGAAAGATAATAAAATTCAATAAACTATGAAAAACAAAGGAAAAAAGTCTATCAAGTGCTCCTTCTTTATGAGAATTAATATAATGTATTTGTGATGCTAATAGTGGACAGTACGATTATCAAAGATTCAACTTGACTCAGAGGTATGCAACGACGGATGAGACATTAAAAAATTTGACAAGTTGGCCATTGGTAACCGTTCCCACGGATGAAGCTAAAACGCAGACCTACGATGTTGTTAATAGAGAGGCTTTTCAGGCTCGATTGGATGACTTCAGGTAATTTTGTCTTTTTACCCCTCGATATTTTTACCCATTTTTTAAATCTCCCAGCTGATAGAATAGGTATCGATCCAATGAATCAAGTATCCGTATTTTTTCACCCAGCAATTACTCAATGACCAATATAGGCACTCAGGTTGGCGTAATAAATTTACTCAAAGCAGAGCAAATCTAGGGTGGTACAGAGGACACTCAGCGCGCGCGCGCTCGTGTGTGACATGAATGACCACATCACCGATCATTTATAGAGTATATACCTAAATATTGTGTGTACATAATTGGAGTAAATGGAGTCCTAATCAACTCAAGCAATTTTACATTGTTTGAGCTATATCCCATTGTTGTAGTGTCACTCTTAAAAATTGAAATGATGAGTTTGAAAAAAAAAAATATATTCATATACATGAGATTTATCAAATTTTCCAGACAGAAAATTAATGAAGAGAGTAGTATTAATGAAGTGATGGCCTGGTACGAGAATGTCAATGCAGAAATGTTAAATATATTGACCAATCAGATTAAGGAAACAGACAACAGCGGAGTATGGAGGTAGCTAAATAATAAACAATTCTCTCTCCATAAATACAGAATATTAATTTAATATTAATTGCAGATATTTAATAGCCTTCAAGAATTTATTACGAAGCATTGAGAGCATAGGTATAGCCTCGGTCTACGGAATCAATTATTTCGGACGTGGAATACTTCTCCGTGAGAATTATGTTAGCTATATACGTCATGAGGCACTTGGTAGAGATCTCCTCAATGGTTCACTCTCCTATGTGCCCAGTCTCAAGGCATTATACACTGAACTTACGAGAACAATGCCAGAATACGGTAGAATAAAATCAAGGTAAACACCTCAGAGAAAGTAGAGAAAGAAAAAAAAACAAATTTCAACAAATTAAATATTAATTTCCATGTTTACCTCAGACGAGATGAAATTTTACGTAATCTATCACGGAAGCCGAGTGTCGACGACGCAATAGCATATTTTGATTCTATGGCAACGTACGTCGATGAGCTTAGAAAAATCCAAACAGAATTGCGTCATATGATAAGGTAATTATTAAATTTTTTCATTATTATTACACTCAAAAATTCCTCAATCGCAAATGCCTCTCATTGCTGTTATTATTAACACAGAAACTACGTTAATTCAACACTACAAGATGCGAGTAACAAGCAGGTTGCAGGAATCGCTATTGTAGCTCTTGTTCTAGTAATTTCTCCCATAATTATTATTCTCGTTCGAAATGCAGTTGCAACGATTCAGGTGAATTTAATAAAATATTTATTCAATCAATCAGTCATTCTTATATTTCAATATTGACCAATAGGTTTATGCAGCAAATTTGGCACAAAAAGCGAGAGAATTGAAACGTGAAAAACGAAAGAGTGATACACTATTATTTCAAATGTTACCACCATCTGTAGCACAACAACTCAAGCAGACGCAGCAGGTTGAAATGCGTATGCATGCTGAGAAATTAATCCTCAATGTTTCATTTCAAATATCTTAAAAAAAAAAAAAAATTCTTTCCTCGGTATTCTTAGGTACCTGCTGAGTACTATGAGGCTGTCACTGTATATTTCAGTGATATTGTTGGTTTTGTCGAAATAGCAGCGGAAAATACACCTCTTGAGGTAAACAATAGTCTTTAAAATATGAAAGAGTAAATAAAAAAAAAAAATTTCTGTTATCTCATAGGTAGTGACATTTTTAAATTCCGTTTATAAACTTTTTGATGCGAGAATCGAGTGTTATGACGTTTATAAAGTGGAAACCATTGGGGATTCTTATATGGTTGCATCTGGATTACCCGTACGAAATGGTATAATTAATTAATAATTATATTCAAACATCATCATCAACTTTGTAAAAAAAATATTCCAGGTGACAAACACGTCTCTGAGATTGCTACAATGGCCCTAGATTTATTAGCAGCATCTTCAGTATTTCAAGTACCCAAAAGACCTGGGGAACGTTTACAAATACGCAGTGGAGCGCATACTGGGCCTGTTGTTGCAGGAATTGTTGGATCAAAAATGCCTCGGTACTGTCTCTTTGGTGATACAGTAAATACTGCAAGTAGAATGGAATCTACTGGAGAAGGTAAAAATTAATGGATAAAAAGTCTGAATTAAATAATAATAATAATAATAATAATAATAATAATAAAAATTGATATTTTTTTTACAGCTCTTCGTATCCACATAAGCTTGGAAATGAAAAAATCACTGGATACTGTTGGGGGTTTTAAAATCGAGCATCGTGGGCTTGTCGATGTTAAAGTAATTAAAATTTGATTGATATAAAGACAAAAAAATTAATAAATGATAAATTTTGATAATTATTTACAGGGAAAAGGTCTGATGGATACATATTGGCTAGAATGTAAAGATGGTGGAATTGCCAGAGCAACTGAATTAGACTTACCCACATTTTTCGAAGATGTTCGTCCAGTATTTATGCGTCGCTTGAGAGAAGAAGAGTCACTCTGATGTGAGCCCTACTCCCGTCGGGATCTCTGGTATCTAAACCGACAGGGGCCACTACGTCCAAATCCCTGTATTCGTTTGTCCCAACCAAATTTAATTGATCACTTGAAAAAACCATGCCTAACACCTGGATATCCAAAAAAGACCCGACTATCACAACCAAATCTTCATATTAATCCTGTCAAACCTCCAGCCCCCCAGTCCCAATCATCAATTGACTCACAGAATTCAAATATTACTGAAAATACTCGATCAACAACTCCATTACCACCGAGTTATTCACCAGCTAGTCAGAGATCTCGTTACTCTCAGCCAAATCTTCCCACCCTAATAATACCATACAGTAGTGACAATTCCAGATCAAGTGCATCACCAGACAGAAGATATCGCATGTCTCAGCCAACCCTGAACTCCAGTTTCTCTGGAATTAATTTTATGGGAACTATAAAGGGCTCAAAATTTTCATACAACAGTTTACGAACTTCTGGGGATATTTCTATTAATTATCAGATCAAAGAGGAGAGACTTTCGACACCTAATGTTCATTATTATTTGGAGACTGCTCCAGGGATTAATTCACCTAGGAAATTGAGTGGTCCACATCATGTATCACCCTCGAGATTATTGCTTGGACCTACTGGCAAGAGAGAGCGTCTTTCACAGCCAACATTGGTTACTGGAGATTATTATCCAGGTTAATAAATTTTATATTCTTCATTATTTTTACATTAAAAAAAAATCTAATTCAAGAAGTATTTACATAATTATTTTTAATCAGGAAAATTACATCATCAAAGACTATCATATCCCTGTTTAAATACCTGGAATGAGCGCCCAACGAGTATTAATTCTCCGATAAAACATAAGCGTTTTGGACCATCAAAGGTAAAAGTTAGCCAACGAGAAAGACTCTCAGCTCTAGATTTTGGTTCCAAATACAAAAATACCAAAGACACTAAAGTACGAGATAGATTTTCAATACCGGAATTGGAGAGTCAGAATGAACTTAAATTAATAGCTGGTACACCCAAACAAAGATTCAGCCTTGACAGCCAATTGAATCCCGATGGTACAAGGGCTAGAAGATTTTTACCTTCTCCAATATCCGAGCATCAGGCAAAAGATGACAAGAGTATTGCTCCAAGCGATGGTTTAGAGGGAGTAATAATTGCATCGACAACTCCCATCTTGCCATCATCTGACAGGCAATATTTAGTACCAATATTTCAGAAAAAACCAATTGCAGCACCTCCTTCCACTCCAGTTATTTCAAATCGTGAACGAATGTCAGTTCCAGAGATAAGAAATTCAAGTTTACGTAGACTTTTAGATCAGCCAAATCGACAAAGACACAGTATATCTACTTTTCGACAGAGTATTTTGAGTACAGAAAAGAGCCCAGATGGGCTTGATGAAAAATTTGGAGATATTCAAGTAATTTCACAAGTTTTTTCTGAAGAAAAAAAGGAACCAAAAATTGAGAGAAATAAAAGTATCTCTGTTGAACCACCTGTTCTCGAGACTGATGAACCTGGTGAGGTGAAAAATATACCAAAACACATACAAAAACATTATTCATACACTTATGATACCAAAGAAGAAGTTAAAGAGCGAATTGGTAAATTGAGCGCTGGTAAACCGAGAAAAAAATATTTAGAGAGTAATTTCGATGAGAATGAGCAAGTTATTACAACTGTCATTGAGACTGAGATTCCTTTTATTCTTTCTAGTCCAAAATATATGAAAAAAACTCACGTTTACTCCAGTGAGCCTCCAAAGTGGATGAAAAAGTGTCTAGATGAGGAGAAAAAAATTGAGGAAACTTTGAGGATCAATTCCAAGAATAAAACATCTCCGGGTAAAAAGAAAGCATCACCTGGTGCTACTTCTCTAGGAAAAAAGAAAAAACAAAAAGAGAGTAAAGGGGAAATTGATGCAAAGGAAAAGTCTCAAGCTAAAGATACAACAATTACAGTTAAATCATCTGGAAATCTTGGAGAGAATAAATATCAAGTTGCTGTTAATTCTAATATTTCCGAAACTGAAATCTGTAGGCTTTATGGTATTGAATGTGATTCTGATAGTGAAGATTCCACCTCTGTTTAATTGAATTTCTTTATTCTTGTATCTTTCAATAACAAATTTTTTTACTCAATTCCCTCAATAATCAAGGAAGAAAAGTTTGTGTTACTCTCTTGCATGGCACAAAAAAAACATTTTTGCATGGAATATTGTTCATTTTTTAAAGTGATAAAAATTGTATAAAAATACATTTTTTTTTTAGATGAAATACGTATATAATATATATATATATATATATATTATTATTATAGAATAAATTGAGAGAATAAACAAATCGGCCAGCGGATTTTTTTTTTTTTATCTTTAGTAAAAATAGTATTTTCAATTATAATTACGTTAATCAGGCCATTATTTAATTTAAGTACACAATGTTTTTTGTACTCCCAATTATTTATGTAATATATATATATTTTTCCACTCAATATCATTAGAATTATCTCTCAATTCACCGAACTTGTTGTCTACCGTTGACGCCAGCATCAATTATATTTACAGACGGTGGCAATGCATAAATAATTTCATCACCGTCTTTGATAAATGATGGAACAGATACTTCTGGTGTCACTTCAACCCTTAATATTCTACTTTTATTTCCTACCATACATCTAAATCGAGTATCCACTGTCACAAGTAGATCACTTTTCCTCAGTCTAAACAAAAAAAAAAAAACAAAATAATAGTTTTTCCATTATCAACAATAGATTGAGAGTATCAATTAATTTTACATACTGATAATATCTTGTACACAAAACACCAACAATCTCTCCCACTCTGTCATCCTTAGCAGTGATAGAAAATATAAAATCATTTCCTTTGTTTGAGTGAATCGTTACAAGATAATCTCGTCCTGGTGACACACTGATACCAGTAATTTCTGTGATGGGAATGCCTTTTTTCATTGATTTAAATTTCATACTCTCAAGTTTATAAATCGCGTGCTCAGTAATAACAAGAACACGATCAGCTTGTTTATTAAATCTGAAGAAAAAAATTCAGAAATTCATTGAGCCGAAAAAAAAGCAAAAAATGAATGTATAGTAATGTAATTGATAAATATTTACCTGTTCGTTTTCCTGATAAAGGCACTGAATAAAACTGTTTTAAAGTGATCAGTATTTTTTATATTATTAATGGACGAATTGAACATGTTGCAGTGAGGATTTTCATCAGGCCTGGAGAGATAATTGCCCTCCCATCGTCTCTCTTGACCCCAGTATTGTCTTTTTGGTCTTAAAACTGCACCAGCAGCCATCTGAAATTATTATTCAAATATTTCATATTCAATTCATTCTCAATAATATATCGCATATAATACCTTCAATCTCAACTGTGGCCACTCTTCCCTAGGAATTTTTCGTAATATCATCCAAGCATACCATCTGGCATACATAGCTCTCAATGCAGGTACAACATGTCGTACAGCAAAATTCTCAACTGGCCAGGACAAATTTTTCCCATACTTGCGCATATTTTTTGCATCTCTAAATGTTTTCTCCAATTGACAAATATAACGACGTCTTTTCATACGACGATAATGATCCATTATGACTAGTGCTGCTTTCATTTTCTTGTATTTCATTCTGCATAGATATCCACGCCACTGTTTTTGCAAGAGCACAACAATTCCTGGTATCAAATCACTGCGAGCTTTTTCCAATGCAAATAAAGTCTTTGGTGAGCGAATAAAGACTTTAGTATGTCCATATTTAACATCATGAGCAAAACCCTTCTCCTCGATTAGTGTTTTTACCCCATCTTTATCATTTCCACCCCGAAAATTGGGCCAAGTGTATTGTGAAATCATTTTGTATCTTTTTAAAAATTTATCGTACCGTTGTCTGTATACAAATCCAGCTCTCCTTACCAAAATATTCTCTAAAAGTCCCAAATATCGCACCTGATGCTCAACTCTCTCATCATCAAATAAAACTGGTGATTTGACTTCATTAGGTTTGATACAACGCACATAAAATGGTTCTTTACTGGTTAAATTCTTTACTAGGGCAACCATTGAATTACGAAATAGTGTACCAGCGGTTAAAGGCCTCTTTGTTGTTTTTGTAATATGTTGTGAACCTTCTGGCCACATTTCACTTATTATTTTACTATTACTATTGTACATAAGTCGTTTGAAATCTTGAAAGAGTGTATCTTTATTTTTATCCAAGAAACCGTTTATATTGTATACAACGTCACCAGCATAATGCTTTATTCTGAATTGTTTTCTGTGCTCCAATTGTTTGTCCATTGGACTTAGTTGGCGGGATGTATAATGCTTGTGATGTGATAATTTTTTATCCATGGCTTCCAGTAACATCTGAAATAATCGAATAAAAACAGTAGTATCTCACATACATCACAATTATTCATAATAATAATTTAAATCTACCTCATCAGTAACTTTGCCAACGTTCAAACAAGCTTCATCCATTATAGCTAAAATGCCCTTATGATTCTGCTCAACAAGATCACAAATAATTTGATTATTGAAGTACTCAATTGCCTGCCAAGCAATTCCCTCTTTCTGATACTCCTCCTGTTCTCGTTTTAGTACTAATTCGATAAATAACTGCTGCAATTTCTCGTTGCAGTAATTAATGCAAAATTGCTCAAAGCTATTTGCCTCAAATATCTCAAAGCCATAAATGTCGAGAACACCTATAACCGTGCCTCTATAACGTTTATAGAAAGTCTCGTCGTTGTTGTCATTGTTGTGGACATTTATACAGGCATTAATTCTCGATACAATCCAGGAAAAGAGTCTATCATATATTGCTTTTGCCAGTGCATCGCGGCCATACTCTGCTTCCATAAGACCATGGCTCTTCTGCATTACTTCACCACCAGCAGCTATAACTCGTTCAGACAAAGCCTTCCCCAAATCATTGGGATCGATGGAAAATAATTTTGCACCATCATTCAACGCTTTTTTGTTCTCAATCACAAGATTATCATCTTCAAGAGTGAATCTAACATTTCCCAAATGCAGTATTCCCGAAACAACATTCCAGATTGTTTTAATATCCTCTGACGTGAATCTCAGTGTATTCAGTGCTGAATTAACTGCTTTATATTCACTCCTATCTGTTGTAATGTTTTTTCCATGACTTATGTAGTAATAGGCGCTTGGATCTGATACCAGACCGCGCATATTCAATTCTGATTCGTTACAACCATTCAATAACTAAAAGATATTTTTCAAGTAAAGAGTTATTTGATGATTAAGTGAGGGGGGGGGGGGGCTAATTAATTAATACCTGATAAAAACAATGAAAGTTTCTCTCCCCTTTTTGTTGATAAACAACTCTCGATTTTTCAAGAAGATAATTCGTTACATGACCACCAACTGGATCCCCTTTGAAGTCAAAATTAATATCCATGTATTTACCAAAACGTGAGGAATTGTCATTTCTATTGGTCTTGGCATTACCAAATGCTTCCAGAATAGAATTTGACTGAATAAGTACATTTTTCACTCTAAAATAAATGTTCAATTAGAAAATTTGAGATTTAGAGGACGAGAGAATGTAATAATTATAAGCAACAAGTAGAACCTTTCAATCTCCTGTTGACCAGATAAATTAGTAATGGCAGCAATATATTTCATAATTATTTTACTGGCCTCGGTTTTACCCGAACCTGACTCTCCACTTATGACAATGCATGTGTCACGGCCTTGTTGCTTCATTTCACGATGTACAGCATCGGCAATTGCAAATATATGAGGTGGATTTTCAAACAATTCCCTCCCTTGGAAAAGAAAGTGTTTAAAAAAAAAAATATAAATTCCATTTTTTATGAAACTTTTGACAGGTGTAGTGGCATTATATTACCTTTGTACTTGTTAATTTGATCTGTCTCATAATTGTGAGTTGTTCTGTAGGGATTTACGCTCACACATACTTCTCCAATGTATGTGTAAAATTTACCCCCTGAAAATCTGTTTGGAAAATCAAGGATTTTTCCATATATTATCATAATTCTTCCAACAGTCGTTTTGCATAATTTTAAATTGGATGATTTTTTTTTATTTTTTTTTTTTTACGATAAGTACATTGCGACCTCAAATTCTCCTATATTCTTATCAGTGGCTTATCACTGTGGTACTTGTGAGTCGTCTATTAGATAAAACTTATCTTGAATGCTTGTTTAGAATAGGGAATAAATTGTGAAGAAAAAAAAAATGTAATTGATTGGGTAGAAATGAATCATGAGCATTAATGTCATGTCAGAGGTCAATACAGCATCTTAGATTCATAATATTAACGATGAGTAAATACGAAGGATGTCAGTGTCCATGAATGACTCATAGGTGCATATGTATATTACATATACTTTAAGCGTTAGGACAGAAATAACAAAAGTAAAAATATATACTTCAAGTATGAGAAGAGAATATTAATTAATAAAGTTGAAGCCACGCCTGCAGAGCTCATTATAATGTCTATCCTAATTTATTATTGGACAAGTATGTACACCGCCTATCGAGTGTGATTATAAACTGACGTTGGAAAAAATTTGAATTTGAAATAGCCGAATGTTTTTGTTCTCAAGAGCAATTTCTGAGAAAATAAAAAATACACGAGGCCCATGAAGACAAATGTCTTCCTCACACAAATTTAATAAAAAAGAGTCAAGGAATTCGTTAGTGGGGGGGGCGGGGAATTGACAATCTTCCTCCGTCTGTTTTTTGGAGTAAACAATTATAAAAGAGTACATATGAAATTATCCTGAATACTCCAAAAAATGGAGAAATTGTATGGATAATAAATTCTGACCTTATTTTGAGATTTTTTACGACGTTTTCAGTGGTGATTTCATCAAGAAGAACAAAATCACCAATTCCAACTTCTGGATGGGCTGCCATAATCCCTAATACCGAAGCCCTTTGAATTCAGTAGTATAGTCTAACTAGTACGAGTACAAATATATATATATATAGATAAACCAGTGAAACACTTGTTGACACTTGAAGCTACTACACCAAGTAGAAAAATGATTATCACGTATAAAAATAATTAACGGTTGCATTTGCCACCTGGCTGACTCACGTCTCTCTCATGGGCTTGTGCTTCATAAACGTCTAACATACAGTCCACTGCCTACACTGACACCCGCAGTGTGTTTATATATCGCAGTTGTATTGTACACGCACACGACAATGAGATATAATTCACCTATGTGACTATATACATACAATCATCCGCCATCTTGTGGCAATCATACGAACTCTATGTACTTTCGCGCCCATATTCCATCGCATTGGACACAACGGTTTTTTTAACATTATCAAACACATTTTTCGTCAATTAAAAGTTGAAAGAGAACTGATGCAAAGTAATAATTGGGATAATTCAAGAGTTGGACGGATTTTCAGAGGTTTTATCTATTGAAAAGAGTTAACATGAAACCGGGAGGTGCCACGAAAGCTGCCGTCCCCCAATCTGCATCACTTGAGGTTAGAATTTCATAACTTTTTTTTCATGTTCTCCCTTTGTTTTTCTATTCTAAAAATTGAAAAATGATAAAAAGTGTAATTAATAAATTAAAACATATTTTAGGATAAATCTAGGAAAACTTTGCACAACCTGCAGCCAGCAGCCACTGACAAAGAGAATCTCGTTGGGGCAGGGCGTATGCTCAGATCAACTGTTACTGCCAAGGGTGCAGTTAAGGAGTAAGTGGATTAATTACATTAAATAAAACTTGAGGAAACTAAAAACAATTGTATTCAACAGTGAGATGCCAGCAAAACCTAAAACAGAGACTAGCAAGAAGACAAAAAAATTGACACACAAGGATGTAGCCTGTCAGACTGCCAGGGGAGAAAAAATAAAAATTGAGGTTGAGGATTTAACATCAGAGGCTGGCCCAAGTGAAAATTATTGGCAAGTACTTGCTGAGAGACGAAGGATAGCTCTTGATGATGCTCTAGAAGAGAATAAAGATTTATCACAACGTGTGGAGAAACTCGAGGAGGAGAATCGAACGTATAAAGAGATGCTAGATGAGACAAGAGCCCTCGTAGAAGTGCTCCAGGTAATCATTTATCCACAAAATCAACATTTATTCACATTTTACAAATATTTAAAAACATTTTTCTTTGCTCAAGGACATGATTGGAGAGGATCGCCCTGACATCAACAATTCTCTGGAGGACAGTGTACTCTGATAAACACTCCACAGTTAGTCAATGCCTAAGTACCATAATTTTAATTTTTTTTTTTTTTTTTTTTTAAATCAAACTTAAACATAAAAACAGATTGACGTAAACTTTTTTTTTTTCTTCTTCATAAAAAAAGAGCGAGAAAGTAACGATAATTATCGTAAATAAAATACTTGGACTCTTTGATAACTGAGTTAAATATAGAGCTAACAATTTAAGCTAAATGAACAATAGATTATCACCGGTGTTAAATGCATACACATATAAAATTGCAACATTGATTATCACAAACACAATGAAAAATTGTTGTCAATTCATTCAATAGCTTCATGTTAAATTTCAAAAAATAAGCTTTTCTCAGTGTAAAAATATACAAAAAAAAAAAAAGAATTTTTGTTAATTTTTCAAACTATTATACTAATTATTAGAATCTAATCTTCATCTTTGAAACGACGATATATCGATTGTACGTAAGTGAAAACACATTTCCAATCTGGTCGTTGCATCATCACCATGTCCTCGACGTCGAGCAACGGTGCAATGTCAGCAATTTCACTGAAAAATTATAATCACATGCGATAGAATTATTTAAAGAGTGATACGAATGAATTTATAAATTGATGAGATTCTCTCCAATGAAAATAATTAATTAATTAATAAAGTTTGATATAAATTCTTACTCAGCTTTTGTGAATGCTAGTTCAAAGTTTGCCCTTCTATTTTGAGGTTTTAGGGTTGTGTAATCAAAGGCTTCTGGACGAAAATGATGGAGAAGGGCACAAAATGCCAATCCGTTGTTCCAACTCGTTGAAAAATTTTCAATTTGGATATTCTGATGAAATTCATATAACGGAATGAATTTTATTTGTTCAATTTAGAAAATTTAAAATTATTACCTCGTATTCTTTGGTTTTTGCACGACACCAATCAAGCAACCGTTCTTTAATCTGCACAACATTGTTCTGGACAACTGGATCAGTGAATTTGAATGAGAATTTTGTACTTCCTGGAGTTCCGGGTGTCTTTGGAGTACTAAATTTAAAATTTTCATAGTGTACCATTGATTTCCGCAGTAATTAATACAATTTAAATTCTAAAAAATTATAATTACCTTGGTGAAGAGAGTGGTACACTATTTTGACGATCTAGCTGTCGGAATTTGGCAAACGGAGACATGGGCTTTTTTACCGCTGTAAATACAAATTTTTTTTTTATGGTAGATAAAATACCAAATCGATGAACAAAATATTCGAAAGTGAAGAGAAGAAAAAAAAAAACAATTAATTCCATGCATAATTTATCGGGCATTACGTTTATCACTGGACGTTATTATATCTAAAGGCAATCGTATTCATCTCCTCTATAGGGTAAGTATTGAAATATTATTTGATTGACCAAAGACTTACTCAAGTACCACTTGGCCCAATGATATGCCCAAAAAGCCATTTTTAACTATAAAAATTTTACACCAAATTATTTTATTAAATTTCTTCTCCAATGAATTTTTTCACTTTTTTTAACATTTTTTTTTTAATCACAAAGAATAAACTAGCAAATTAACTTGCACAAATAATTACAAATAATTCTTATTCTTGATTTCTTTTTCGATCAAAAAACAGAGAAAAAAATAGATATATATATATATATAAGTATACAAAATTACAAATTTCATTTAGTTTGATTCATCTTTAAAACAAATTTAGTATCGATTGTCCTTAGTGGCCTCTTCAAAGAGGCTATCAAATGCTCTATCAATATCATAGTTATCATCGAATAAATGTGGCATTGTGTGACTTCTTGCAAGTGTATTAGGCATTTTCTTGGGTGAAAATGAACGTCTTGAACTCGTCGACGGTTTTGTTATCAAATTCGATGAGGTAGACTGTTGTTGATGATCCAAACTACTGGTGGATCCACGTGGATTATTGAAATACTTCTGTACCTTCTCCTCTATTTTTTTGAGTGCAATATTTGGATTACTTCCTGATGTTTCAAAATTCTTGGATAGTCTCTGGGACAATGGAGAACTAGATTTTGGTGGTTTTTGAGAGTGTAGTGGTGGTACTTGAAGATGCTGAAGTGGTTTATTAGTACCGGCTAGAGCCAATTGATGCCAGGATTCCGATTTTGAAAGGACAATTGATCTATTTGGACGAGTAGAACAAGAGACTAGATATTCATCACTCGAGTCAATGGGTACAATCGATGATTTTGGGTTTCCTGACAGGGATAGAGGTGGCAGAGATTTTGTTGGACTAGTTACATTGATCTTAGGAATTGAATGAGACTTTTCCTCGAAGATATTAATTTTGTCTTGAGTATTGTTCATCTCGATCAATGGTCGCTCTGGCACTGAGACTTGTTGTTCCTCACCCTGAATCCTCTTAATCAGACTTAGCTGCAGCATATTGTGCCTCTGAATATCATTCTGAAGAACGATTGGCTGTCCTGGTTTTAGTGGCACTGAGCTATGCTCAAGTATACTGTACATATCATCTCGAAGAATTATTGGAGCCGTGGGCTTGCTCATTGAATTAACCTGAGCAGTTTGATGATATGATATTTGAGGGGGTTCAGGTGATATTGATTGAGGTGAATTTGCCACTGTTGCAATTGCTGCTGTATATCTCGTGATGACTTTATCAGAAGTAATATTCTGATTTTCAACGTTTTCTTCATTACTCAAATGTATCGGTGGTGGTAATAATGGAAGTTGTGGCAAATGAGGCTCATAAAGATGATTCATTTCCTTCAACACTGGAGGTACATAAATGGGATTCTCTGATTCAGCATAAAATGCTTCACTCACAATTGGTGGTTTATAGAAATTGTAAATAGGAAAGGATTCAGTTTCTGGAGTGATTGGTTTTGGGGTAGATCGAGCACTCGTTTGTACCGCTACACTCTGATAATTTTGATTGAGATGATCATTAATCTTGTGCTGATGAATGTCAATCTGAACTTCCTTCTCCCGATGATTTCGATTGATTGGATTCAAGGGTTTTTGTTGATTGTGTACAACAGAGTTGTTTAAAATTTTCTGAGGTACTTGGGATTGAGCCTGATAATCAAACATCTTGACTTTGGCTTTTAGAAGGCCACCAGTTGCACAAGCAGGGAGATAGCACGATGGTACTGATTTTTCAGTATTTGGGGATTGAATGACAACTTTTTGATTGCCAATATCATTTTTTGATGAGAATGGAAATTTTTTAAAGGGAGAAGTAGCTGCGTGAGTGAATGCTGGATGCCTAGGAGTAGTAGGCTGAGAAATACAATTTTCTGGCACATTTTCAATCTTTGATAGAGCTGAGAATCTCCGAGAGGCAAGTGCCACTCTATCTCCATTCTCCTCAAAGTGTATAGGAAAATTTTTCGTTTCAAATTTAGGAACAACATGTTCCTCATGATGTTTAATGAATCCATGAAAATCTTTGGAGCTTCTACGAGAGGCAAAAGGTCCAGAGTTAAATACTGAAGTAGCTGGGGATGATGAGACCGATGAGGAGTCTGATTGAGGTTTATCAAATGCTGTTTTGATGTTGGAAAATCTACTCTTCCAATTTTTATCAGCAACAGAATTAGTCTGTCGATAATTAAAACTCTTGAATGGTACACTCGATTGTGGAATATTCTTCCAGTTATCACATTGATTGTCGTTGTTACGAGTGATGAGGGCTAAGAATTTTTTATCATTTTCAGTCTTGGGTTGGAAAGAAGGGATTGCTGGTGATGGATTCATTGATTGGGGTCCACAGAATTGATTCCAAGCCACTTTATCACTGATATCAATTGGTCTTCTCAGCCCATTTCCATTTCCAACTTGCATTTTCTGTTTTTCTGCCTCCATTTTTAAGTAATTAGGAATATCAATGGTATTGGCACGTTTTAATTTTGATTTTTTGGCTGTATATTTATTGGATTTTGAATTTCCATGGGAATACGTGTGATCATTAGAGTTTGGCTGCATGTAATTGAATTTATAGGATAGCCTGTCCCCTTGAGGGCTCACTGCTGTCTCCAGATGACTCTCCCAGTGTTCAGTACTTGATTCCGTTGATAAAGATGAGGTCAGGGAGGATAAGTTGTTTATAGGATCATTATCTTTGATTTTATGCTGAAGAGATTGCTTTTGATTGATTGCATCTTTTATGTGTTTGTCACAAGTTCTTGGAGGAGGGACATTTATATCGTTGGCAGATGTCCATGAACATTCTAAAATTCGGCAATCTTTCTTATTGTCAATATTGGCTGGTGGAGCTGGAGGTGTTTCCAAAGGTGGTGGAGTTTCGGGGATAATTTTGGGAATTATTTTAACAGCTGCAGGTCCTCTCTCCTGTTCCAACCATCGTCTGGCACTGGCCAACTCTTCACTGCTGACACCAATTGTATGTCTGTTTCCACGTTTACGTGGACGACGTGTTGATGCTGGTGGCAGTGGAGAAGGAGGTGGAGATGATTGTGTTTGCTCGGCATCGGCATTATCATCGGATTTTGCTTTCTTGAGATTTGATACAAGAGTCGATATTAATTGTAGCAAATGAAATTTATCCGATGGCTCGAGACTTAAACTGTATTTTGTTAGGGCATTTATGTCAACTCTCTTGAGAGTATCCTCCAAACGTGTCAACGCTGTTTTCAAATCTGATGTACATAAATCTTGAAAGTAATTAATGTCCAGCTTTGGTTCAAGGGTTCCCTCAGTAATTGGTAATAAATCAGCATCATTCTGTCGCGACATCATTGTACATGTGGAATTGGAATTTGTCTCGAGGCTTGAGCGCAAATCTACTAATACGGGCAATAATCTGCACTCACCGGGTTGTCTTCTTGGTTCTTCGCTCGATGAAGATTTTACGAGGTGTTTCACTCTTTCCTCATGGCATGACTCCGTTAATTTATCACTTATATTTTCAAGCATCGTTTCTAAAAATTAAATAAGAAATATTCTGTTTATGCAGCAAGTTTCGAATGAAGGGGGGGATATTAATACCTTCTGGTGATTCGATTTTTCTTTTTTCTTCAATTTGTTTCTCATCCTTTTCATTGTTTAATTCAGTTTCTGTTGATGTTATATCATTCTTTTCCTCATTACTCTGATTGCATATTTGTGAGCCTGAAAAGGAAGATTAAATTTTCTTCATCAAATTGCCGTTCATTTAGGCAAAAATTGTATAAAATGTTTTGTGTTTCAATAATTTTGGAATGAGTAGATCTCTACAGTTTGTTACAAATATAGAAGACAGTGATGAATATGGTCGATGGCAACTGACCTTGAGTTTCCGACATGATGAAGCGAAATACACACGAGGAACCGGCTGCAATTCATGAAAAAAAAAAGAGAAAAAAGGAAAGAAAATAATTTTATCCCTTTATGACACCGAAAAATATCAACAATGTATATTGTTAACACTGGTGTGTACACAAAAACAAGTGAAATAGCGTTAAATGTGCGCAGAAGATAATTTTGGAAATTAGAGATATAATACTCTAAACAATAGCCCATTGAGTAAAGCGGAGAATGGTTTAACTTGATTTGCCCCATGTGAGAGAGGTTTTTTTTTTCAACAATCTCCTTATTTATTTTAAAACTTAAATGGCATGAACAAAAATATATAGAGTATTTGTCGAACGTCGTCGCCTTTTACGGTCCGACGAATAACACAAGTCACGCTCATCTCGGGGTGGTGGGAAGAAGCGTTCGTTTTCTTGACGAGCCAAAACCATCAAAATCAAACTAGTATAAACTTGCAATTATTTTGAAGCATATATGTGATAACTGAGCAAATGAAAATCTCCATCGTCATTGGGAAAAAAATGAATTTAAAAAAAAAAAAAAAAAAAAATTTAAAATATTCTCTTTCAATTCAAGCAGCCAGGCACCATATCGTATTATCGCGTCATTATGAGGAATTTTTTTTTTTCTCCTCTCAAACAATAATTTGGCCAAACTTCAGCAAAAATGAAAAAAATATAAAAACTAAACGTGAAAATAGTGAAGAAATGCGTCTTGGATGTTTTTTTTTGTTTTTTTCGTTAAAATGACTTATTTATGTGCGAGTTTTCTTGGAGCTTACCTGGACGTTTATTGGAGGAAGAAATAATGTGGGATGGTGGTAGCCAGTGGCAGTTGACGATGTTGAATTTAACGATAGTATTTGGGCTGTGCCGCAGTGTATGAGCGACTGCGCGCGACCTGAGGATGCTAAAACGTTTTTCTTTAGAGTTCTCTTGTATCACATATATACGCAAGTCTTTAAAGACTCGTAGCTGGTGTGTGCCCGTATGCCATCACCCAGGACAAAATTAGATACACTTAAAATAGACGTACGAGTTACTTAGTTATTGCAACGTTCAAATCTACTCATTTCTTTTTTCTCAATTTATTGGAAAAAAAAGAAAAATCCTTTGCCAACTTTGTGTTTCCCCGACTCACGGGAGACTACCACGCGAAGAAATGATATAGTTTCGGGGAAACCTGTGCATCATCTTTCTCTGTACGTGGGGGGCATCTCCAGCCGCTGGAAAATTTGATCCATTTATCTTCTCATTGAGATAACGGTTCACTGTAGCTCTATCAAGTTTTTCCAATTATACAATTAGAAAACAAATTTATCCACAGATATTTTGATTGAAAAATAATTCCAGATGTTGAGTCTTGTGTGACCTAAAAAGCTACAATCATTGTTATTGAATCCTCGTATTTATTTTTAGAGCAGTGAAGCGTATAATGGACCGGAAAATCAATTCTCCATTAAATTACCTCTGCTTTTCTTCCTCGATGAAAGTGTAGGTTTACGCTCTGAAAAAAAAAAGAACTGATAATAATAATATTCCATTCATTTTGGCTCCTACAAAAGACAAAAGTACATGTTGAGAGCCAGTCGACATGGTTGGATGTCAGTGGGCATGAGAATAATCACGGAAATGCGTAAAAACATAAGTAAGAGAGGTACCATCGTCAAGGATTGCGTTGCAGACCCCAACGGGGGACATTATTCTCACATAGACTTGTCGAGGCCAGCAACAAGTCGGGTAGCATCGGCTCACATCGGCAAAGGCCACTTTCCACTCGCTTTGATACCTGTTAACCCACTTGAATCAGTCTTTGAGCTACTTTGGCTGAAGAATCATTGATTCTTGAATTTTTAACAATTTTTCATGCTAATTTCTTTGGTTCTCTCCAAGTTCAAACAAAAAAATTAAAGAAATCTTTAATTGGCCAATTTGATAGACGATTTACAGTGATGATGATGCTGCTGATGATGATGATGATGATGTCGAGACGACAAAAAACATGACATCCGGATACCAGAGGAAACAACAAATTGATTTTCTGTCTCTGTTGACCAGTTACATTGTGGCATTGACTTAATCACGTGATTTCGAGGTGAATTAAATTATCAAAGTGAGTGGTCGAAAAATGTGAATTGGGAAAGTCCATGGGGGAATTCATTTAGTATTCATGTTGGAAGATAAAAAAAATTATTAAGGATGAAAGGGTGGTTCGATGCGTTCAGAAACGATGGGGGTCCCACGCTCTACAGTTACAGCAATCGTACACCTGTCACTGGAGATATTAATTTGATAACAATTTTTGTTGTATTTTGCACAATATTTGTTGCATTTCTCATTATATTCCCTGGAATACGCAAAGAGGCGAGTAGACAATTATAAATTGTCCATTGTTCTTTCAATATCTATTCTAATCATCTTGAGCTGATAAAACTTTTAATTTTTTTAGAGAATAACAACATTTTTCACAGTGACCCTGAGCCTCTTTGTGGGAGCTAGTATCCAAGGTAAGTGAAATACTACTTGATGATGGAAGCCACCTTAAAACAATGAATTCACGTAAATAAGTAATTAATCATGTTGGTGTATTACAGTTGCCCAATACGGATCCACTTGGCATACAACCTCGTCCCAAATAGTCAGCAGTTACAGTGTCTTCTCCAGGCAAAGGACACACGCAGAAATCGGTGGTTATATCGGTTTAATGCACATAAATATCACGTACAAACGTTAGTATAAAATTATTTGAAGGAAAAAAAAAACAATGATTTATCATCTCTCTAAAGAATAGCGTAATTTTAATTAACAATTGAAACTCAGTATTGGAAAATAATGAGGGAGGATCGAGTCAAGATGGAGGTGACATTGAATTCAATGAGAGATTCTGGTGGAGAAGTCCCACAGAGATGGGTGATGCATTTAAGCAGTCCCTGCAGCGAGGAGCTCCATTTCCCATTATCTCACTCGCTGAATATTTCAGTCTGCATCAGGAGGGATTCTCATGGGGCACCAGGTACCGAGAAGCCGGTCATTGGGCATCTATAATGCTTTGGTAATTGATATAAATCCATATCCTTGGAATAAAGAAAATTGAATGATTCATTTTGTTTTAAATTTGTATAATTAAAGGACCAGTTTTGCTGCCTGGCTAGTAGCAAATTTACTACTTATAGTAGTACCTAGATACGGAGCATACTGTATGATTTTCACGGGAACTTTAATGCTTCTAACAAATCTGACATATCGATCATTATTACCTTGTGAACCTCTTGTTGCTCACATTGATGGATCGATACTTATTTTCAATTTTGGATGGAATTATTGGCTACTACTTGTAGCAGGTATGTTTCGTTATATAAATCTCAGTTAAAAAATAACCAAATATTGTTTCAAGGTTTTGTATGTGTCACTGGAGGAATTGTGACAACTATAATTGATCTCATATTTCCCCATCAATTTTCAACAATCCTCGAAGTTGACTACGATACACCATACGACAGACATGTAATTATTGAGGAGAGTTTCGACACAAGAAACATTGGAAATAAATTACCCAAGATTGTTGATGATGACCTTGACGAGAGAATCATTATGAGGTAATTGAATATTTTCATTTTAATGTAATTTTTATATTCTTGAATAATTGGAAAGAGAGAAAAAAAAAATGTTATTTTCCTTTTAGTAAATTAACGAAAATGGGTAGTAATCAAACGAGCAGTCAAGGAATTATAAATCAAGGCTACGAGCCTCCAGATTATTCTCATGGTACTAATGATATATCAACAATGAAGAATCACTGGTCTTATCCTTTCCCTCCAGTGTCCCGCAGGATTAATGACTGATATGTAGAAACATCAATTAAATTAAATTAAATTAAATTAAATACATTCCATACCAAATATCATAAAAAAATCTATTTAAAAAATTTTATATACAAATTTTCAATAGAAATAAAATTAATTAAAAAATTCTATTTCATCCAAAATTTTCAAAATGATGGATAAAGTATGGCAGCCTCCGGCCCTTGTTCACCTGATCACAGGCAGACATAACACTTTTAGTAAGTGGTCTTGGACCACAGCTGAATACGCCAATTTTACTGACATAACTATGTTTTTTCTGTACAAATTTCAAGAATGACGTCATGTCCGGACGACCAAAGTGATTAATAGCCTTAAGTCCAGTGAATATACTCTTTTTTGACAGCCTTTGAAAGTGATTTTCACAGATGTACTGGAAGAAAAAAAAAATATATATATATATATCGGAATTATCCATCCAGACTAAAATAATAAACTTACAAGCATCGTGGTGCGTAAATCAAATTTATGAAAGAATTGAGTGATGAATATGTGAATTTCAAGTACATCTGTCACATCTTTCCTCTCGACATCTCTCAGAACGTCTATAAACCACTCAAAGTGTTTGTGTGATGGACAAATCCACAGAAAATAGACCTAGCGATGGAAAAAACAAGAAGAATCTACATATTCCTCCTTTTCACACAAAACAAATGTCAATTACCTTTTTACATGCAACACCTGAATATCTATTGGTAGAGGTGCCAAAAACCAGGTCATTGAGCATTGAGGCATAAGGAGTAACACCAATTCCACCTCCAACCATAACAGCAACTTCAAATTTATACCAATCCTGATTTCCACCACCAAAAGGTCCCTCAATCCTAATCTTGGGATGTTCCTGCTCAGGACTATAATTACAGGGATCAAAATAATTGCGAAGTTTCCATGTCCAGGGTCCCTGAGCCTTAATATGACAAGAGAGAAAATTTTCATGGGGTGCTGAGGTGAGTGTAAATGAATGAAATTCATTAGATTTGAAGGCTGTGCAGGCTAGACGAAGCCATTGACCTGAGAGATATTTTAAATTTGGGGGACGATAAAATTTGATTTTTATCACATCGGAAGGTAAAAGTTCCGTTTCTATTATGTCCAGTGCCATGTATTTTGTTCTGAGACTGACCACCTGTTGACAATTTCTCAATTATTATTATTATTATTAACATATGACAACTCGATTAAAAAAAAAAAAAATTACTCACTTTATCAAGTGTGTATATAATTGCTGGTCCAATGAAAAATAACCAAAATCTCGGCTCTCCTGTGAGTCTTGCAAGTCCGTGTATCAAGCACAATGCATAAAGCACAATGTAAAGACTATGAGTTGACCAGAAAAATTTGTAAGCCTTCTGTCTAATCATAGGATGAGCAAATACAAAAATAATTGTCATAACAATGACGAGAAGTATTCCTGTGACCCCTGCAACATCATAAACATACATCAACACTTGTATTTAAAACTTTCTCCTGGTTTTTTTTTTCATACCTGTAACTGTTTGAAATAGCCAGAATGATATGGTGAGCCTTGCATCGCTTGGGAAACTCATTTCACTTGTTAAACATCTCAAGTGTGATATTGGTTGGGTTGAGACGTGATAAAAATTCACAATGTGACCGACAGTATGTAAAACTGAGAAGAATAATGCTGTGCAAGCAGCTATTTTATGAAATTGAATGTGGGAGTCTAGAGGAATGTACTGTTGAATTGAAAATTCTTTGAGTTTTGTTAGTAAATTGCGGGACATTGTAAGTAGTAATAGACTGTAACAGAAAGACAAGGCAGCTGCAGAGCCTCGAGTTATTGCTATTCCTACGCCCATTATATGTCGTAGGTCGATGTGCTCTGTCATGAATGAATAATCTGCGGTAAGAGAAAAAAAAAAAGAATCAATTTAGAGATTTGAAAGATATAAACATACAATATTGTCACCACACTTACGAATAAATCGTTCCACAAAGAGGGCAATAGTAATAACGTAAAATATGAATAAATAAAAAATATTTTGTCTATTTTCTTCTAAAAATGTTGATACTCCATCCCACTGTTTGCGCGCCCAGCTCTTGTTAGCCTCCGGTGGCAATTGTTCAATATGGAATGTCGTCATTCTAGCAACATTAGTAGAGGTATCAAGAAAATTTTGTTTAGCTCCTTTACAATCCAATCCAATGGCAACAAAATCTCCTTTGTACTCATTCATCATGAGTTTGAAATCATTGTAAGTGAGATAATCTTTGCGTTCCAATCCTGCATCCTAGAACACTCATCATTTATCTCATAATTACATTTTTACATTCAAACTTGTAAAGATTTTCAAATAAAGAAAATATCATTACTTGGAACATTCCATCAATTAGTTCAGTTACGTGATCATCGGATAAAGATGTAGTCCTTGCTATTTCTACGAGTGAGCGCAGCATTTCTGAGAGTTCCTCTTTATCAATCACTCCATTACTATCTTTGTCACACATGTCGAATATTATTCGTAATTTGTCCTCTGTTTTGCCACGAGAAAATAATAATACTGTATCCAAAAATTCCTGCAAAAAAATTTACAATTTTTTTTTTTGTTTTTTTTTTCCAGTAAATTATTCAAAATCTTTTCATCCAATCTACCTGAAATGATATCCTTCCATCTCCATCTTTGTCTACAATATTAAACATTTTCTTAACAAAAACAGCATCGGGTCTCATGCCCAATGCACTAGCAAATTCACTCTTTGATAAAGAAGTTCTCATAACAGTGACAACTTCACCTCCATCATCCTCATCAGATCCCCTACGCCGTCTCCTCTCACCCGGTCTGAGTCCAAATGTAAGTGCATATGCCTCCCGAAAAAATTGTTCCAATTTTTTTTGCCTCCTCTCCTTAGTTTCAGCTTTGGCAATCATTATATCACGATTTGTCTGTACAATTGACAAGTGTTTTTTGTGAGATGTGAGAAATGTCTCCAATTTAGCGATAAACTTGGCACGAGAGCTCATAGAATCTAGCTCAAGGACGAGATCATAATCACGTGGAATTCTCAAGAGAAGCAGTGCTTTACCATTATCACCGGCTTGTGACTCCTCAACAGCCACAACATTAACTCCACTCAAGTCGAATGTTCTCAAATTTTCACCTTTTCTATCAACAATATAAAGCGCTGCCTCTGGACCAAATTTTACTTTGGCCAAACGCTTGTGATTAGCATGTAACCACTCACGGACAATCATCTTATCCACTGATATTCTTCCATTGACATTTGTCAATGTAACATTTCCATTTCTTTTTTTAATAGCTTCTTGAATTATTTTCAAACGACGTCTTCGACGATTCTGTAGCTTTACAAGGCCATATCCAGCTCCTGCGCATAAAATAGGTATAAAACCTAGGCAAACACAAGCGTAGATATAAGCCAATTCGCTTCCCTGCAATGAAAAAAAAAAAAAAAAAAACCATTACCACAGTATTCATTTCAATTTTTACGAGTGAATGACGATAATTATTTTTTTTTCATCTGTTTTATTACCTCAAAATAATCATATCTTCTCAGTGGCACACAAGTGTCCAGCATCTCTCCAGTGAGTTGTTTGGGTTGTGGGCAGGGATCTCCCTCCTTCCAAACAAAAACATTTTTCTGTATTCCATCATCACTAATTTTCGTAGAATTCATAATGACATCCCATAATTTTACTCTCTTAATCTCTTCAATTTCATTTTTTGTAAAAATCTCATTGTCTATATTCTCAAACCAGAATCTATCAGAGTCTCTCAGCCTTAAAAATTGTTCTTTTATAACAGCTGAAAATAATTCTCCTGGTCCATCGCTAGACTCCAACATTCCTCCGATATAAATATCAATATTATTCAAGTCATTTGAATGAATTTCCATAAGAGTTCTTAGTAATTGGGGATTTTTATTAAAGAGTTCTGGATTTATCTCATTCCAGGTATTTCTTCTTGGCAATTTAAAGTGAACTCTGGCAGTATTGTAGTCAGGAAGACCATTATCACGTCCCCTCATAATATTGAGCGCTCCCAAATCCCTCCTAGAGAACTCCAAAGGGCCAAATAAATTATTTCTAATATCATTACTCAATAAATTATCCTCTCTCTCTGCCAACTGGGATGCCATTCCCATAATCAGTTCCTCAACCGTTGAATTTGATAAAACTTGATTAGAATTCCACCAAGTAGTGCACAATCGTATAGCAGGTTTATTCGTATGAGTTTGTCTGAAATTACAATATTCATCCCTTCGGTAAATACCTGGAGGGATCATTGTATGGCCAAATCTGAATGCAGCACTTTGAAAAATATGAGATATTCCTGGATGCAAATCTGGCTTGTAACCACTGTATTCTGGTAGCTCTTCTCCCAATAATTCTGGAAGATATTCGTACATTATTATGTTTTGAATTGTTCCCACAACAATTCTTCGTGATCTCTGAAAGACTTCTTCATCTGACATTTCTGGATTTTGTGTTTTAACTCTAGATGCTATTACATTGTGCCAACGATAAAAAATTATGCCAAATGCTAACAGAGCTGGATGTTGATTGGTTCTTGGATCTCCGAGGACTGAAAAAAATCTTAAATAAAATATATATTCAATCATTTCAATTATTTTCGTCAATTAATCAAAGATTCACATACGAAATAGCCGTTCAGGGCTTAGCATTGTCCTCATTATACTGGGAACTGCATTATTAAATAGCGGAGCTCTCATAGTATTTCGAATTGGCAATTGTTTGATGGGTTCAATGAGAAAACTTCCATTTTCAAATGATCTCATAGCACTTGTCCAAGCCTCACTACTGGAGTAAACAAAACTTGCATCAATCCAACTGGTCACTTTGTTCAACTGTTCACGAGGACTGTTGGGGCTGTGACCTGTATGTCTATCATAATCAGCCCGCAGAAAGGGAATGTATTTACTCCCTTGGCAATCTTTGTCAAACATACTGTCGCATTTTTCCACTTCAATTCTATGAAATTCTAGTGGACATCCACTCTCACTTGCCATCACTATTTCAGCTGTTACTAGTTGTCCTGAAATATCATTTAACGGATTATTAAATAGAAAAATTGGACTCGTTCTACTCTCTTTTGATCAAATAATTACCAAAAAAAGCAAATAGTGCTGTTTTATTTTTCACCGATGCAAGTCCATCAGCCCCTTGCATAAATAAATCACTCAATTTTCTTGGAGATGCCCTATTTTGTCCCGCCATCATATAAACTCCATCGGAATAAGCAGCAGGAACTTTTCTTATCAGTCTGCTTTCTATACAAAATTGAATTATGTAAACAAAATTGAAATAGAAAGTAGATTAGTTTCCCTAGGTTTTTG
Source organism: Coelinius sp. EB29 (assembly GCA_035578325.1). NCBI lineage: Eukaryota > Metazoa > Arthropoda > Insecta > Hymenoptera > Braconidae > Coelinius > Coelinius sp. EB29. The sequence goes on along the minus strand of JAOZGT010000026.1, from coordinate 329,582 downwards.
GGGGGCTTTAATTATAATTTTATTACCAACTGATCCCCAATCCGGATGTGCTAGATTATTGTACCAGCCGTCATAACGCTGTTTCTCAGTATATCTCCCAAAGCCATCTGAAATATTAATTATATAAAAATATAAAATGTACTCAATTAATATTAATCAGTGAGGGGGGGGGGGGAAATAATCTTGATTCAACTGTGTGTAGTGATTCACGAGAGCATTGATTTTAAATTGCCGAGATAATTATCAATCTGTCATGTTTAATTCATCCTCTCTCATGTCCTTGCAATTTCACTCACGTGAATAACGTAATCTCTAACTCATTACCTAATAATCATTATTTTTTTTTTCTTTCTTCACAAAGATATTGATAAGGAATTTTCTCTACATGAGTAACGGAATTTTTTTGTCATTCCTAGAAAGAAACTTATACAGGTCGTATAATATGTGTGACACGTATATAGCTTTCACTCTCATATGTATCACGTTTTTGTATTCTCAGTGATAAATTTTAATTGAAAAAAAAAAAGAACCCTTTATGGAATTGGAATAATAAATTTCTCAGTATAAGAATTTTGAGCTATTATTTATTTTGATTATTAAATACTTACCGCTGAATGTAGGAAATACTAGTACAATGAAAAAATACAATGCAGCACTAAAAAATCGTCGTTTAAGTAATTTACACATTTTGAATAATCTCTCACTATATCAGCAAATATTGAAAATTTTTCTAAATTAATTTTCTCTTCTTTCAATCATTCACTCTTCTCCCACTACTCCAAATTGATTCTAAAAAGATCATTATTTATTTGAAAATTAATTAGAATAATATAAAATACATTCGATGGATATAATTTTCTCTCCTTCTCTCAGCAAGAAGAAAAAGAAAAAGACTTTTGACACGTTCACTTTAGAGTGACTATTCCTCGTGTAATTCAAGTGAATAAAGTCTCGCTTTGGATGTACCCCACTTCCAAGAGGAACGTTGTCAGTGAGCAGGTCCGTGAGGCGGTAACAAAACCGTATAGTTGCGGGTTGGTGGGCCAAGAGCACAGCGATTCCGCCAACCTGTGAGGTGAAAGTCGTCGGCCTATTTTGCTTCATCTCACTCACTCCAACATCATTATATCTTCTCTCTCTTCTTCAAACTTTTGCCTGGTGACTTGAGAGAACTCTCTTGGGCTTACCTCTACGTGCGTAATCGCGCCATCGGGCTCCCCTCTTCAAATTCATTTTCATATTTGTTTCTTCTCAGCTGATATCTTCTTCATTTATTTATTTATTCATACAAAAATCCCACCAGATTTCAGGATAATGAGAATAATGGATAATTTGAATTATACTATTTGTTTAGTTTTTTTTTCTTTTCTTTTTCACAACGACCTGGAAAAAAATGAGATCAAGGGTAATCTTAATTATCTCCTCAAGCAAGGTCATTCTTAACATTGTAAATCATCTTATGGTTAATTTTTTTTTTTTCCTTTATTTTAAATAATTAAGTCATCAAGCCAAATATCAAAATAATGTTATCACAAAATCAATCTGCTAAGATTTTATGGATCCAGGATAATAATAAACGAGTGCAGGTGCTGGAAGTTGCCAATGGGCGGCATGTAATTCAATTATTTGAAGTAGAATTTTTTTTACTGCTGGTAGAGTAGAATTTTCACCGAGAAATGCATCACGTACACATGCCAAAAGTTGTTCTAATTGAGCTGGCAATTCATTATCCAAATCCTTGCCAATGCAACTCAGAATAAAAAATAAACAATTCGTCTGGAAGAATAAAAGAGAGTTTTATATAATTAATGACTCAGACATGAAAAAAAAAAAAATTTATCATGCGTTACCTCCGGAAGAGAATTGATGAATGATGGCTGGAGGCAGTCCTGACAGCACTTCCACAATAGTGTCAACAATACTCGTCCCGGTGGTACCCCCTCCTGTTGAGTTTTCAGTTGCAATTGACGTCGTTTCAACTGATAAAATTGATAATTAAAAAGAAAAAAATATCACTCTTCTTTCGACTATAAATTTGATTGATTTATCACGTTTTTTATTGAATATACCTGGCAATACATCTCATTGAGGAATGTCATGAATGCTGCGAATCGATGACACGATGAGACATCGTCAATTGTTCTGCTCTGGTCCTGATACCACTGCTGACACATATTGAGAAGAGACTCTAAAAATGTCTCTTTTACCTCTTTCTATAATACACATAATAACAACTCGTATAAAATGAATATTCACAGTTGAATTAAATTTTTTAATATCATTACCTCAATAATTTTGATGCAGACTTTAGCTGCCGGTTCGGCGTATCGTTTATTTTCCACTATTCTACCAAGAATGTGCCTAACTAGATCCATCAATGTTCGAGAGTTCAAAGTATTGGGATCTGTGATATTTAAAGAGAATATTACACAAGTTACTCGAGTCATTGCATATGTATTATCGATAAAAATGTGAGATTCACCTTCTATGGCCTTGATCAAAACGTCCTGAACCGGAATGGGAAATTTCCCCAGCTCAGCTGCATCCAGGATATTGTTGGCTTTATAAGCAAGGGCATCAGAATTATTGAAACTCTTTGAACGTTTCAGTCCGTAAGAAGATACAAATGACAAAGATTTAGTTAATTTTCCCGGTTTCATTGGATTTCCAGTGTTTTTTGAATCGCCTGAATTTACTACATTGAAATGAACTCGACTGTTTTGCGCTCCAGACTGAAAAAAAATATATCCTATATATCTCATCATCGTGTCAAGAGTGAAATGAAGATTATAAAATTTCATTACATGCAAAATATTTCCACTTGATGCGGAAGTATTCAATGCGTGCCCCTGTTTCAACACAGGCCCATGATGATGATGATGATGATGATGATGATAATTCATCTGTTGTCCCGGATGCTGTTGGTACATGTATCTGTGTACATTTCCACTGGATTTGCTTTGCTGAAGATTGTAATAACTCGATCGATTTTCATTGTGATTATGTCTACAGAGAGAGAGAGAGAGAGAGAGAGAAGAAAAACATGAAGCAATTATTGTTATTCCATTATTATTATTATTATTAGATACTCACTTTGAAATATTATTATTATGCATTTCGATCTGTTTCAATGTAAATTCTTTAGCGTGAACGTTAAGTTGTGGGTTGGTCGTTGTACTGTCTGATCTTCCACCTCAAAAAAAAAAATATAGACATACTTGAAAAATTAATTACTCAGCATGATATTATAATAGTTTTAAAACTATTTATTACCTGGTGGTCTGTAAATCTCAATGCTTGGTTTTCCCCGTTGAGCTACACTATTGCTCATCTACACGAAATTAATAGAAATTACGTGAAATACGAGAAATAAAAGAATTAAGAGTACAGGATAATTGTTAGAAGAGAGCCAAATGCAGAAAAAAAAAGAAAAAACAACTCTCGACACGCGCTATTCACATACTTACAATGACAAGTGCGCAACAAGACTCATGCTCACATTAATTCAATATTACGTATTTAACGCACAATTTAACTGAGAAAATGACAGTTTAGAATAGGAAAGGGTTTTTATTTCGTTTGAAAGTAAGAATTCATTCCAATTATTGCAATGATAAAACAAATATAAAATAGTAAATAATTTTGATAATTTAATACAAGTTTTGGATGCTCTTCTCACCCAATATACATTTGTACACGTTTTCTGCGCTTATTTCAATCCACATTAGAGTGAATAAGGAGGGACGTACGCGATGACTAGGAACTAATAATAGCAGGCTGTGTGCCAGTAACACTGTGTGCAACCAATACATGAAAATATCAAAATATATTCAAGCATATAAAAGTATTTATGTGGGCGATGCGTCTCTAGAAAGCAATACGAATATAATTTTGAATAAAACATATATTTAATCTCATACCTACACCCACATTTGTCCTCAGTGGGGGAAGATTTTTCATGTGCTTTCATTTCTTTGGATATGTAATTAATAGTGGAAATACTGGAGTAATGATTAATGTAGATCAAAGACAATTAAGTTTTCCAACGCCCTGTGGGCTTTTTCATGTACTGTACAATTACAATTATTGTCAACCCACGCACGTGTAAGTTATATCCTACAACGTCTCTATTTCTCCTTACATCTCTCTGATAATGAAAATTAAATTTCATTAGTGATTTTCGAATTATTAATATCAAGATTATTTTTTATATTAATATAATGAATTCAAGTGAAAGCACTCAAATAACATATTTGAAACTTTCTTCTACCGATACAGCAGATTCCTGCATCTGATTTTGACATTTAATGAACGTCTAGCGCCACTCATTGACGTTCCAAACTGCTTCTGAACCTCTTGGGAGCACACCTTTACGCCGTTCAGTCGCATTCAGTCAATCCATTTGTCAATAAAAAAATTGTACTCCCTCAATTTGGAAATTTTCCTCGTATACATCAGTAGTACGATGAAATCTGAAACAAGTACAACTCGTGAGTCTCAGGAATCCAGATAAACAAAAGGGTGAGACATTGATTATTTAAAAAAAACATTGGCTCGTGATACTCGTGATTGATTTTGGTGGATAATTAACATGATATTTCTTTCCAAAGGCTTCACATTCAATTTTTTTTTTTTTTTTTTAAATCTGGAAATTAGTCTACTCCAACATGACTGAGAGTCTTATCAATGAGTGGCTGATCGACTGTGCTGATTATTCCACAAGTGAATTAAAAAGTTTCATCAGTACTCTAACCCAGGACAGTGAAATTGTTCGAGCTCTTTATGTTCTCCTGGAGGAGAGGAGCAAATACAGTGAGGTAAATCTAAAGGCTCACCTCATCCAAGAGCGAATAATTAAAAACGATAAAATAAATTTTTATCAATTTTTTGTCTTTTTGTACAGCTTGTAGACAACGTCTGCAATCAGCTATTCGATTTTTATCGTTCTCGAGAGATTGAACTGCAGAGATTCACTCTCCAATTCGTTCCAACCCTTATCTTCATTTACCTCAATTCTGTGGCGCATGGCGATATCAAGGTATCATTTTTAAAACAAAAAAATTCATACATCATTCATTAAAATCACTATTTGTTATGTAAGTCTGTTGCTAATACAAAATTTTCATGTATCATTCTGATAATCAAACTCTTTAGAATGACTTAATAATATTCCAATTATAGAATTGTCGATCTGTTGAAACTCTTCTAATTGGCCTCTACAATCTAGAAGTTGTGGATAAATCTGGTGAACCCAAATCAGTATCTTTCAGACTTCCATCCCTGGCTATGCTATCAATCTACCACGAGGTAATAAAAATAAGAAAAACTTTTACTCTTTCTGAGAACCAAGAGGGGGAAAAAAAAACAAATGAAAAATATTACTTGTTCAATAAAATAGCCCTCTAGTCTCGCACCAGCATCCCTAACAGAGAGTGCAGTACGTCGTTTCGAAGAATGCAACTCGAAACTAGTCAGCTGGGGTCCTCTCCAGCAAGTGGAGACTCTAAATGCCCAGAACCGACTCAAGGTCATGACAGCACTTTTATTCATTTATAATCAACAATTGAGTTACATCAATAAATCAGCACTTGAGCAGTTGTGCAAGGTGGCAACAAAGTGAGTGAAAATATTGTCGATAGAAGGCTCTTGATATTTAATAATCCCAAATATGATTTATCGATATTTTAAATGTAATCTTCAGACTTGTCACTCAAGGATTCATGAAACCAGGCCATCATCAAAGATCCTCGTACAGTGAATCGAGTTTTGTTCCACGTTTATTACCACGTATTCCAGTTTCAAATCAATTTCTGTTGGAGTTTCTTCATGGCATCTATTTTGCTATGTACAATGATTGTTGGTATGTTGGATGTCAGGCAGTGGAAGATGTACACAATAGAGCCTGCTATGATGCATATCCTGATGTTATGATTGTTACTAATGCTATAAGGAATTCGAGCAGCTCTGGACCCTCTGGTAAGACTTTATTTATCATACTCTTTATTCATTTATTAATTATTACAATCAATTGTAACATTTTTAGGACAACCTGGAGACAGTGCAATGGGTACTGGTGTTGCTCTATCACCAGCAACAGCAACGCCAACGATATCCAAATCAATGATTACAAATGCTTCATTCAGAACGAAGAAATTGCCAGGTAAGATTCTACTTCCTATTTCACCGCATAAAACATTTTTTTTTTTTTCTTTAATGAGAAAGAGGAAATTGTTTCGTTGTTTTTAACAAGTTTGTCGAGGTATAAACGTATAATTTCAATTAGACGATCTTGATGAGAATTTATTCGAGCCAATCGAGCCAAAAACCACAGAGCCCACTAATTCATCATCAGCACCACCAGTAATATCAACAAAACGTCGTGCATGGTTACGAAAAAATCCTCAATATTCCCTTGATGACGAAGAAGTCAATCCAAATCGTAGTGGTGCATCATCAATTGACAATTCACGACGTGAGAGTCTAGCCAGTAGTCATGATTCACCAAATCGTAGTTCGCCAAAAAAATCAAAGGATAAGAAACTCGAGGAAGAGGTGCATCGTCGACGTAAAGATAAAGACAAAAATGCATCACCAGGAAGTGAAAGTCGTCTGAGTGCTGGTGCTAGACTCTACAGGGTACTTGAGGAGCAAGCACTTGGCGAAAAAATAATAGCATCAATCGACACTTTGTATGTAGAAGCAAAAAGTAATCAAGCAAGCTCGAGAATATGCAAAAAATGCAAAAAAAAAAAAAACATAGAAAAAGTGTAAATTTTTTTTAACAAAAACCACTGATGTCTTCAATTGTCACTGCACTTTTTCTTATACACTCTCGTGCACTTGAATTGAAGAATCTACAGGAACTTGATAATTTGAGGAATCGAAAGAATTTTTTAATAATTCTTATATTGGCGCACAAAATGCTTTTTCACAGATCAACAATAATTTGATAATAAGCCTGAGAGAAATGGAAACACGAGTTTTTCAAGTAAAAAATCGTTACGCACGCTTTTCAATCAACTTTTTATTAAAAGAGAGCATTTTCAGGCTTTATGAGGCATATAAAATATTTCTAAATGATTTTCAAATGTCATTTAATTAATTTTTTTTCCCTTGTGCATTTGCTTTTTTCCAGATGATATTCCGATAATAGTGAAGGAAGAGGGTAGCGGTGATGCGAAAGCCAATCTAGTATCGATAACAGAGGAAGGAGAGGCTGCAGATCCAAGTAGGGCTGGTTCACTTCGTCAGTCTACAGGTAAATCTGGTTCGAAAATTTCGAATTTCAGTTTATCAAAAAAACCAAGAGATAAAGATGGAAAATCTGCGAAAAATGGTTATGTACAAGGAAATGAGAAGGAGAAAAAATCTAGTGGACAGATTTCATCGAAGGAGAGTGTTAGGGGCAGTCGTACAATGCTCAATAGTGAGGAAATAGATGCTAATGGAGCTGTATGTAAAAAGAAAAATGATAATGATAATATTACAAGTGTTGAGCATGAAAAACATCAGCTGTCAACTGATGTATCAGAGTCAGTGGAGCTTGATCCAGTGCTTGGTCAAAGGCACAATGATTCAGATAATATTCCATCGTCAGTTCAAGTCAGTTCTGTTTGAAAAACTTAATTTTTCTTTTTATTTTATTTATTTTGTCGAGTCTTAGGGATCAATTGTGACGTCGATGAAAAATTTCTTCAATAAAATATATCTGGATTTTTTATCTGTCTATGATATCACTGCCATCTTAACATGCATTAAAATTAACCCGAATAATTGGAAAACATTTTTCAAGTGAAATATAAATTTGAGATGAGTTTTTTATCGTCTTTTCTACGTTTAATGATTTTTTTTTTTAATGGAAAAAAATGAGTGAAATATTTTTTTCTGAATTTTTTAGAATATTGTCAAATTCATTGACTTGTTAAAAATGTGCACCTGAAACCAATTATTAATGTGTAAATATTGAAATTTATCGAGGGATAGTGATGATGATGATGATGAATTCACCTTACCAACTTGTTGAATGTTGTAAATTTCGTTCAGACAATAGTTTATGATAAATAGAGGTGATAATTAGTCACTAGTTATTAGATGTTTAACAAACTGTTGAGTCTGTTCATACCATGTAAATACATCGAGTTTACCCAATTTCTCTTCAAAATCAAACTGTCTTCATTTAATTTTAATTATCAAAAGTTGGCCTTTGAATGTTTTAGAATCTATGTGACATTTCAAATATGTATATAAAAATAATTGACACAAAAGTGTCAACATTGTACTTAAATGGCAAAAAAAACTGAATATTTTTCTTATTCAACAATTTTACTGAAATTCTTTAAAATATTTTCCTTTGGCTCTCTAATGAAAAATGATAATGTAAAGCAACATGTTAACACATAATTCATTTCAAAAATATTTTTAATGCCAATATCAATGTTCAATTCATTACATAATACTATGAAAAATGTAACACATTACTTTGAAAATCACAATGAAAAGCAATAAATGATAATTAACTCGTATCAAAAATAGAAAAAAAAAGACCACAATAGTTTCTATCATTCCTTTCCAGCAAACGCTATGCTATGGAGCTTCTGGATTTTGGCAATTTCAGAATCATGTAATTCCTGAGTTTCTCTCAAAAACTTGGAAATATCACCTTCAACTTCAATAATTTTTCCTCGTATTTTATTAGTCTCTGAGTACAATTCTGTACATCGTGTTTCCAGATTTTCCTTCTTTCTCTCTAACAATTTCTTCTCACTGTCCAGTTCCATAAAAGTCTTACGAATTTTTTGAATTCTCTCTTGGCAGGTTTTTTCACACTCCTGGATAGCTCCAGCAATAACTTGATGCTCCTCCTGACTGCCTAAATTCTCATTAAGACTAATTGTTCTAACAGCCTCTTCAATCTCTTCCCTGAGCCTTTCACTCTCTTTTTTCGTGACTTTGAGTTTCTTCTGGTCCTCAATCACCTCCTTAAGCTTTGTCTGTTCCTTTTTGATGAAAGTTAAAGCAGCATCATAATTTTGTAAAAGTTGTTTCTTTTGTAAAATAGCCCCCTGAATAGTCTCACGTTTTTCCTCTTGATTTTTCCTAGCCTCAGTAAGATCATTCAATTGTGCTCTTAATTTCTGTGGAGATTTAACAATTTTAGCATTCAATTCGTCTGTAATTTCTCGACTTTTCTGCAACTCAGCCCTTATGGCCTGATTCCTAGCAATTTTTTGTGACTTTATTTCCTCCTTTTCTTTCACAATTTTTCCTTGATCAGCAATTACCGTTTTATTCTGAAAAATTCTCACTTCCTTATCTGCAATATCTTGTTGTATTCTCTCATATTCCTTTCTCTTCTGAGCTGTTACCATAGCCTGTTTGTTCATTCTCTCCATAATCTCCTGCTGCTGTTTACGAATACTCTGTATCTTCTCTGCTCTAAATAGCACTTCATTAATCCTCTCCTGCATGTGATTCTTCTTGTTTTGAGCATATAGCATAAAATTTGCTATAAACTTGAGGTGTTTCTTGGTTCTACGTTCACCTGGAGATGTAATATCAGTGATGTGGAAATCTTTTATAAAGATTTCACAACCTATCGATGCAATAGCCTCACTTAGATTAATTATGGGAGCTATTGGAGCATTTTCAGCGTTTGTCACCTCCAAAGCATTCATCTGACTCTGTGTCAGCTTTAAAATTAATATGAAAAGGAGAGGAAAAAAAAAAACGTTGAATATACCATGGAAATTTTGATATTTCGTACCAATTAGATCAAAGAATGAACTTACTTTTTTAATTGCAGCCACATCAATATAGAAGCTACGAAAAAACTCTGAAATAATATTGACAATAAACTCCTCAGCTGGATTTTTAACATTTTCCATCGATGCTGGAAGATCTACTGCCACCAAAAGTGCATGAACACTCTCAACTGTATCAACCTCTCTGTTCTCCATTGTTGCTAACCACTTGAAATTCTTTTAAACTCGTAAAACAATTTAATTAAACAAATATAACTCGGTATTATCGAAAAGACATCTGGACTCTGCTATCGAACGCAATATACGTTGGCCATTTTTTTTTTTTGTTCAAATTTTCACCAATGAAAATCCACTAATACCCGAGTAATTCCGATGATGAACGACTGCCGGTACTCCATGTCCAATGAAATTTAACCCCCAAAGTGCGAATAAAACGCGCCGATCGCCATATTTCGGGCTAGAAACCGCCCGAGTGTATCAGGAGAACAGAACTAAAGTGGAGAGAGAGGTTATATTAGCTACATATACACTTGCTCACAGATCATGTTCTCCTTATACAATTCGTGAGTTTTCGAACATCAAAGTGGTATTTTGAGGACTTTGGATAATCAACACAATTTCCCCCAAATAATCTCCTCAATCATTTTGGATAAAGGTATTTTTTAGGTAAGTGAGATGAATAAATTAATAAAAAAAAATATACATCAGACATTACATAGACAGCAATTATTATAATTAAACATCAAATCCACATGAACAATTCTAAATAATTTGTTTTAAAAGAATAATAAACAATTTTCGTGATTATTCTCGTCTATTACATATTTGTTGCTTTGGAAAAAAGAAAAAGAGACAGAAAAAGACAGAAAAAAAAGTGGAAAAACTATTATAATACGTAGTCAAGTTCATATCGGATATACTGATTTTTGGGGTCGTTGAGGATTCTAGGATATCCCGCAACAAGTGCATCTTGTCCTCCAATATACAAGGAGTTGTAGATTTTCCAGTAAACATCACGTACTTTTCTCGCTGGATGGAATAATCCCTGTAGTGTATATTGTAAAATTTTTATGGGTCCTAAAGCAACTCTGAGCCCATCAACAGCGTCCATGAATGCTTGAACAAGATGGGGTGATGTTTCAAAAACATTTGGCCACACATGATTCAGTAAATGAATTAGGGCATCCTCACAACCAAATCCATAGACACCAAGAGCCATGTGTTTTATAGCTGCACAGGCTGTTTGTCGATGTACCAAATCTCTGTCCATAAGTGCATCCTCCAACAGAGGACTAACAGCATAAATATAATCCTTTCCCATCTCACCAATGTACTCAAAGAGAAAACTTAGGGACTTGAGAACACCATTCTGAACATTCAACTCTGGTACTCGGTATTCATTCATCAATGCTGGAAGAACAGTGAAAGGACTGCAGGTTTCAGCAACAATGGCAATAGCAACAGTCGTACAAACTCTATTTTGCCTCTCCTGTACCTTGAGATTATTCAACAATGTAGCTAATACATCGTGAGGACCAATGGCTTTAGCTATGTATCCAAATGTATTGACTGTAGCTCTTCTAATTGCCTTCTTATGAGCTTTAAGGAGTTCTAATAATTCAAAACAAATTCTCATCCATTCTCTGGCTGAAACATACTCAGGTCCTCTGTCAGCAATTCTTCCCACAAGATCAATACAGTTCTCCTGTACTTTTTCATGTCGATTTTTCAATATTGGTGTAAGCCTGGGAAGTAAATCTTTGATGGGTGGAGTCATTTTAGTCATTCCAATGACATTTACAATAGCTTTTAGTGCTCCTAAAATACTACCAAGTACCTCTGGATACTCTTCACCGAGATACTCGTACAATACAACTCCCAAATGTCCCATTAATTTTTCTTCCTGACAAGTCTTCATGACAACTGCAATTCTTGATATTAAATCAGCAGCCTGTTGTCTGACTTTAGCCGATTTATTATTCAATCTCCAGAGAATTGTACCACATATTTGTGGCAAATATGCCTTAACTCTCTTGCCCAATGTATTTACGATTGTTCCAAATCCATTCAACATAACAACATCTTCAGTTGTCTGCTCCTGAAAAGCATAGAGTATACCATCAATCAATTGCTCCTCTAGCCTTGAATCCACATCAGCAGCTCCCAAATTTCCCATTATCTTCTCAATTGTCTCCATCACCATTTTTCTGTACTGTTCATTCTCATCCTTGAGATCATCCACTACTCGATTAATAATCTCTGATGCTCCAACTTTATTAGCAATCTCCACTGTTGTATCGACCAATTGTCGATAATTTCTTCTGTCAAGTGCCATTCGATGATTCCAAAAGTGTTTAAAAAAATGAGGAAGAATTTCATCTTTGATGTACTGTGCTTCAACACCATCAGTTCCACAACACTGTTTCACTACTTTTAATACAATTTTCTTCATCTCTTCGTCTGGTGATTGAAACTCTCTTATAAGAATCAACATTACTTCCCTGGTATAGTAATTAGCATATTCAGCATCCATGAGGGGAATTAAATAGCCAATGGCTTTGAGAAAAGCAGCAAGACCTTTACCTCTGTGAGTTCTGATACCCTTCCACAGTGGTTTTAATACAGAATCAAAGGATTCAATACCATAAGGTGTTGCAGCTTCAGCCAATGCAGCAATAGCAAGAGCAGTTATTGTTCTAACCTTTTGCTGCTCATCAACAAGTCCATGCTCAATAATTTCCACAAGACTCTTCAAATGAGGGAGTATAGCACAGCCCATGAGAATAGCAATTTGTTGGACAATTTTAATACCAGTGTGTCTTGCCTGCCACGATTTTTTACTCCTACAGACAGCCTTCAAGAATGGCAATAATGAGGGAATTCCCAGAGCTGATGCTACAACAGCAAAAGCCCTAGCTGTTGTATTTCTCACATACTCATCAATGTTATCTATATCTGGACGCATTGTAGAAATCATAGTGGCTAGACCAGCTGCTTTTGCCAAATTGGAGATAATCTCTCTACCCTCAACTCTTGCATAATAGTCTTCGTCAATCAGAAGGGGCTCAATAACAACAAGAATCTTGTGGACATATGGACGCACCAAATCATCCAATTTGTAAAGAATTCTGTCTATAACTTTTACAAGAAGATGACGCTCTTGATCTTCAAGGGTTGGAGACATGAGAAGAGGGAGAATTTGATTAAAGAGTGGACCAGCTCCAAATTCTCTTGCTTTATCAGTTATCTGTCTGAGTGCTGCTTTTCTCATCGGTGGAGTTCCATTTTTTATTTTCAACAGAAGCTTCATAATTTTACGTTCTTTCTGCTCTTCAGGGCTCAATGATTCTTCATCAACATCTACCAAAAGTTTATCAAAATACTGAGCATCCTCAGGCTTCATAAATGGCAAATTTCCTTTTGGTTGGTTATCAACAAATTTTGCTGATTTGTCTTCAGTCTGGATGAAAAAACCCTGTGGAGTGCCTGCAATGGGTGTAGGAGTAGCTGTGAGTTTTCTAGCTGGAGTTCTGATGGGAATATAGCCAGCAGGTGGTTGGAGAACTTTGTATCCAGGTGGAAATAGAGAATCTAGTTCATCATCAGAGAGTGGACGATTTCTCTCATCAATCTCTCGCTCCCAACGATACGCTTGTAATTGTTCAGGTGTCATGGACATCAGGTGACCTGGAGTGGGTGTTGCTAGGCCCATGGCTTTTGGTCCTGTTGGTGTAACTGCACTGGGTGTCATCATTGTTTGATGAGGTGTTGTTAAAGGTGTTGCTGGGGTTTGGGGTGTCATTGATCCTGGGGTTTGATTTGAAGGTGTCTCGTCCCATCTTGAACGTCTTTTTGAAGCTGATGGAGTTGGAGTTTCTTGGATCAAATCTCCAGCAACTCTATCTGTTCGTGGTGTCTCTGCCCAACCACTGTTGTGTCCCGGTGTCTCACGTTCAGTCTTGGGGGTTTCATCCCATCGATTTCTACGACTTGTAATTACTTTATCGTGTGAGGGAGTATCACGACCTGGAGTCACTGCCCCCGGTGTAGCGTGACCTGGTGTTGATTCCCACATACGAGTTGATACACCTGGTGTTGCTCCAGGGGTCTCTCCTCCTTTGCCATGGCCAGGAGTGTCCTCCCATCGAGCTGCTGCTGGTGTTACCTGGAAAATTAATTAAATACAAGAATGTAAATCTTGTCTTTATTTCTTTAATTTCTCATCAACTCACATCAGCATTGTCCCATGATGTTGGTGTAGTGGCCACTGTTCCAGCAAGTTTTTTAACAGCAGGACCATCCTCAGTCTGATCCCATCTTCCTCGTTTCTTAGGGGCAGGCTTTTGCTCACCATTTGTCTTCAGAGTACCGTCTTTAGCTTTTTCTGCGATTTTCTTTCTCAACTGAAACATGAATCATCAAATATAATGATTACTTTAATTGGAGTGATTTATATGGTTGAAAAAAAAAAAAAAAAAAAAGAAAACACTGAAAGTTATTCACCTCAGTTTCTTCTCCTTTGAGCATCTGCTCTCGCATAATTTCGGGGTACGTCCTGGAGCCGATGTCTGGTGTTTTTCCACCTGTAACCACCAATAAAAAGTCACGCGAAGCGCAACGATTAGTCATTAATTCACAAACTTCAATATCATTTTTTTTGTTTGTTTGTATATTTCTTTCGTTTTTGAAGAAAAATGAAATACATAAGTCCCTAGCCTTTCGATTTTAATAATTTAAATGCCCTTTAATTCGTCTTCTTGATGCTTCAGGCAGGCTACTGAATTGGCTCTCTCTTTCTCAAGTTATTTATTCTACTAAAATTGAATTATCAAAAATAAATAAACAATTCATTGGACCAGAGTGGAAGATTGAGAGCTGCAACAGTAGCCAGTAGGGCACTTTATAAATACGTACGTGATGGGGTTTCTTATTGGTTGCACAGGGATCGCATTATGTCCTGCTCACATCTCTTCCATGTATTTTATTCAAATGCCATCTAAAAATCAACTCATTTCTCGTTAATATTAATTTGTCATTCTTTTCATTCATAAACCACTCATACTAATAATTTCTGTTTTGTTTTCATCTAAAATTGAGGAAAATATATATATATTCTATTTTTTATGCAAAAACTTGAAATGACCTGTAGACATTTTAAAACTTTCATCTGATCTAATCAATGAAAAAATTAAGTTGAAATAAAAAAAAAAATTGTCTGTTGCCTCAATTATTATCAAACTTTTGCATCGCGTGAATTTTCATTTTTTTTTAACCTTGGACATAGGTATCCTGGGAAAGCGGATGATTCCAAATGTGCAGAGCGTCACTAAGATTGGAAAACAAATTTCACACATTAGTATAAACTTTGAAAACTAAATTTTTCGCAACAAACACACGCTCATTCATTCATTCAACATTCATCCAAAAAAAAAAAAAAAAAATGCAAGAACTTATTGAAGATCCTTCTGATTATGAAAAATTTTTGAATCTCTATTCTTGCATTGATAATGATTGATTTTAGGTACTTTAATTGACTCACTTAAGGCTAATTGTTAATTGATAAAGAATGAAGTTTAGTTGGGAGATATTAATTACAAACCTTCGGCAAATGGATCAACTCGCTCGGGCGATATGATCATATGACGACGTTTCTGACGATACTCGTCTTCTCTGTCTGCTATAATTGGTCTACGCCTGTCTGCAAACGGATCATACTCGTTTTCGCTCTGTAAACAAGACAACAAATTATTTTTCATCAACACAAAAGAAATTGGAAAAATAATTTTCGAGTTATTCGAATGAATATACCTGTGCCACATCATTGAGAAGAGCTGCAGGGGCTGTATATCCAGATCTCTGTTTGCTTGAGAATGACGTTGGCTCAAAATCTTCATCCTAAAAGAAAAAAAGAAAAATCACATCAATTAATCATTGATTCAATAGAGATTAATTGTAAGAGAGACTCACCTCAATCTCATCATTAGCAGCTATAGAGGTAACATATCCATCGTATTTGTTGTTGGTTCCATCATAAATATCCTGATCATAAAATCCAGTTTTACCAAGGCCCACTTGCTCCTTTTCACTCGTTGCATTTTGAATTTCCTTTTTTTTCGATTGAATTTCCCTTATCTGGGCTTCAATATCTGTAAATTAGAGGAGAATTGTTAATTTTTCACTGGAAAAATATTGCTGGAGTCACCCAAGCGACAATACGTTGTTTCAATCTAACCTCAAATGTTGAAAACGACAAAAATCGTCACATTAACATGATTGTTTATAACTATTTATACATTAGATTAATAATCTTGTGATTGGCATTTTCAATTAATTTCATAATTGGTGAGGTTTTAAAGTTAGTTTTGAGTGAAAATATGTAGAAATTACCTTCGTGTGTTCGTGGAATGGAGTCCATGGTGCATCTACTCCAGTGAAAGACTCAGAGGACTAACACTGGATTTTTATTTTTTTATCTTTCAAATCGTTTACTCAGGTTTTATATCGCTTCCAGTCTTTATTTTTCCTACAATCCTATCACTATTTTCTTTTCCTATTACTACTTATTCAATTAATTAATTCCAAAAATTGTGTCGTGCGTCCGGAAACGTCGAAAACGTAATACGACTGAAGTGAGGGGGGGGGGGGGGAGTGAATGCTTGTCCAATCAAATCGCTGCATCGCTGGTGATGATGACGTCACGAGATGAATTTTTTTTTTTCTTTTTGCGCTAATATTCAAATCCTAAATATAGAATATAAATTTGTCGATAAATTAAATTGTCAGAATATCATAAAATGTGTAGATTTATGACATTATACCTGCAGTAGTGCCTTTTGTTTCCATCTCCTCGATGAATCATTGCATTTCCCCATTATGCCATTCAAGAAATTCAATGGAATTGGCTACAAATGAAAATCCTTATACCTGGCCTCTTTTCAGGCTAATTGTAACACCCCTTTGGCATAATAGAGAAAACCATTTTCCTCTCTTCCAAGAAAATCTCCTCTCGAGTTTATATAGTTTCACAATCAGCTTCGTTAATTTGTTGGGATTTTGGATGAGGTAATTGAGGGAAAAAATTCTCAGAAATGTTCAATTTATTATCATTCATATTTAATATTTACTTAAAGGTATCCAAGGGACAATAAATAAAGAATGAATGTTAATTTTCACTTGTTGATTATGAAATAACTGAATAATACTGAAGACTTATTTAATAGATAATGAAAATAATGATATAAGTATTAATTATATATAATATATATTTGCTTAATCCTAAAACATTGTAGATTCTTCTTATTGGAGGAGGATTTGTCAGTGTTATTTGGAAGATTTTGAGGGATCTACTGGCTCTGTTTTGAGCTCAGGCTCTTCAAGAATAATTTCAAGACAGTCGTGATGATCTGGATAGTCTTCTGAATTTTTGGGCTTACGAAATGAGAGCTCAGGATGCCTCTTCATGAAACCAGTGTACCAGTCTAATCCTGCCATGCCATCCTCAGCATTAAATTTATGCTGAACGTTGCACTTTTCAGCCAGCTGATAGGCAAGCTTTCTCAGATCCTTTGTTGTGAATTTCTCAGTATTGTTCTTCTGAACTTGTTGAATGTATTCCACAAGAGCTTTTTCTTGTTGTTCCGTAAAAATTGCTTTAAATTTTCCTAGACCTGAAATTAATTTATTATTGAATAAATCATACAGTTGAATAACCAAAATAGCAGAATGTGGTATTTACCTTTTTTAGCAGCTTCCTCCAGTGAACACCCACTCTGATATTTCTTAACTCTATTCTGCAATGTTGTACTAGGTACTGAGAATAATTGTGCTGCCTTATTAATACCCAATTTTTTTTCAACAACCATTGCAATGGCATGAGCCATATCAGTGGAACTCCAGCTTTGTCTATCAGTCTTTCTCTTGTAGTTTCTCATCGCTAAAAGCGACTAGAATTTAATGATAAATTTAATTTTTATCACCCAACAACTAATACAAAAAAATGACTTTTAACCTAAAAACCAAAAACCCTCTCGATCTACTTTCTTCTTCTTGTGAAAAATATATAATCTCCTCACTCTGATATATATATATATATATATCATGTTCTACTTCACAAACACAGCTGACTGCGCATGAACACGTTTTTCTCTCTCTCCCCCTCACACTTGCGCGCCTGACATTTTGCGACTCCGTTATACGAGAGAGACTTCTCCCCCATCAGTTGCTTGGCCTCTGTTGCCATTGTGTTTTAATATTTTCTCCACTATTTTTTTTGCTAACAACAGACTGTTAAATTATTATTAAAATGATATCCAACAGTCAGCGATTGACTATTTAACTAAAATTCAACAAAATGTAGCCCCCCCCCCCTCCCCACCCAAGTGTTTTCATTGTTGTTTTTTTCATTATTATCATCCTATTATTATTATTTCTTCAATTTTTTTTTCGGGAAAATGGAGACGAAAATTCAACACACAGGGATTTATCCTTCGTATTGATCTCCACGATGCAATGATACTTGTGAGTCGTGACAGCGTGTTTTGTAAACTTTTGACCCCTTAATAGCTTTTTTCATGAAAGGTTGTGTGGGGAGGGTAAATTCTCTATTAAACTGCTAATCATGGAGACTGTTGGTGATTACGAGTACAATACTAAAGATCTTATTGGACATGGTGCATTTGCGGTTGTCTTCAAGGGCAGACACAGAAAAGTTAGTAAACTGTTTTTTTTTATTCTCTTCTCCGCATTCACACTATTCATTTATTTCTGTATATACAGAAAGCCAATTTTATCGTCGCCATAAAGAGTATCACAAAAAAGAGTCTGGCTAAATCTCAGAATTTACTTGGAAAGGAAATAAAAATATTGAAGGTAAATTAAATGATAAAATTATTGACAATTAATTATTTCTAATAATATTTATAAATTTTTTCTTCTTTCAAACAGGAATTAACAGAATTACATCACGAAAATGTTGTTGCACTATTGGACTGCAAGGTGAGTCATAAAAATTATAAAAATATTACAATAACTTGAATGAAAATTGTTTCATCAATAGGAATCAAATCATAATGTCTTCCTGGTCATGGAGTACTGTAATGGTGGTGATTTGGCTGATTATCTCGGTGGTGAGTCACAAATTCACAAATTTCTCAAAAAAAATTATGTACAAAAATTAACAAAATGAATTCTATTGATTCAAGCTAAAGGTACCCTATCAGAGGACACAATTCGCGTATTTCTGAAACAACTAGCTGGTGCTATGAAGGCCCTCAATGACAAAGGAGTTGTTCACAGAGATCTCAAGCCCCAGAATATTTTGCTTAGTCATAATTGTGGAAAAGCATGTCCTCAGCCTCATCAAATCACTCTGAAAATAGGTGAAAATAAATACCACGCATTTTTACTGTGAGAAAAGAATAAATATTCAATAATATATTTTAACCTTTTATTCATTATTCCAGCTGACTTTGGTTTCGCAAGATTCCTCCAGGACGGTGTAATGGCAGCAACATTGTGTGGTTCACCAATGTACATGGCCCCAGAGGTCATAATGTCAATTCAATATGACGCAAAAGCTGATCTATGGTCACTGGGAACAATAGTATTCCAATGTCTAACTGGTAAAGCACCTTTCCAAGCTCACACACCTCAAGCTCTCAAATTATTTTATGAGAAAAACGCAAATCTCAGCCCCAAAATCCCTCAAGGAACGTCTCCAGAATTGTCACATCTGTTAATGGGTCTTTTGAGAAGAAATGCACGTGACAGAATGCCCTTTGAAGAATTTTTCAATCATCCATTCCTTCAGGGTCCACGAGAAATACCAAATCTTGTACCAGTTGAATTACCAGCGTCTCCAGAGACTGTTGAGCCCCAAATTGCTGGTGTTGTGACACTATCAGGCCCAGAAACTCACAGTCCCTGCTCCAGTCCTGAGGATGATTTTGTTCTGGTACCAAGTGATTTATCCAGTGATACAGACAACAATCCAAATTCTCAACAAGTTAAATATACAAAACAAACGAGCAAAGAAGCTGTATCACCACCACGACCATGTTTTCTACCAATATCAGAACCGATACCAGTACCAAGCCAACGAAGCAGTGTCCAATCATCATCTCCATCATCCCTGGATCATGGTGCTTGTTCAGTTGTCCCAAGATCACAGCCAATAAGTATGAAAAGAAGTGTTGATTCTCACCGTAATCCATCAGTGGATATTGGATCATTGAGTCCACCAAGTGTCCAATTTGTCATTGGTACACCTCCTGGAAGACGTTTGAGTGAAACTCCACCACCCCCAAACACTTGGCAAGTCAGTCCTGTTGCTAGGCACTCACTCCTATCCTCTGGGGCTTCACCTTTAAAACGATCTTCAGTTAATAATAGTGCTAGTTCACCCCTTTTGACTGGACCTCTTGCTGTACTGGGATCACCCACATCTAGGGCACTTCATGATAATAATAACACAATGAGGCATTCACCAGTGATTCCTTTTGGTACAAGGGCCATTACACTTCCTGAAATATCAGAAGCTGGAAGTTTTCAAAATTTCTTTCCCGAACTCAATCCTGGCTCCTCAGACGATCGTCCATTAACATTTCTTGCACCAGAATTACCAGAAGAGACTCTTCTCGAGCGTGAACACAATGAGATTCTCGCTAAACTAAATTTTGTTATTGCTCTCTGTGATTGTGTCAGCGAGGTAGCAAGAACACGTGCAGGTCCACTTGGAGCTCCATTGGGTGGGTTGGAGCAGGCTAGTAATGCAGCTACCAAAAGACGAGCTGAACAGGTGATATTACTGGTTAGAGCACTTCAATGGTTGAGCTCAGGACTAAGTCTAGCTACTCAGCAATTGAAGGCTGGAAGATTGCAACCAACTGCCAGTGTCAAAGAGGTCGTTAGTACAATGAATGATAAATTTAGATCTTGTCTAGCTGAGTGTAAACAATTAAATAGTGCTGGATTACTGAGACAAACTGGTGCTACTGCTGATAAAATTCTTTATAATCATGCAATACAAATGGTACGTGTTTCAAGTAAATTGTTTAGAATATCTTAACAACTTTATTTATTTAAAAAAAAAATAATTCCAGTGTCAATCAGCAGCTCTAGATGAGCTTTTTGGAAATCCAGCTGAATGTTTCCAGCGTTATCACACAGCTCAAATTCTCCTGCATTCATTATCACAGCATGTGAGCCAAAGTCAAGACAGAGCTCTGCTTATAAAATGTAAGAAATCTGGCACAAAAATAATAATAGCATTTGTTCATGTTTTTTTTTTTATTACTAATTTTGTAGATAAATCAGCAGTGGAAAAACGACTGTACGTTCTCCAACAGCAGGGATACATTTATGCAACAGATCCCACGTAACGCTTGTGTATGAAATAATAAACACGTAGGATCATATTATCGATCCATTGTTTAACTGTATCCAAACCATAAATAAGTAAATGGGAGATGCAATAATATGAAGGATAAATATATCATGAGGGGAATGAAGAAAAGTTGATGATATCCTTCGATTTATTTACAATAATGAAACAAATGCTCTACTGAGATGAAAAAAAAAAATATTGAATTATATTATATATAATAATATAATGTAATCGTGATTGATTAATCTTTATTTCATATAAAGTAATAAACATGTGTATACTATGAATATTTATTGATAAATTCTTCCAGCGTGCTAAAAAAAATATCCACACCTTTTTATGAAATGGGAATGTGTAAAGCTTAAAGATTAGAAAGCAGTTTGAAGGCACTTTGATGATACTTTTAGTTCTTCTTCTCCTCAATTGCTGGCGTATCCTTGTTATCACGATAGATAGTGTAATTCAATGCAGCTGCAAATGTTGTCCATGCAACGTAAGGGATAACCAAGTAGCCAGCGAGAGGATTCACCCTGTGGAAAGCCACTGCAAGGGCCACAGTGGATCCCCACAACACAACAATCTCGTAGAGTGCCTGAAAATATTTGAAATTGAATCTCCATCAATCACTTTAGAATTAATTCTCTTCTGGAGTAAAAAAATTATTCACGTACGACTTTGATGTTGTGTAAACCAAAGAAAATTGGTGTCCAAGCCCAATTGAGAGCCAAATTAGCTCCATAGAGTGACAATGGAATGACTCCACCCGCGAAACCACCTCCATCACGGTGCACTAGGTACGATGCATACCCAACTGAGCAGTAGATTGTTGTCCAAGCAGGTCCAAAGGCCCATTTAGGAGGTGTCCATGATGGTTTCTTCAAAGACTGAAAGATATCGAGACCAAATCACAATTTTACCCTTCTTTCTTTTTTTTTTTTTTGTAACAATTTTAAAATGACAATTATATCTTTTTACCTCATACCAGGGGTTGATATTCTTCCTTGTAATGGCTGCACCAGCCCATCCACCAATATTGGGATGAATTATCCCAGCAAGTGCTGGCCAATGAACACTAATTGTCATTTTTTACTATTATTATATCAATTCACTCGGACGCTCAGGTATTAACAGCCTTATCATCCAAGCAATATAGTGATGATGTAACAGATTTATATATATGCATTTACTTTTACTCATAAAGGCAGTGTTGCACTGGTGTTGTTTTGACGTTGTTTGGTTGATGTGCACTGACCTTGACAACTGCCGGTGTGGAGCGGAGTTTCGAATTTTGTCAAAAATCCACTTCACAACATATTCTCTCTAAATTTCCCTAATTGTTTACATTATGTACAGGCATTTAAGGTTTTTGTCAGTTGGTGAAACGTGTTAAAGTATTTGAAAAAAAATTTTTAGAAATTTGATCGGAGCTTTTGAGGTTAGCTCAGAAGGGAAATTTTGATAAAAATCCAAAGGGGTGATAAATCCCTTTCCCCCCATGACACATGGAGAATACGAAGAGATGCTGACGAGTGGAAGTGATTCTGAAGACTCTAGAGAGCAGGACAAGAGTGCAATCAGATGCATTTTTTTTTCGGAATTTCATCACATAGCTGGACCAAAAATCACCTGTCAGGTTTGTTTATACTGAAATGGATTATTGAATGCCATCTTGTTTAATTTTTGATTTTGCTTTTTGTTTGGGAACAGGTACCTGATAACTACGTATCCAAAGACATTTTTGATAATGTCTCGGTTTATATTATACCAAAGGCACAATTGCAGAGGAGTACAATCACTGTGTAAGTGAAGAAAAGAGAAAAAAATGAATAAACTCAAGAGTTATTATTATTAGAATTTTTTTTATGCAGAACTCTGAGAGATTGTAAAATCTTGGGTTTTCCAGTGAAAATAGATGATAAAAAATATGCAAGGAATGCATTTTACTTCAATCTGTGCTTCGTCTGTGACGCAGAGGCTAGAACTGTTCATTACGAGCCAGTTGTTAAAAAAATGTCTGATTTTCTGGTAAATATCTGAAAAATAGTTGTTTCAATATACATACTGTATTATCCAATTTATTCGTCAATCAGATGGCACTGGAGGTGGAGAATTGTTTTCTCTCATCAGTCTCAGAGGATAAATCTCGATTATCAGAAATGCTAAGACAAGTGATGAATGATCTGAATATTCACAAAATGTGTATTTTAACTGAAGGAACAATGACGACACATTTAAAAGTTGTGCGTTTAGCAGCAGAGCCAAAACCAGTGCTCGATCACCAGGTGCCAATTTTTTTAGAAGGCAAGGAGGCATATTGCAGTGATCAGTGGGACCTGACGACTCAACAAGTCCTTCCCTACATCGATGGATTCAATCATGTCGCTAAGATTGCAACTGAGGCTGATGTTGAGAATAATTTAGTTAAAAGTTGTGTTCAGAATCTAGTGTATTATGGAGTTGTCACTTTGATACCCATTTTCCAGTATAGCAATGTCTATTCCACCACTCCAAAGCTTAAGAAACTTGCAGAGGATTATAATTTACAGCAGAGATGCATTACTTATGCTTCGAAATCACGTGGGTCTTGTTGTTTATATGAATTATTATTCATTTTTCATTGTTTTATTTATGGAATTTAATTTTAGCACGACAACCTGCGTATTTAAGGGATATTTATCGAATGTATGCCAGTATGACTCATGGAACAACAATGAGAGATTTGTGTCAGCGATTAAATCCCCAAAATTTGAGAATCAACGAGAGGAGACTTGTCCAGTTTGGATTAATCGAGGCCCTAATTCGTAGAGTCTACAGGGTAATTTTTTTTTTCACAATCACTTGATCAACATACTCAAGAATATTTGTGAAATAATTTAAATAATTCCAGTACCCAATCTACATAAAAAGAACCCGTACAGACATGGAAAAAGAAAAAGAAGAAGAAGAAGGAGAAAAAGTAGAAGAAGAAGATGATGATGATGATGATGATGATGAAGATGGGGAAGAGGATGAAATAGAGGAAGAAGAAGAAGAAGAAGGAGAAGAAGAAGAAGAAGAAGTAGAAGAAGAAGAAGAAGTAGAAGGAGAAGAGGAGGAAGAAGGACAAGGAGAAGATGAAAAAGAAGAGGAGGAAGGAGAAGAGGAGGAAGAAGGCGAAGGAGTAGAGAAAGAAGAAAAAGAAGAGGAAGAATCAAGAACGGATTCAATCTACAAATACTTCACTGGCTCCTACAGCCTCGACGAAATTTGCTGCACGACAGGACAATCTGCTGCTCAAATTGAAGACACTGTGGAAAGAGATCCGAACATTGTAATGCTGTGGAAATAATTTATTCATTCTATTTTTAAGATGTGGAACATACTCAAAAAACAAAAAACAAAAAACAAAAAACTCAAACATTGCAATTTATTACTTGACTTTATCAATCATTGCTTTGACCTCATTGATATACATTTCAGGAACATTATTAGCCCTCATTTCCCTACACTTTTTCTCCATAGCTTCCCTCAGCCTCTTCTTCCTCATCTCCATTTCAGCCCTCATTGCCATACCCTCCTCATAAATTTTCCTCCTCATTTCAATTTTTCCCCTCTCCTTTTCATTGACCTGTTTAAGAATAATAGTCCGATGATTGAATGCCTCTTTTTGTCTCTCCTCCCTCTCCTTTTGCTCTTTAAAAATGGCATCTTTCTGGTATTGAAGAATTTTTTGAAATTCCCTCCTCTCACGTTCAATCTCCATAGCCTGCAGCATCTTCCTGTACTTGATTTGATCCTCTCTAGCCATTGCCAATGTTTTACGAATCTCCAAACGTTTGATTGCCTCTTCCTTCTCCTTTCTTCGCCACTCACGTTCCACCTCTTCTTGAATTCTCGCAGCATTCAACTCATCGATTTGTGACTGTAGTTCAGTAGCTTGTTGTGTCTGGGCTGCAACTCTAGATCTATCACGATCTTTTCGTGCTTTAGCAATTCTCTGCTCCTCAGCCAATGCTGCCTCTTGCTCTGCCTTCTTCTTCTGATACTCTCTAATCCTAAAAACAATTGTAATTGATACATATAATGATTAAAATTGCTTAATTATCATATCAACTGTTACCTGAGATCCAATATACGTTGTTCCTCTTTCTCCAATTGTTTATATCTCATGAGCTTCTCATTTTCATTGATAAGTTGCTGTCGAACTCTAGCAGCCTCTTCCTCTCTTCTTTTTGCTTTAGCAATTTCCTCATCCTGCCACGCAATATTACTCAGATTAATTAATTTTCCTTCCTCCTGTTTTCTCTCAAATTCAATAATTTTTTGCTCTTCATTCTCCAGAATCTGATTTCGTAGTAATTTTGCGTATTTTCGTTTTCTCGCCATTTCCACTTCTTCTTTCTTAGCTTCTTCCTCTATTTTCTGCTTTCTCTCATTTTCCATAATGGCATTTAAACGTTTATCCTCGTCACTCAATTCTTTCTCGATTATTTTTTTCTCGGTTACTTGGAGATCTCTGATGGCTCGACATTTAGTCTCTAGGATTAATCTATTGCACATTTGAATTTCTTCTTCTTGCTCTAATTTTAAATCATAAGCTCTTTCTAGCAAATGCATTGTTTTTCGTCTAGCTTCAGCCTCTAAATCATCCAATTTCAATGATTTTTCATGACGTTTTGCTAGATCTATTCGTTTAATTTCTTCCTTTCGAGCCATTGATTCAGCTATCAGTCGCTCTTTTTCCTTTTCTACTTGTAAAAGTATTTCCTCTTTATCCTCCTTTGTTTGTAGACCATCGAGTGCACGTGTACGAAAATATTCATATTCTGATTTTGTTATTATCTTTGCAGACTTTGGAAGTTTAAGGTGAATTTTATCACAGGGAATACGAATTTGTCCATTAGCCTAAAACAGTTGAATCATTTTTAATAAACAAATTTTTCTGATTTTTCGTGAATATCTCTCTGAATCAAGTGAAGATGATAAAATTCCATTCCATTTAATCATCTAAAATTATTACTCACGTCTTTAACATTGAAATTACTCTTTTTCAGTGGTGCAGAATTAGCTCGAACAGCACTCTTCCTCTCATTTCCCACATTGGAAGAAATTTTTGAATCACTATTGATCCTTGGTCCTCTCGAAATATTTTTTTCCACAGTTTTCACTGGATTTTTCGCCATAATTTCCAAAAAAAAAAAAAAATTATCAGAGAAAATAGAGGCTAAGTGTCAGCTACAAGTCGCAATGGGCAATCACTTTGTTTGTTCGATACGAATTGAGCAACGAGATGCCGTACAGATAAAAAAGTGGAATCGATTGTACGTATAGTTGTACTCTTTTGCCAGATCGAAGAGGGGTCACACTCTTGGTGACCCCGACGGTCGCTCAACCTGTCTACCCCCCATCCGCCAGTCTCATAATACCATATTCGTATTTAATAATAACAACCCCTAGACAAGGAACGAAATAGCCCTGAACAATACTAAATTCAACTTTTACAGGGAGGGGAAAAAAAAAATTCCATCGAGTTGATCTTTCAATGTGAATAAAAAAGTTTTACCACTCGCACAACTATTTTTTTTTGTTCTGCAATTTCCGCATTTGTTCGATCCTAGAAAGAGTGCCCAAAGATATAAAAAAAAAAAAAACTAAACTATGTTGAAACACTAGTATCAAGTGAATCTCGAATGACAGCGATTCAATAATGATAAAGGAACAATTTTAGGGAGGCATTGAGTGACTAAAATTATAGCTTTCATCTTCATAAAAAATTAATAAACTGAAATTGGGGGTGCAATAAAGAGGGATAGGGCTTGTGAAAAATGAAAAAAAAAAAAAAAAAAAAAAAACTTTGTTTCCCCTGTTTTTATAATTTTCTCTGAGTTGAGGAATATAAAAAAAGGGGGGAGGGGGGAGAGGGAAATCATATGAGAGAACGAAAAATACGATGAATACGTGCTGCACTGGGATTGTTCCATTGCAGGTGAGTAACGAACATATGTTTCCACTGTAGGGGTTGTAATTTGCACGGAATGAGGGATAGTAATAGTAGGATAATTTACGCCCCCTTAGACTTTATCCAACATTATCATATTCAGTGAAAATTATAGACAATTATATTATACTTTCCTATCTCTTATTCTATTGCTAGTTTTCTTCATTGGTTTTGTGCATGATGTTTCCGTTGTCAGAATACGATATACAAACGAGATTCTTATCAATTGTTTTTGTGTGGAAATTAATGTAGACAGAAAGTAAACCAAGATGATTACCACATACTTTGTATGATTTAGAATGATAAAATTCATTGATAAGTAATTTCTTTTTAATTGATTCCACGTCTTCAAAAATATAATTCCCTTTTTTTTTCTTTTTTTTTTCATGACAATTCACGTCAGGAATTTCATGGACATTTATGACACGTTAAAAATATATATATATATATATATTTTATGTGGTGTTCGTCGGTGACGCCGGCAATTTCCCGGATATAATAGCTCTTTGTCTACCACGTGGCTATTCGAAATATTGGTAAAGGATTGTTGAGTGGAAAATGTTAATGAAAAAGTGAGAAAGAGAAGATAAATAAACTATATAACCGATAGTCATCATCAGAGTCCGGACATTTGTATGTGACTGGTGACGGCTTTACATTGACATCCATATAATATACTAAACCCCCGACAGGGTATAACGTGCCAGGAGCCGGCCCTCTCTCTCTCTCGTGCATTTGCCGGCGGTCAGTCGTCGATAGACAGTCAAAACGTTCGGGTCAGTTACTCCCGCTCCAAAACAACTCTCTCTCTCTCTTTCACTCGTGTATTGTGGTGTTTTTTCAAGTGAAAAAACTTATTATTTTTATCTTTACATTTTATTGACAGAACAATTAGTGTAAAAGAACTAGGGGACTACTATTTTAAAGTGTTATGTGCTCAATTGGTAAGAAATTTTATGTTTTATATTTCTTAAAATTTTCATTTAGGTATTATATTGAGTTTGGAGAAAAACAAACTCATTTACTTGTTATTTATTACAATAGTAATTGGATTTAACTCACGGTCACCTCGATTTAATTATACCTCTATTTATTCCATGTTAATTATGAAATTTATTACAAAACAGAATAATAAAATTTTTATCTATTTTATTCATGTGTATAAAGTGCAGGTATAGACACGAATTCAAATTCATTCCAGTGTTTCAAACTTATTTAATCTCCCCGACGGAACAAAAGTTTTTTTTTTTTTTTTTGTCTAAATCAAAACATTCGACATTCGAACAAACAAAAAAAAAAAAAGAAAAAGAGAATAAAGAGGGAGGAAAAAAAAAACTTGTAAACAGAGGAGTTTATGAGAGGCATTCTTTGTGAGTTTAGAGAGGACTCTCCGAGGGGGGGGGGGGAGGGAGAGGGGCCCGGGGGGGGGGGGGCTTTAGTGGGGGTATTCTCAGTACTAAATGGGCTCGTGTTACTTCCCTATCGTCACCTAGGTGTTTGTGAGATAAACCAACAATTCTTAATGATTCATTTTTTTTTATTTATTTCTCTTGCACCATAATGATGATTCTTTAATTTCGCTGAGAAATATTTATTTTATTCTTAAATCGAATGAATGGGAAAAAAAGGGTAATTATATTATTTTTATCAAATAAAGATGGTAATAATATTCGTCACCAGCCAAATTAGAGATATATTTTTTTCCAATGGAAAAATTGCAATGGATCGATGCAAAAAAAAAACATAAACGCGTTTGTATTATTATTATTATTATTATTTTTTCGTTTGAGGGTAAAAACGGGAGTATAATGGAGATAGAGGATGATAGCAGGGGTGGGATATAACGACGTTGGGTGGCTCGTGACTTATTCACACGATTCGGTGTTCTCTTGGATATAGTCAAGCATTGGTAATACAATCGTATGGAAAAAGGTGGGAATACCTGGTACAATGGCCACATGTTCGGCCACTGATGAAAAACTTCCAAGAGACTTTTATTGCAATGAATTATGAAGGAGATATCTTCCGAGGGATATTACCTCCCCCTATCCTTTTGGCCCTATCGACATTATATTTTCTCATTTTCCTCCTGACAAAAGGTACAAGTGGAAATGCAATTTTTCCTCCCGGTCTATACACTGAATAACATTTTTTCCATCATTTCATACATTCAACGACTGTAGATATCGATCATTTGGATGTCACGAATAGCGTGTAAAGACAGGGCATTCATTACCCAGAGAAGAGTCCTGATAATTTTCTTATTTTTTTTATTTTTTTCAAATGTAAAGGCATTCACTAGCTGTATAAAATTACTAATTCTAATGAAATGATACATGTTGTTTCAGAATCTCGTTTGGAAAATGAACAAACTCCTCATTTTACAATGATAGACTCAAGCAATCAGCCAAGCCCAAGTGGTTTAGCAACAGCACTCAGAGATCGTTCAAGCTGTACAATACCAAATCAACCAAATCGTTCATTACCAGTTCGTCCAGCTCCCCATATACCCTGCAGAAGTGCCATATCACGTAGGACCCTTCAAACTCAGTCATTAAATTCAAACAGTAGGCTAGAATCATCAGAATCAGCAGGACAATCTGTAACTACCTCATCTGATCGAAATCTACAAGATCCAAGAGTTGGTTTAATTAGAATAGAAGTACCAGGCTGGCACAGTGATATACGTCAACCTTACATCAACATAGTCAATCTCTCAACAGTTCAAAATTCATCATCAGACTCACAGAATAATCGAGGTGTCAAGAGAAAAGTAAAAAAATCTGATGACAATGTTACAACATCAAATTGCAGTTTGATTGATATATCCCACAGTCCAGATCGCTCTGATTTACCAAAACTCGATTCTCCCTCATCAATATCAAACTCAGACTCTCCGAGGGATATTAATTTGGATCAGCAGGATAGTTCAACAAAGAAGAAACGAAAGAGAAAATTGAAGAAAGATGATGATAAAGGGGAGATGAATGTAGAGCCTCAATTATCAAAAATTGTACCTCCCTTGAGACTTAAAAAAATTCAAAGTCTGCAGGAGGCTGTCTCCACTTGTCCCTCCAACTGGATCAATTCTGAAAATTCACAAGAGCCACAAGAGGTAGTACCAAGCTTCAGATTCTATCAACCAATACCACCACCAGATCCTGAATTAACTAAAGATGCATCTAATTATAGAATTGTTAGTGGTACAACACCACCTTTCGATGAGTGTGTTGACTCCACTGGCTCTACTGTCCAAACTCTTGATAAGTGGGGGGTAGATATCAGTCAGGATGAAAAGGATGAAGGATTTAGACAGAATAAATTAAAATTAAAGCTGAGGGATTTGAAAAAAAAGACAATGGAATTGGGAACAGAAATGTTGAGAACTGCAATGACATCACCTGATAATTCAGTTAAAGAAACAATTGTTTCTTATGAAGATCAGATAAATAGACTTACGAGTTTATTAAAAAAATTACCAGAAGCTGCTGCAGGACAATTAGAAAACACTTCTTCAGGTTCAATTGTGACTTCAACAATTTCTGGAGCCCTTCAAACATCAATATCATCTTCAATGTGTGCCTCATCATCCCCAGAACCCCCAAAACTCTCTCCCAAAATACCAATGGAATCTGGAAGCTCCTTAAATCCTCTACAAGTCAGAGATAGTCCTCCAGTTTTGGCAAAAGCTACTCTAGGTCATGGAGAAGATACAGAGGACTCTTGGCGGGAATTTGAGGGCTTGAGGGGACTTTTGAAAATTACAAAAAAGGGAAAACAGGGGAAAAATCATGATGATAATTCAGTGGCATCTTCAGTCATTACAACAACAAGTGATAATTCAATTAATGAAGAAATTAATTTTGATAATAAATCAGTAATTGATTTGGCATTAAACAAAATAACAAAACCAGAGATTAATTCGGTGAAATTGAGTAATCAGGTGAGAGCGATAAAAATTAAATCATTGGGAGGACTTTTAGAAGTACCAGAGGTAATTAAAATTGATTTGAGGAAAACTCCAAGTCCTGGAGCTATGGTTATTGATACTGATGGTGTACTTCAGGAATTTGACAAGAGATCTAAACCGGAAAATGATGCAATAGTACAGTCTGTTAATTCAGAAGATTCTTTGGATATTCAGGTATCGCAGGATAACACTCACAGAATTTGCACTCCAGCACCAACAATTTCTTCATCTGCTGAGGCATTTAAACGACCAGTTACTCTTGAGGACTGTCTTGATACTAATAATCCAAAGGATTTAATGCTAGCTGATGAATTTCCAACTCTGGGAAGTTGGCTAGCCAAAATGTCTACTAAAGTCCCCAATGAAGTGCCTAAAAATCTAACGAAAAAGAGGACAAATGAGCAAATTGTAATTGAGAGTAGAACCCCAGCGTATCAGCCAAATATTCAGATTTATAATCAGACGAATGGAAAAAATGTTGGTATTGACTTAACTACTAATAGAAATTCATTGAGGGAGAATGGAAGAGATTGGGGGGATGAGAGATGGGAAAATCAGGAGCAGAGACATCAACAATCATCTCAGGAGTATATTAATGGTTCTGTGGGTATGAACAATATTCAAATGGCAATGCAACAGCAGAATCAGCAAATGACAACTGAGTATTGTTCACCGTCGGTGCCTCTTGGTCGATATTATCCGAGGAATTATCCAGTGAGTTATTTTTTTTTTTCTCTTTTTTTTTCATAGTCAAATTTCTACAATACCTATAAAAATATATATTTATTTATAATATTCCAGATTGATCCATACAGCCTACCATATGGCTACAATCATCCATCTCTAGCAGCAGCATCTCTGTGGAGTGGAGCTCTCCTCCAATATCCATTTTTACGACCTCGAGGTCTTCCTCAGGGTTACCAACCTCGTTTCCCAGGTAATGTTATGCAATACAATATGCCACCAGGTGCCATGTCCCAACAGAGGCTCCCACCACCTCCATACACACTACCAGGACAATCTCAGGGACCTCAAACCTCTCAAGATCCAAAAAAGGTGCAACCAACGATTGAATTATCAAGAAATGGAGGAGGAAATTTTGATCCAAATGTTTTGAACAAGAGAAAAGAATATCCACCAGTTTCATTGTCTCAAAGTGTTCCAAATTATTCCAATCAGAGGGTCCAGCAGCCTCAGTTGTCCAGAGAGCAATATACCAAGGCTTATGCCGATTCAAACGTCAGGGTTACGGTTTCAGAGGCTCACAGGGAACAAATGAATTATCAACAACCCTGGAGAGGACCAATACTTGCTCCTGGTGCTCTTGGTATGAGAAATTATCCAATCAATACCAACTGGACATCTGATCCGTGCTCTTTATTAGCTGCACTGTCTCCAGCTGCTCTTCAAAACTTTTCTACACCAATGCCCATGGTAACGAGAGTGAGAAATACCAAAGAAACAGTGGATCAAGCTAGAAATTGTGAAACACCACATTTAGGAAAAGTTAATTATTCTCCAAATACAGTTAGAACTCTTCAGTGCTCAAACTGTGCCTTACCAGGACCTTTGTTCAAGTGTCTAGGTTGTGAAGTAGCTTTTTACTGTGACGAAACTTGTCAAACTCGACACTGGAGTCGACATGTTGTAAGTTGTCCTAAAAAAATGCCCAAGCTCAAAAAAGTCGTGCCTTAAATCATTTGTCAAGTAGAAGAATGAGATAAATTTTTACTTTTTATCTAAACATCATGGAAAATTTTTCGCGACAAAGGTCTTTTCTATGAAAAATTTTTCCATCTCAATTAGATTCAAAGATTTATTATTTCAATTTTTCCACTCTGCGAATGAAATATTTTTAAATAAATTTCGCTTTTTTAAGTGATGTAAAAAAAATAAGTGTGATACTTATTTATCAATAATTTTGATATTTTTGGATGATTCAGATAATAGAATTTGCAATTCACGATTCATATACACACTAAAGTATATTTAAAAAAAAGTTAAAAGAAGTGCCATTGTCATTGTTAACTGTGTGGCACCAAGTGTTCAATAATAATTTAAAAAAACGATTGAAAAAATGATGCCAAAGGTGTGGAAAGCGTGTTAAATATCTATGATAACTGTATTAATGTATAAATTACAGTTAATTATTTTCATTTCATTTCTCTTTCTCAACTTTTTAATTATTTTCGAATACTTTTATATTATATCAGTGGAAAATGATGCGCTTAAAGTGGTATTTTTTAATGTTACTTCGTCGTAAGTGGAAATAAGTTCATAGACGTTGGTTAATTCACCACTGAGTGATTATTATAATCACCTATATGGGAATTATAATTTTTTCAATTGAAGAAGGAAAAAAAGAAAGATTTATTTCTTACAAGTACAAAAAAATCTACAAAAAATTCTGTGATCAACTGAGAAAAGAAGAAAAAAAAAAGAATTTTTAAAATGAAATTACATTTCCTTTTTTTGTATCCTAATCACAGAGCACAATGTTAATTGAAAAAAAAAAAAAAATGAGTTAATCATCCAAAGACTTGAATATTTTTCTATGTTGTATTGATTGACATTGAGTAAAAATTTAAATACAATGACTGTCTGATTTTTTTTTTCTTTTTCTTTCAACATTTTACCGATCCCTAATTTCTCTAAGAAGCTTCACCAGCATGTGATCAGCATTGACATTCTTTAGCCTCCTTTCCAGAGCCTCAAAATCAGCTCGTTCGATCCAAGCAGGTGGATCCACCTCTCTAGGTGGTAATGGTGATAATAATCTCTCACAAATAGCACAAATACCACACCAGGTTCTAAAATTCACTGGTTCCTTAATTTCTCCAATCAATCCCTTAAATTTATCCAATTCTTCTTGAGTAAAAGCCTTCCCAATCACCTCCTCCAGTGCCACCATGAGTTCATTGGGTTGAATGTACCTAAATCCATCTATAGTGTCTTCATAAAACTTGTTAAAAGTCCTTCCAAATATCAATTTTCTCCCTGGAGTGAGAAATACAAATTTTCCCAAGTAATCAAGACGTTTCATTGATGCTAAACTATCCGAGTCGAGTAACTCAAATCTTGCAGACTGCCTGGAGAAAACTCTAGGGGCATTTTGACACACTGGTGAAGCTACTTGAGCCCTGGAGGTCTTTAAATTCAGTTGAGTTTCACCTTTGACCCTCAGGGCTTCTTCTAACGCAATTTTTCTCCTCAAATTAAATTCTTCTTCGACTGTTTCCTTGTCTAACTCCCTGCCAAGGTGTCTGATGATTTCAGGACTGAGAAAACTATATGGTTGATGTTCTTGGATTGGAGTTATCACTCTTTCAACCTCGGCTTTAGCTTCAATTGTTCCCACTTGTTGTTGTCCAGAATTCCTTCTAGATACATCATCATCAACCTGAGATACTTGAGTCTCTAAAGGCTCCAAAGGTCCTCTGACCTCATTCTGTTGTCCATAAGTAGAACCTCTTCGGCATTTCCTCTTTTTCAATTTTTTTCCTCGCCGTTTCATGGGAGATCCAGCATCAGACTCAGACTCATCATTCTGCTCTTCATTCCTAGAAGATCCTTGATCTGAAAATGTTCCCGACATCACCAGCTGCACTGGAGATGGAAGAGGAGGTGCTGGTGGACGATTCTGATGGATAACTGGTTTAGAAATTTCACTGGGTCTCCTTGGACTCGGTGGAGGTTCCAAGGTCAATGCATGCCAGCTCAATGTCTCAGCTTCCTGCTCCTGTGATGCAGTTCTCAGATCCAATATCAATGTGGTGCGTTCACGTGGATTGCAAGTTGCCGGGGCATCATCAGGAGGATTTTGGTGGGCAGTCAGAGGACCACTTGCTAATGTAGGAGTTGGAGTTAATGGACGTGAGTCTGTTTCAGTATATTTTCGAAATAATTCCTCTGGTACTGTTGTCATTGTTGTTGTTGTTATTGTATCTTGTCCGAGGATTTCTTGGGGAGTTGAAGAGTCTAATATACCTCCTGCGAGGAGAGTTGCGCGAATCAACTCCATTTCTGTTGGAAGGAGTAAGGTTTTCCCCTCGGTTGCCTGCACAAGTTAAAAGTGTTAAAGTTTTATTTGGGGATTATTGTTAGTGATTCATTTACCCATGATTCTTTGGCTCTTTTGACAAACTCCTTGGCT
This sequence comes from Coelinius sp. EB29, assembly GCA_035578325.1. NCBI lineage: Eukaryota > Metazoa > Arthropoda > Insecta > Hymenoptera > Braconidae > Coelinius > Coelinius sp. EB29. The sequence goes on along the minus strand of JAOZGT010000026.1, from coordinate 294,338 downwards.
TCACAGTCTGCTGGATGATTGCAGAGAACTGAACAGCCGTAAGGGAAGGGATTGAAGAGGCCTGCAAATGGGCGAAGAGTGAAGGGGGCTGGTCTCGATGTTCCAGACAATTCAATTTTCTTTGATAATATAAGAAAATTCATCATTACAATTTTTCAATTCTTATGTCTGTATGAATTTTCTATAAATTACCTTTGGTTTTGGTTTATAAATTGGTTGAATACGAGCAGCAATGAGCCCAGTGCTGCTGGACAAACCCGGCATTCTTGCATCACAATTCTCATGACACTGATACTTGCTATCATCCAAACGAGTGTTATTATCACTACCATTGCAACACAAAATCTGTTGGAACGTGGTATCAGAAGGGTTTGCTAGTGTATTCGTTAGTGGTCTAATGGATTTTTGGAGACAGGTAAATAGGGGGTTGCTACGGCCCGATGGGTCGATCAACCCACTTTAATGCGTTCCAGCACGTATCTGTCGTTATTTACACCAGAAAAGGATAAATCCCCCCCCCCCCCCCCCCCCCAAATGAAGATTCAAAATCATTGAGAGTACTTTAGCATATTTTATTTCAAAAAAATTTTATCACCCATTATATAATTTCTATCTATAACTATCACCAAATGGATTCTTTTGACTGTGACCCTTGTATTTCTTCTTGTACTTCAATCCAGTGACTATTGTCGAACTGTATGGAAATGCAGTTTTTCCATCGAATTTAGTATCAGTTGCTGGATGGAATCTGTTGTACTCGTACTGAATATGAAGATTCTTAGGTAATTCTGTTTTTCTGGCAATATCGAAGGGGAGAGCTGTTACGATAGGTGTTTTATAGAATTCCCTGACATCACCTAGAGTTATTAAACACTTTTATTAACACTCATTCTAGCTATTTAAATCAATCGATGCTAGATTTTTGGAAATTACCTATTGTTTCCATATTATAGAGACGAGAATTTGGAATTGAGTAGTTGAATGTCTTTTCGCAGGCCACAAAAAATTCAAATCTCTTCAGGAGACCATCAATCTTAGTTGAGTCATCAGAGGAAATTCCCTGGTCCTTGCAGACGGTGTCTAATCGTTGAGACACATCCGGGGATGGTTCGTAAGGCTTCAGGGGCCTCAGAAACCTTCAAATAAATTTGTCTACAATATATATGTACTCTTGACAATTTTATCTCTGTGTATGCGGTATGCGGCAAAGTTTTTTCACATTTGTGTGAACAGAGGGTGGGGGTGGTAAGGGGGTGAATTTGAGGGATCGATGTCATGACCACACGGTGCTGCCCTCATACAACAATTCTTCACAGTTGTTTGGTTTTTTTTTTTATCAGTAACGTGACAAGTGTGTTATCACGATAATGTAAACAAAACAAATGTCCCGATTTTAGGCGGTAAATGGAAATAAAACGAGAAAAATGTAAATTGTGAAAAAAATGAATCTGAATAGTTGGAAATTTTGAATATTAGGATAAAGTGTATGTAGACGTCCCTGATCTGTCAAAGCCCTTGCGTACGTCCGTAACATGTTTACGGGTTAAAACGACACAAGTAGTGGGGGAGAATTGTACGTCCAATATGGCCGTAGTCCTTAAAGGGTATATCCAAGACCGCGTAAATTAATCCCCTCTTTACGGCTCCGTAAAGACTATGGACCCTAAATGAGCCGTAGCCATCAAGGATCAAATAATAATAATAATAATTTCCTCTTTGAGAGGTGTCGAAACTAGCCAAATAAAATTGAGAACCTCATAAAATAAAACTCACCCACGTGAAGCCAGTGAGTTTTCATCCCATTCAAATTTCCACTTAATCGTACTCCTCGGTGGTAGAGGTGGCTCTCCTCTCTTGTATCTAACTCCATCGACTCGTATCTTTCAACAAAAAACAGTGAAAATTGAAGCATGTGTGGGTGCAAGAGATGAGTGAGAAACACTCTCGTGTGTGAAATCAAATCAAGTATTATTCCACAAAAATTACACTGTTCAGTGTGAATAAAAAAAAAAAAATTATTTTTCTGGAGCAAATTAATGTTTAAACTTACAGTGACAATACCAAGTAATCCTGATTTACCATGATTACATGCCCTAGTGGCGTGTCCAATGAGCGCAGCCATCTTTGATACGAAATATCACACGATAGACACACACACATTTGCAGTTATAAATTCCCCTATTTCACCATTGGAAAACGGCCATACAGTACAGTATAAAACAACGATAATACATACACTATACTTAAAAAATTTTCAGTGTTGTATTATGTGTCCACGATTGTCGCCACTGAACTCTCTCGTCAGTGAAATATATATTTTTTAACCTCCCCACTTAATCCACCAAATTCCCTCCCTACATCCCACACGTAGATGATATTTCACATGTGTGTAATACAATCTCTATCAGTGTATTAAGTGTGTGAGGTGTAGGAGGGGTGGGTACAGGAGGGGTAGGTGCTTCAACGTTTTGAGGCTTGTTGTGTTCCCAGTGAGCGCGTCCGCCATTTTACAGTCGCCATTGAAAGGTGAAAATCCTCCTAAATGTTTCACGATTGTTAACAAATTTTACTCGGTAAATATTTATAAATTATTATAATTAAAATATCAAAATGTTGTTATTTTATTTGTGTTTATGTACGTGATAATTTAAACACTGGATTTAAGTGTTATTAACGTAAATATATTGGTGTTAATGTGATAAATACGTGGGAAATTATGTGAAGTTTCAACTATGAGAATAATTTATTGTGACCATTTATTCATTTTTTTTATAAACCTATTTATTTTTTCATCGAGCCAATTTATGGTTTACAAGTGAACAATCTATTTGTTTATTTGTTTTTTCATTTTTTTTTTCTCTCTCCTTAAATTGCAATAGTGATTGTTGCGAGTACACTTGTTGGTGGGATAAATTAACATCGTTCTGGTACGATGGAGAAGCCATGACGCACCCGTCGCATCAGACTAACGGCGCCAGCTTGGAGGACTGCCACACGAATTTCTTCGCACTGGTGAGATTATACAATTATTAAACAGTGATTAATTACATTGGCAAGTTATCATTCTGGACTCCATTATCATTTTTTTTTTTCCTCCACTCCTATGGAGCTCCTGAAGGCCTCTCTCAACTCTTGGTTACCTCGCAGTTGAGATTTTTAGCCACTTAATCGCGTTTATTTCATTATTTTTAATTTCTGCAATTGTTTTGGTGATAAATAGGGAGCGGGGTGGGGGGGAAAGGGGCCAACGGGGCGGCGGCATAATACAGCTTTTGCATTGTTTATTGTTTATAAAAAAATATGAAGAAATTGTGGTGTTGAGTTTTCTTGTAAAGTGCATGATTTTTTAAATCATTTTGAGGTGTTATTATTTCAATTAAAATGACTCTACAGGGTGGCTAGTGATGTTTAAGGGGTAAATATAATTTTTTAGTATTTTTGTGGAGCACTGGAATGTCCTGGAGGCTCGACTATCGCGCCTCCCAACGTTAGTGTATCAACGAAACGTAAAAAGACGTGAGAATCTCTCTCTCTCTCCTACTTTTCCCTTTTCTCCACGAAAAAATTTCTTCTTTTTTTTGCCTTTTTCCTTCGCTTAAATACAATTTCTCAAGTCTGTGTGGGTTTTCACGCTCGCTCGTAACATTCCTTTCGCCCTGTGATTGCAATGGGGGAAACTGTGTCAAGCGGTGACTTCACGACTAACGTCAAAATGCTTTTTAAAAAACATGGACAACTAAATTGGATTTCCTTGCAATTCAAATACAATTTAATTATCACCTTGTGCGTTGGAAATTGCCGATAGATCGATGAAGACATTAGTAACTGATATTTTTTTTTTTTTCATTTATTTTCAATTTTTTTTTCCGGTTAATTTATTGAGACAAAACAATCGGAAACTGGCGCCGCGTATGCGACAACATTCCCCTCCTTGGGATCTCCATTCTCGGGAAAGGAGAGAGGCAAGAGGGCAACCAAGGAGCCTTGTCTCTTTCTGTTTCTCTCTCTCTCTCTCTCTCTAGTATAAACTCATCGCTTGAATGTATGTGTTTAGCGGACTAGGCTTTACTTCGTCGTTGCACCTCTACAATCCTATGCCAGTCATCTCCCACAGTGAAACTTCTCGAGCAAAATATATACCAATAAATTAAATAAAAATATTCATCTCTTGTTCTTCTCCAATTGTCCCTCAAAAATCATTTCAATAACTCTAATTACTCATTTATCATTTTCCCTTAATTTCCTTAAAAAAAAAAATTACAATTTTTGTTAATTTAATCACCGTTTTGTCCATTTTTTTTTTTTTTAATATTTTCAAATTCAAGTATATTTGTTGCTTTTTGTTTTTATATCGAGTGAATGCCTGTGAAAAATAGAGCGCAAAACTAGAGTCAGGGTGAGGAAGAGAGGAGGGGGGAAAAGAGTAGCCTCGGTGAAAGCCCTTGTAAGACGAGACAGCAAGAGGTATAAAAAAAGAAAAAAAAACACCGTAGAAAGGTGTGTGTGTGTGAATATTTAAACTCCAGAATTCCAGAATTGGGGAGCAGTAAAAATGAATCGAGGGCATTTAAAAGAATGGCACGACAATACTTCCGGGGTTAACGATGTGTGGAAAAGTAAAACACCAATGAATGCATTGGTTTATTACGTTATATCGTAGTCGTTGTAGCATTTAACAACCGGTCATTGACTCAACAATTTCACACCTTGTCGAACTGTCATTCATAAAGAATTATTCATTTCTCATTCATAATTCTCTAGTGACTAGACTTACTTCAATCATGCACATTGGAACCGGTCGCATGCAAGTGTCATTACGACAATTACAACATACTATTCCCTCTCATTTGTCCCAGTGAATTTCATTAGGGATCAATTTACCTCAGAATTCCCGCGTAAATCGAAAAAGGCTGTGTACAGGGTGTGCAAAAATTAGACGAAAAATAGGTAGTGCAGAGAAGAAAATAGAGAAAGAAGCGAGGGAGTGAGAGGTGTGGAACCACGCGGACGGCCTTGCACGTAGTTTTCCCCCTCGCTCGTATTGATCAGACGTTGGGAGGCTTGACACTACATACCTAACTGTTGTACGATGTGCGCCTTTGGTTCTAACCGAACCTCTTGTTACCATTACAATACGCGTGCCGGTATGATTAATTCAATCCATCAATTTGTAAATAGTATTTTTCTCCTCCTTTACACAAACTCATCAAATGATTAAATACTAATAAATTTCCAACAATTTTCCACAATTATTTTGATCAAATCAGGCATCAAGTCAATATTATTCCAATTAAGATAAATTAAAACATCAAATAAAAAAAGGTGTCAATTAATAAATCTCATGACATTATCAATTTAATCATAATTAACCAACTAACCCACTCGAATGATGAGTTTGCGTGACCATTTTCTCACCCTCTGACAATATTTTATATGACGTGCATGCAAAGTTTATACTCGTTAACATGAAATATGCACACGCCCCCCCCCCCCCCCCCCTGATGACGACAGAGGGTTGGCATGCGTGTGACAAAGTGAAAATTGAGAGAATAATAACAAAAGATCTCTCTTTGGTGTAGGAGGGAGAGAAATTGAAACGAGAGCGGGATGTAGAGTCGCAATTCCCCACCCCTTTGTGTTAGGTAGAAGATGGAGTGAAAGGAGGCGACTGCGCGCGTGTAACAGGTGCCATCGTCGTCTTTCAACCGGCATTCTCCTGCTGGTGCATTCAGACATGGGGATTATTATTTAAATAAAAAAAATTAAATTCCTCAATCAGCAAAAATCATGAATGAAAATTTCTCAATTACAATATTTATTTTTTTTTTCTATTTTTTAGACCGATCTCTGTGGGATAAAATGGCGAAAGCTCGTGTGGGGCGAGATGACAGGTGGATTTGGGGGTACCCCCCTTGAGGATCCAGTATTATCAAGTTTTTCAAGATGTCTAGCAGGGGATATTCTCTGTGTATGGCGACGTGTAGCAGCAACACCACCATCAACTGGTGGTGGTGGTGGTGGTGGTATATTTGATCTTGGTATTGCTCCATCACCAGCACCACCACCCCTATCATTAAGTGCTGCCAAGGAGTTGTGGATATTCTGGTACGGTGAAGAGCCGGATTTGTCTGGTCTCGTGTCACAAGAACTCATCGCCTGTGGTGAGTAAACAAAACTCAACTGCTTTGTGAAAACAGGTTTCCCCATCCGTAGCGAATCCTTTTTTTCCCCTCTCTCTCTCTCTTTTATAGAAATAAAAAATGCATTCTCAATTTTTTTTTCTTTACCCCGAGGCCACGAATATTGTTACAAATGGAATTGGGAGGGGGCAATGGCATTGGTATATTTGATAACCTAAAGAAATGAAAGTACTTGGGGAGGTGGAAATCAGGCACACGACTTGAGTCTATTGGTAGAAGGACCGTCGTGTGCTGTGAGCGCGAGTTGTAGCCTGGGGTCGGTGAACCACGTGTGTCCGTTTGTTCATGTATATAATCCATTTGTCTTTCTCACTCCTTTTGGTGTTCCCACACACTCTACCAGTGGCAATTCTCAATATTCCAGAATCAACTACGTGGTTTTACACTGTTTTACCGTTACGTCATCATTACTACATTTTAACCCCTCCAACGTCTTTTTTAAACAACTACTATCAACACATCATTATTGGAGGATTATTAAGTCATTTAACGAGGTTATAGGATAACTCGAAAGATGGTATAAACTCACAAATGACAGATAAAAGTTTAATTACTCCATTTGAGTGATTTAATTCTCTGAAATGTAGGAATTTCAAATGCTATACAGAATCAACAAGTGAATCCTCTTAATTGTATTTTTTTTTCTTAATGAATTTTTAATCCAAAATAAATTGATAGAGTTTATGTTTTATCAAATTTTATCGATTGATTTCACTAATTTAATTTAACCAAATTAATGTTACACTTGATTTATTCCGTCACCATTAATTCTCTAATTTTTGAAATAATATCATTATAATCACAATTGGTTTTTCGGCGGAAAAAAAAAATGATTATAATTTTTGGATTAATCATGGATTTGCGCTTGCGTTCATAGCTATATCCGATGTTCCTCGATCGAAGCGTCGCGCCCCCATTTTTAAGGGGGGTGTTGGTGCAATTCTCGGGTGGTGATGGCCCTCTCTTCTTCTCCTCTACACCCCCTTCCCCCCTCATCTTGTAGCAATGTTGGGGAGGAAAAGAGGGGTACAATTGCAGAGTGAGCAAGTGAGATAGAGATAGGAAAATACGTATGTCGATGATGGGACGCGACGATGCACTTTTACCCCCACTTTGTAGGCTTATCGATCGGACAGAACACGTGTCGCTGTAGCCGGCCAGTGGCTCTTGTTCGACGCCTCTTGGTCTTGAGCATAAACTTCCCCCAATAATGCCCAGAATATATTCAATATTCGTATTAGACCTAGAGGGTTAGATAAGTAAAAATTGACTGTTTGAAGAGAGGAAATGAGGAATGAATATTTTTCTAGCTATTTCTTATCACCTACAAACCCCCAAATAACTATCTGACGTCAAGCATTAAAATTAATCCACCCTTTTCATGTTTATTAATGCTTACAGAGAGTGAACAAGGATCTTGGGAGAGTGGTTTATCTTACGAGTGTCGTTCACTCTTATTCAAAGCACTGCATAATTTAATTGAACGTTGTCTTCTATCTCGTGATTTTGTGCGACTTGGTAAATGGTTTGTTCAGCCTTATGATGGCTTTGAGAAACATCGTTGCAACAGGTAAGAATGGAACATGATGATTTTTTTTTTTTTAATTTATTTATTGAAATGACAAGTATTATAATCTTGTGATATTCACACAGTAGCCACCTGTCGTTCTCGTTTGCATTTTTTGTGCACGGTGAGAGCACAGTGTGTGCAAGTGTCGATGTCAGACAGCATCCAGCAGTCAGATATTTAACACGATCATGTCTACAACGTACCCAGACATCGCAGAATGGTGTCAAGGGTGAGAATTGAATAATTTTATTAATTTCTTTATTGCACATGAATTAATCTATTAATATCACATCAATCAATCTTTTTATCATTCTAAAAAAAAAAAAAAATTACATTTTCAGTTATTTTGGCGCCGTATGGCCTTGCTGGTACCCTCACAGGTCAAGTTGGTCGTATTGATAATCAATTATTGGAGGAATGGAAAAATTTTTATCCAATGAATGGAAATAACATTGAGTCTGGTCTTCCTCCACTCGTTGAAGTACTCGTTGGTGGTGTTAGAATGCGTTATCCATCCTGTTATGTACTTGTCACTGATATGGATGAATTACCAAGTGAATTACCACTATCACCACCCAATAGTCCAGTAACAGCTACCTACGAGCATCCAAATTCAATTCAACGTGACTCAAAAGCTTCCACTGAATTGCCTGAACGTGTTTGGGCAGAGTGTACAATTGGCTCACCAATATCTTCCAAGAATAATAATGATGCATCTTCCCCAGAGCTTGGTACCTGGACATTCGTCGATGCAACACAAAAGTCTTCCTGCACCTGCTCCAAGTGAGTAAAATTGGGATATTTTTCAAATATATTTACATTTAATTTTTTTTCTCATTTTTTAATTTATTGTAAATGTCCTCAGTTTGTTAGTTACAGGCATGTAAAAAAATATCTCATTTTTCTTTTATTGTCAAGTCTCAAAGTTTATATTCAATTTGTCTCAATTAATTATGATTTATTCGTTTGAGTCAAATTTAATTATTAAATTATCTCAATTATTTCAAAATAATGAGAATTATCAAGAATTTTATTTCGTGCATGTTAGCAACAAGTAGAAGAGAGATTTTGCAAAGAAAAAAGGGGGAAACAAATTGAAAAATAATAGAAAATGGAAACGTGTAGTTTTCAATTGGCTGTCGCAGTGTGTTGTTGTGCATGTGAGTAAATTATTATCCATGAGAAGAAACAACAGATAAAATTTTTTTAAACTGTTTATTAAATAAATGACGTGTTAAATGAGAGAAAGAGGATATATATAATGTTAAAGAGAGTGTAATTATTAAAGAATACAAAGAAGGAATGGTATTTTGAAAATTTCAACTACGCGATTGCAGGTGCACGACCCCCGGGGGTTGGAAGGGCATCGCCTCCACTCAGGTTCAGAGGGAAAGAGTTGATAAAGGTGGAAGGAGGGTCGTGCCTTTTCATCGACGCCCTACCACCCAGTGGGATGCTTCTTGCCCCTCTGTCCCTGCAAATGCCCCCAGGTGGGTATCTGTCGCCCCCCCCCCCCCACCCCCAACCCCCCCGAAAACAATTGCAAAAGATGAAAAGAAATTAATATTAAAATATCAAATAAAAACCGTTCATATTCACTCATCGAACTAAAGAAACTCTTGATCATTCATATTTAATTAAAATGCCTCTAATCTCATTCGCTTAGGGTGAAAGCCCAAATACTTAATCATATTTATATCATTAACTATTTAATTTTAAGCACTATGGGTACATTAGTTGCATGTTGATAAAATTATCGAGCTCTGCTTGTTCTATCAATAATAATGATTTTTTTTCGCAAATATTATGATTTATTAACAACAGATATTTATCATCGCTCTATACATCCTAAAAACTCATTTGGATTGGGTTCAATCAAACTCCATCTATCCCCCTTTGTCAAATATCTAGAGGATTAATATATAAAATAAAATTTATTTACGATGATTTAGATCAATATTGAACAGAAGTACAGAGGCACCAAGCACCCCACCAGGTGGACCACCCTCGTACTCACGTGGACCACCAACAGGGGGTGATTGTCCACCAGTTCCCTCAGTTGGTTCTCCAGGCTCACCAGCTCCATCACCCCTTCCAACTCCCCACTCAGAGCCAGCATCAGTGCCACCATCAGCTGATCCAACAATGCCAACATTGAGCCCACAACCACCACCAAGTCACTCAAATACTGCCCCACCATTGACACCATCACAAGGTCCAAAGTCAACGTCATCAGCATGTTGCAATAATAATCATCAAATGTCAAGTCCAGCTCCTGGACCAACGCTGAAACGACCAATACTATCATTCAGAGAGTATGAGGATGCGCTTCTGGATGATGAACAGCCTCTCTCATGGCTGTACGATTACTCAACCCAGGAGGCCTGGTTGAATCATCCAGTTAAAAGATTTAAGGAGGATGGAGGATATAATCCATCAACTGGGCCCAATAATCAACGTTCTAGTAGCCTTTATCCACCGACAAATAATCAAATTAATCAACAACAGGCACCTAAACTTGAAATTAAACAGGAGCCTGGTTTAAATACCGTAAGTTTTTCTTTCTTTCTTTCTTTCTTTCTATGAATAGAAATTTTTGATAAAAATTATTAATTTATGCCTCATTTCAGGGTGAATGCACTGGTGGTAGAGGTGATCCATATCATTTCGATCCATCAGGCGATGATAATGGAGCAAATGGTGGTAATGATGCCCTACGTCGTCAACGAGAAGAGCCAAAACCAGGTTCCCTATTTACATCAGAGGGTCTTCAAGCTTCCTACAAGGATTTAGACCAAATATTTGACAATTCCGATCCAGATACATCCAGTGATGAAACAAATCTCAATCAATTACAAGTACAAACACCCCCAGGATCAAATAAATCAGGTGGTCTACACGAGGAGACTCGTTTGGATGGCACAACAAAGCACAATAATCGAGGTGTTGGTGTATTACGACCTGAGGAATTATCAAAAATGTTTCCAACTCCGCCCTCATTAGAACATAATCCAGTAGCATCACCCTGTCAACTTAGTGATGCACCAATGGACCAGACAGACTTATCCCTCTCTCAACGACCACTCCGTCAAGTACCAGACATCTATCCCAACATGGGATCACCCCCTGAGGAGCCAATAGATGACTGGTCATACGTATTTAAACCAGCATTGATATGTAAACTTGTTGGTTCATCAAAATATGCACCACTCACTAATCTACCTAGCCAATCTCTGCCACCAGTTACACTGCCACCCCACTGTTTTTATAGGCCCTCCTGGCAGTGCAATCAAACCCTCAACAATCAAGATAAAACAAACAACCAATCATCAAGATCCTCTACCTCCCAAGCCCAACAGCAGCAGCAGCAGCAGCAGCCCCAAACAAATCGATCCCTCACACCACAATCCACTCCAGCTCCAGTCCAACAACCCCAAGTACCCACTCCTCAACAAATATGTCCTCCATCTCCAGCACCTGTTGTTGTTGTACCATACAGATCTGGTAGACCACCACCACCACCCTATGATCAACCTAGCCCAGCAACATCAACATCATCCTACCTTAACAAAAATCTAAACTCTATGGATGCTGATACACCAGGACCAACGAGAGCACCAGAATCAAATTCCCTTATTGTCAATATTCTTCTTGGTGATACTGCACTAAATATCTTCAGGGATCATAATTTTGACAGTTGCAGTTTATGTGTATGCAATGCTGGACCAAAAGTAGTTGGTAATATAAAAGGTGCTGATGCTGGTGTTTATTTAGCTGGTTCATGGAACGGTGGTAATGGATTATTTCACGATGATGATCAGATACGTTGTAGTTGTGGATTTAGTGCAGTTGTTAATAGACGTTTGGCACATCAGGCTGGTCTATTTTATGAGGATGAAATGGAGATAACTGGAATTGCTGATGATCCTGGAGATAAGAAGAAGGTTTCACTGATGGCTGTTGTTAATGGTGGTAAATCAGATGGTCTTGATGTCATTCCATCAACTGTTCTTGAATTATTACGAGAACAGTGTGCAATTGTTCAGAGCTCAGTTAGCAGTCTCTATAGAGCTGCAAAAATATATGCTGGAACTAGAAATAATAATAATAATAATAATAATAATAATAATAATAATAATAATAATAATAATAATAATAATAATAATATGAGTCAGCCAAGTTTAAATATCCTCGAGTTTAATGATGGTAATGAAGTGTCACTGGCTGCTCTTGAGCAAGGTAAACTTGTTGAGGGTAATCAAATTGAGAGAACTAACAGAATAAGTGGAGTGCACAGATGGGCATTTATAAGGGCAAGAGGACCCCAGTGCACTGGTGATATTGTTAGAATGATGAGATCACTTCAGCCACTTCTTCAGGAAGCTGTACAAAAAAAATGTACTACAAGAATGTGGGAGGCACCTTATACAGTTGCTGGCCCATTAACATGGAGACAATTTCACAGATTGGCTGGAAGGGGCACTGATGATCGTTGTGAAGCTCAGCCAATACCAGCACTTGTAGTGGGTTATGACAGAGATTGGTTATCACTATCTCCATATGCTTTGAGCTACTGGGAAAAACTTTTACTGGAACCCTATGCTGGACCTCGTGATGTTGCCTATGTTGTTCTTACACCTGATAATGATGCAGTTATCAACAAAGTCAAATATTTTTTCAAAGAATTATCAACAATGTATGAGATATGTAGACTAGGTAAACACACAGCAATAACAAAGGCATCTAGAGACGGTATTATCAAAGTTGGAAAAGCATCTTGTCAAAAATTCTCCAAACAACCCATTGACGAGTGGTTCAAATTACTCGGTGAAAATCAATTGGGTGAACAATTGAGACTCTATGCACAAGTTTGTTCTCATCGACTTGGTCCATATTTAACTCAAGTAATTCAAGACAGAAGTCTATTAGATCCAGCTGATTCTCCATCTAAACAATCAAGTCAATCACAATCTCCATCAGTACCATCAGCTGAATCAATGCCAGTTACACCTGATGGTGTTGTAAGTATCAAACAAGAGTCTGGAATTGATAATGAAACAGCTAGAAGTGAAACACCATCAAACAATACTCCCAATAACAATTCTGTTGGCAATACAACACCCACAAATTCACAGACATCACCAGGAAATAATGGAAATAATAATTCACAGACAACAGGTAATAATTCAACAGCAACAACAACCACTATTGGACCTGATGAGGATGAAATTGAACCACCAGCTGTTGTTGTTTATATTGTTGAACCATTTTCAATTGGTGGTCCTGAAAATCCTGACAGACGAAGACTGGCTATACTTGCTTTATTGAGGGCATACTCAACAGCCATAAATGCAATGCCAGAAAATATAAGATCCAATATAAATGTTCAGCTGATATCGTTGGAGAGTATAATGGAGTTGGGAAGAGCTCGTGAAAGAAGAAAAATACAGGATGAAATGAGAGCATTGGCACTCAATGTATTTCTTCAAGGTAGAAGATTACTCAATCATAATTCAACCGTCAAGAGTTTAACTGGTTTTGGTACAGCAGCAGCTGCTGATTTATTTCTAAAGAGTAAAGACGAGAGAAATAGAGCACCATATCGTCTTTATGCACCAGCATACGTACTAGCACCACTGAGGCCAAAGAGTGAAGCACCAGAGTCATTTGGCATAGCAGGGCCTGAAGAATGTTCTGTACTTTATCTTAGTTATTGTCTTTCTGAGGATCAATCAAGGCTTTTAGCTGTTGCAACTGATGACAGAGGGGAGATATTTGAGACTGCTGCCATTAATATTGATATACCCAATAGAAAAAGAAGAAAAAGAGCATCAGCAAGACGTATTGGATTACAAAAACTTATGGATTTTATTCTTGGTGTTATGTCACAAGGGGTACAACCATGGAGACTTGTTGTTGGTAGAGTTGGAAGAATTGGTCATGGAGAATTGAAAGGCTGGAGTTGGCTACTGTCTCGTAAATCTCTACTCAAGGCATCTAAACATTTAAAGGAAATTTGTGGCCAGTGTAATCTACTCTATCCATCTCTGGCACCTTGTGTACTTAGTGCCTGTCTTGTTTCACTTGAGCCAGACTCAACATTGAGATTAATGGCTGATCAATTTACACCTGATGATAGATTCAGTCAGTCAGCTGTTAATTGTCAATTGTCTACACCTCAGGATGTCACTTGTACTCATATACTTGTATTTCCAACATCTGCAACAACTACTGTATGTATCACAATTTCATTGGTTTTATATCTATATCTATATATTTTTTCAAATGAAAATTATTATTTTTTTGGTTCTCTGACAGTCGTCACAGACTGCATTCCAGGAGCAACACATAAATGGCCCTGAACTGGGTGATGATGAATTATTCTCAGCCCTGAATGACGATATGCCTGAGGGTATGGAGGGAATGGGTGATTTCAATGATATTTTCAATGTCTGGCCAGAGGCAACTGGTGGTGGTGGACAGAGTCCTGGTGGCAGTCCTCATAGACCTGAAGGTTCACCAATGGGTGGTGATGGTGGTGGTTCGGGTATGGGTAATCATGATGGCCCTGGAAGTCCATTTCCGTGTAGCAATACACCAAGGGTAATTATTGTAATTTATTTTTTCTTCATTATCCTTTTAATTGTTGGAGAGTTGATAATTGTCTAAAATGCCAAATGGTGACGATAGGCTGCAGTTGCTGATCAAGCCGAAGAAGTTGGAACTTTACTGCAACAGCCACTGGCACTTGGCTATTTGGTATCAACAGCACCAACTGGACGTATGCCATCCTGGTTTTGGGCTGCTTGTCCCCATCTTGAGGGTGTTTGTCCTGCATTTCTTAAAAATGCTCTACATTTACACAGTCCAGCAATACAACAAAATAGTGATGATTTATTGCAACAGCAGAGTGCATTAACTGCACATCCATTGGATTCACAGTTTACAACTGATGTGTTGAGGTAAATATTCATCATTTTTTTTTTTCATCTACAAAACTCTCTCGAGCTTTTTTTACAAAAAAATAAAAATAAAAAATCCTTTATTTTTCTTTTTAAGATACGTACTAGAAGGATACAATGCCCTATCATGGCTGGCAGTTGATTCAAACACAAAGGATCGTCTCTCTTGTTTACCAGTACACGTACAAGCGCTCATGCAACTATACCATGCATCAGCAGCCCTCGTCTGACCCAGACCATCAAAATTATTAGAGCATAATTACCAACCCCTTAATCTCTCTCACGCAATTATTATTATTATATTTAATATTAGTAACACGTGGGGCTTCAACGAGAGCAATAACGAGTCACACAATTATACGCCCTCATAAACACTTTCTCTCAAATTCATCGAGAATACAATGATTAATCCTAAATAATGATAAATAGCAAACTTTTCATTTTTCATCATTAGAAGAAAAAAAAACAAATCGGCAGCTAATAGACAGCTCATCTATCCAATAAATTGACATTACAATTTTCTTTATTACGCAATTTTTTTTTTTTTTTTCAATAAAATTTCAATTTGGCTCAAGAGAGAATGACTAATTGAATAAATAATGAATGATTGAAAATATGGAAAATGCATAATCTATTAAAATAATTATTTGCATAAAATCCAATTGCCTTTTCAATTTTATTTTGACAATTGAATTCAATATGAAGAAGTTTAATTGAAATGAACAAAGAAATAATCAGAATCTCTAGTAAACCAATAATACATAACAATAATAATTATTATAATAATTATAATAGTAATAGTAATAATAATAATAATAATAATAATGATACTAATAATAATAATGGTTGCGTAATATCAAAAGATCAAAAGAAGAAGAAAAAAAAAATGATGAAAACATGATAAATGGGATAAAATGTTTTTAATTGTAAATTGACTTTTTGTACAAAGCTTTTAATTATTACTAGCGACGAAGTAATATAACGGATATTACGTTGTTTTTTAATTTTATATAGATGAATATAAATGAACAAAAAAAAAAAAGAAAACACAAAACAATTGAAGTAACCATAATTATTGTGGAGAACAAGAAAAGATGATGATGAGGATGTGTGGGGCTGAAGAAATTAGATAAATTAACAACTAGCATTCCCCTAATGATCAATTTCTTGATTTTTTTTCTTTCTTAATAATTTGATATTCACTCAATAGCCCTCTATCCCCCTATTTTTGCCTCGTACAAGCCCCAAGTGAAATAATTGATATTAAAAGAAAGATTGAATTGACAATGCGAACCCGATCAAACAATTATGAAAAATCTCTCAGTGGACCACCTGTTATTGTGTTTTTTAGTGTTACATTGAGAGTTTAAATCGCCTGATACGTGCATATTATTTTTTTTTTTCTTGAGTAAGGAGCAAATTTTTTTGTTTTTATTTCAAAAAATGATAAAATTACGAATAGATGACATTCTATTATAAATAAAAAATTGTAATGTAAAATATTGTTTAAAATAACAATGAGTAATAATTTAATTGTCGATTGAAGGTGAAAAATATTGGATGAATTAATGATGATTATTTAAATTATAAGGGAAAGTAAGGAAAATGTCAAAAAGAGGACAAAAAAAAAATATTGTAAAGTCTAAATCATTTTGTTCATTTCCAAGGGATAACTGTGGTTTTATTTTTTCATCAAAAAAATATGATTTTACTGGTGAAAAAATGAATTTTTTTTTTATTTTTAATCAAGCCTAGAGATAGATAATTATTGTTTTTTTGATGAAAAAAATAAATAAATAAAAATTGAATTAAAAAAGAAATGGGGGGTGCGTCTGAGGCGGGGCCACTGCGTCAGTCTCGCATAGTACAAATAATGAATTGTACATAGGATTTAGGAAGAGGGAAACCCCTCATCCCCGTGGAGGAAAAGAAGAAGGAAAGAAAAATGTCAAGTTTCATTGGTTTTAATTTTACTCACACACACACACAAAATCTTCAGACTCACTTCTGTATTTATAGTATTTATTACTTGGGTAGTAACGACATTATTGGGATTATTATATTATATTATTACCATTAACATTATGAAATACAGTTTTATGTGTATATATAATAATATATCCTCATTCTGCATTAAAAAACATCCACATTGACGTTCCTCCATTACTTAATTTATTTTAAAAAAACAAAGAAAGAAGAAAAAAAAATACTTTCTTGTGCTCATTATGCCTTTGATTAATCTCGCATAAACAGGTGCATAATTCGTGTAAAATACAATAAAAATTGTATTGTAGTTGTTTGAGAAAAAAAAAAAATTTAGTGTTGAAAAACTATTTTTTCATTGTTTAATAATTTGAGAATTGAGTCGTTGGCGTCAGATGACTAGCATTTGCATTATTTAATGTATATTTCACATGGCCATTGATTAAGAAAAAAAAAAAACAATTGATTCCTATATTATTTTGGACTAGTATTCCGTCATTGGTGATGATGGCTTCAATGGCAATTCCTCAATGCTGTGTGTAACACCGTATGGTCTCAAATGATAAATTAAATACTCAAGTACATACATCATATTTGGTGATACATAATGGAATGATACTGCACTGTCTGAGCAACAATTGAGTCCGTCTTTGGTATCGTAATAAATATATTTCCAGTACCAAAAACTCTTATCAACGTGATTTGGTATGAGATGATGCTCAGGTACAAATGGAAAAAATCTACCTCTACCAAATGGATCACGTGTATCCATTGCTTTGACACCAACTTTTTCCAAACATTTACCCATTTCTACATCCTCAGCACCACCACTGTCATTACGACATTTATTTGGATCTGGTAGTGCCTCTTGCACAAATTTACGTAAACCCTCTTTACTAAGTACATATCCAGCACCACCACTCATGTAGCCCTGCTTGACAAAGGGTTTAAAACGACAGCCAAAGTACAGGGGTGATGAGGGATCATACGACGATAGCATATACCTGAGATTTTCAACAATTACGTATCTGTAAAAAATTTAATAATTAACAATAATTGTGCAGCAAAGTAAGTGAAAAATAATTAAAATAATTCATTGATATGCCTCACGTATCATCATCGGCTTTCATGAACCAATCGACCTCATCCTTATATTTTTCATAAGCATATTTAAATGCTTCTTTGGTCTTGGCCCATAAATTATCTCTCCCTTCTTTAACTGGTAATACGACAGTGGGTAAACTCGGTTCTAAAAAAAGAAAAATCAGCATTTTTTTTTTTTTTAAATCCAACGCGAATACGAAACTCAGTAAAAATATATATTGATGACAATGCTTAAATACCTTCAACCGAGCTCATAAATAACAGAATATTGCATCGTTTTCCCCATGTAGCTTTAACGTGTCTCGCTTTGGTCTGATGATTTTTTGGCCCTGTCATTACCCAGCACAGTACACGTACCTTTTTAGCCATATCCTTGGCAACTTTGTCTTCACCCCTGTGAAAATCTTCATCAACCCCATGAAATTTCACTTCAGTATCTAGACCAATCTGTAATTTCCCCAAAAATGAAAATTAAACATGTTAACAAAAAGAAAAAAAAATGATCCCATTGAATTAATTATTAATTGTTCCTCTGACCTCTGAATCCAGCTCAGAGTAATGATGAGGATCTCGATAACTACCAGAGTTTCTTGGTATCCAATTGAGCATTCTGATGGAGTCTCTCGTTGCTGTAATTAGCATACATGCTGATAAAAAACCAAATATCATTCCGCATGCTAGTGTCACAACAAATCTACGACCGCCACGTCCCCCTAAATAGAAAGCAATTGTATTATCACACATTTTCATCAATTTCGAATATTTTACCGTCGATAATTACCATCGAACGAAGATAATCTCTGTTGAACCATATTCCAGAAAACACTGACAGTACGACTAAATTCCCGTGTTCCATAAAATTTTACTTATCATCGTTTATCTTCATTTCACAATCTACAAATTCCAATTGACGTTGCTCTGTGTCTTCCTTTTATCCTCAGCTACAATGCCATTAAATAATCATTAAACAGCGGAAAAAAAAAAAATAATAATTCTTTGTCATTGAATTGTGAATATTACGAAACAATATGCAGAAGAGCAAATAAATGTAAATTACTGGTTATAGAATTTTATTGTATGGGAGCTTTATGTTTCGTGACTATCGAACTGAGAGATATGATGATTTGAGTTACTCTAGCGGAACAAGATAATAGAATACAGATAATCAAGTGATGATATTTTTTTTTTTCTCATTTTGATAAGAACTGCTACGACAAGTAGTGTTTGTTCACTTGAATTGTTGGATTTTTATGGAAATAGTATTTGGATAGGTCTTGTGTTTTAAATTGGGGCATGTGTACTATTAGTGTTTAAACAATTTTATCAGTTTATATGTAAATAATGAATAATTGAGAAATAGTGTCAGTGTAAATTACATTTCCAAAACTATCCTCAACGAGTCAATGAACTTTATTTTTATATTGCAGATTGAGGAAATGGCTGAGTAGTTTTCTCACCGGTTTTTTTGGACAGGTATACAATCCACCAGCCCCTCGTTATCATCCTCTCCCCCTGCCTTCATCAATTCCTCACTAAATAATTGGGGTAACACTGTATTTGATCTTCATGAATAACTGATTTTAGTTGAGGTCATTGCTTGATTTGTGAATTAGAATTACTTAACAATTCATTTATAACAATTAAAAAAATACCCACGACGTCCGACGTGCCCCAGCATAGATGACAAACTGATGATATGAGACGCCTTACAATTTGTACAATACGTATATGTTTGGCAGTGTGTGTGTAAATAATGGAGGTGGATTACTTGTTTATCGACTGATGAGAAATTATTTCAATTTTTTTAAAATGCAAATTGTTGATTTTTTACTTGAAATAAAAAAAACAATTGATTGGACAATTCCATTGGTGAAATAATTCGAAAAAAAAAGTATACAATTTTTATACACATTCTCAGATTGTAAAAAATAATATATATCAATAAAAATCCTCTTCATTGACAGTAGCCGACACCTGTTGATTAATAATCTGCTCTTGATTTTTGTACATGTCAGCAATCTGCTGCGCCGATGTGGAATCCTCGACGTTTTTATCTTCCCGTACCCTGATAAATCTTGGAAATCTCAGGGAAATGCCCTTGACAGGATCAACAATTCCAGCAGCTGCACGATGGACGGGAGAGAGAGAGAGATCAGCACATTTAATTTCCCAGACTTGGACAGGCTCAAACCAGTGATCAGGCTCCAAACTACTGTCATACCGATAATAGCCTTTAGCCTGAGGCACCACATGATCTTTGAGAAGGGCTGTATGCTTGGCAAGATCATCTTCACTGAATCCAGTACCAATTTTACATAAACTCTGGTATTCCTCATTTTCAGGATCATAACAAGCTAGTAAAAATCCTCCATAAGTACCAGTCCTTTTTCCCTTACCAATGTATCCACCAATGACAACAACATCCAAAGTATCTCCAACTCCCTCCAAATAATCTTTCTTCAATTTTAACCAATTTCTCGATCTCTTGGCAATCTCATAAGTCGCATCTTCCTCAAGAGTCTTCACCATCAAGCCCTCACAATTACCTTTGACAGATTCCTCAAGAAAATCCTGTACCTCCTCCATTTTAGTTGTGTCCAAACTAGTTGCAAATCTCCACTCACTCTCAAGTTCATTGAAATGCTCTTTTAATAATTGTCGACGTTTGATAAATGGTTCTTTAACAAGTGGTTCACCATTTAAGTATAAAAGATCAAACATAAATACACAAACCTGAACTTTAATATCAGATTCATTAGCATCTTTCCTCTTTCTTGTACTCAATATTTGAAATGGTAAAATTTGTTTGTTCTCCCTGTCCCAAGCAACAGCTTCGCAATCCAAAATAAAACTCTTTACTGATTTTTTAACAACTGATTTTAGCCTACCAATGATATCTGGATACTTGCTAGTATTATTTTCCTGATTTCTTGAGTAAATTGATACAATTCCATCATCAGCCACATGTATTTGTGCCCTCTCACCATCATATTTCCATTCACAAGTAAATTTATGTCCCTCAAAACGAGTTAGTACCTCTTGTACACCCTTAGTGGGATGAGCCAGCATGGGTTTCAGTGGGATTCCAGGACGAAGTTTGCATTTTTCTGGAAGTGCCTCAATTCCTTCTTTCAAAATAACAGGAATTATCAAATCATAATTGGGACACTCGCAGTAAGTTGTTTTAATAATCAAAGCAATCTCTTCGTATTTCTGCTTAAAATTCTCTGATGAAATTTTCTTACTGGCATTGATAATTTCTGGAGGATATTGTTGATTAGGAGGAGTTAGAGCACAAGCTAGAGCTAATGCTTGGAGAACAGACTGCTCAGCCAATCCAATTCTCAATTTTCCAGCAAGTGATCTGATTAAATATCTAGCCTCAGTGAACCTGCAAGCCACAAAGAGAGACTGAATTCTATCAACTTTCTTTCCAACTGAAGATGTACCAGTCATCTGGGCAATCTCCCTCAGCTTTGTAAAAACTTGATTGACCATCAGAGGTGCTGGTTGAAACATTATTCGTTGATTGGAACGACTGCCTTCAGCAACAATCCCTAAATCACCAGCTTCTTGGGCATCAGCTTTAATCTGCGCCATTGTTCTTCCTGTGCACTGTGCAATAGCTTTAATCAATGTTGTCTCAGCAATTCCGAGCTCCATACCCTCGTATGCTGGTGCCAATTGATTTAAACATAAATAAACACTGGCTAAAAGATCATCTGGAGTTAAAACGATGACAGATCGAAAGAAATTGGCGAGAATCTCAACCATCTTCAATCTAGCACTTGTCTTCTCAATGAGTTCAAGAGTTCGTGTAAGAGCAATATAAGGTACTTTTTCACCTCTCTTCCAGCAGGCTGAATCAATTGGATGATATTTACCAGAACTAGGGTCATAAGAATGACTGTTAGAGTCATTTTTTTTATCATCTCTCTGGGTTGTTGTAGTCTGGGATTTACCAAAAAATCCTCCAGTTTCTTTGGTGGTAATTTTCTCAGGGGATTTTAATACTTTTGAAGTATCTTCAGAATCTGATTCAGAGCTTGATAACTTATTCTTCTTCGTTTGACTCTTCTGGGGCTTTTTATTGAAAATACTGGCTAGATTCTGCTGAGATTTTTTAATATTGGAATATTGTCTGGGCTTGGGTGATTTTTTTATCTCTGCTGGAGGTGAATCAATTTTTTTTTCTTCTAATTTTACTGGACTGTCTGGTAACTAGAAGAAAAAAAATATTTGATGAGTTGAAAATAATGATTTTGGGAATTTAGGGTGGAGGAGAAACCTTACTGGTAAATGGTCCTCGTCATCACTCGAGTCCTCCTGAATAATCCTAGCTCTTTTCATTTTAGGTCTCTTTGTCTCATCAATTCCATTGCTCTGGATGACTTTTTCCACTTCAGGTATATCCTTTGGAGGTTCCTTGGAAAATGAGAGCTTACACTGAGTACTTTTGGACTTTTCTACAGTCTGAGCTTTTGATTTTTTAGATTTTCCAATGCTGGAGGCTTTCTTCATTGGTGGAGACCTATAAAAATTATTAATTAAATAATTAAATAATTTTTTTTCAAATAGATTGTGACATACTCATTCGTGCCACTGCTGCTGCTGCTGCTGCTGATGCTGCTACTCCCATTAATTCGTTTTCTCTTCCCCTCGGCACTTTTATTTCCATTTTTCTCTTTGACCTCATCAATGATGCTGATGTGAAGGCAATTATAAACATAAGTAACTCGTAATTTGTTATTAAATGGTAATAAACGACTTTGTTTCCATGAATTAGTGGCACAACGACCAAGCACAAGTGATAAACTGATCATAATGATTATTTTACCATTTCACATACCTTGTGGACTCTTTTGACTCCTCTGATGTCACTGGTTTTTTAAAAAATGACCTGAAGACAATTTTTTTATTTTAAATCACCATATTTAAACAATTTTTTTGTGTTAAAAAATACTCACGTTATTTGACGCTGCGCCATTTCTCAAAACATAACCTCCAAGTTGTTCATATAATTTAGGCGGGAAAAAAATATAAAATGATGTGAGAGGAGATAGATAGGGGGCGCATTAAAAGGCGCGCTAATTACAAAAAACAAAAATACATTTTTTTTTCCCTTTATTATCATTATTATTATTATTATTATTGTTTCTTCAAAGTAATTCACACATCTATCTTTTTCTTTTCTCATTCTGAAATTGTTGCAATAAATATTCCGTGTTACTTTATATGATAAACAAAATATGTGATGTTTTCATTTTTTCTTTTTTACCAAATAGTTTTTGTCCAAGGGGAATTTTTCCACAACAAGTCCAGGTGTTTTTACAATATTAAAATGCAAGTTTATTAACAATTAAACGACTTAGCCAATGATTGATGATTATTTATCCACGACTGAAAAACAATTTTACGGTTTTATCATCTTTTGTTGTGTTAATTGTTATACAAGACGAATCCAAATGAAATGCATTTAAACTTTATGTAAGCTGATGGAAAAGAAAAAAAAAAACATTGTTATTGATATGGTGAAAAAACAAAAATTTAGCAATAAATCGCTTACATAGAAATTTTAGGCAAGATATTAATTTTTCATCAATTGCAACTACAATCATCATTTTGTTTTTTAATCATCTAAAACCTCTATATTCTTTGTATCCTCTATCACTTAATTTACAAATGGGTTTTTATTGTTTGTAATTGAAGAAAAAAAGATTTTTAAATAATTATTCATCAAAATATATAAATTCCAATTGTGTTTAATATAATCGAGAAAGGAAAAAGAATATGAGATCCACTCAAAAATCAAAAAGTCTCAATTTCCAAAATTTCTCTCTTTTTTTCACACTGATTAAATCGCATTTAATTATAAAATAGAAATTTGTAGAAATGACTATGGGCTATATATTTTCAATATACCAAACACTTAATTATTTATTATTAAGTATGTATTAATCTCTCACACATCTCCAAGGGGGAAAAAGAAAAAGAAAGGAAATTGATAAATTGTTTAAATTTTAGAATCAAGGCAGGGTGTAACGAACGTATGGTACTTCGACATCATTCCCATCACTGTCATTGCAGCATAATTCAAATACAAGTGCTCTAACATGTGGCTCAAGTTTCTTCTTAGAGACTTTTTTGACAACCTCAGACATGGGTAGTCCCATGCGTTCCTGACACTTGGCCTTGGCCATGAAGAATGAGTATAGCATACAGACACCCTGAGACAACATTGTCACCTCCAACTTGTGTTGATCCTTGAAGTAATCCAAAAATTCTTTGAGAGTGAGCTCACCAGTCACCTCAAATCTGTCCCAAAGTGTCCATTCAATATCATAATACTTGAGTTTAGGTGCTGAAATTGGCTCGGAGAAGCCAAAGAATGGTAATGCCAAATTAACAAAACCATTTTTAAATCGTTCAAGATTTCTACAACCCCATGCCAATTTGATTAATTCAAGACAAACCAAACCAGCAACAACTGATGTTGTTGTTGCAATAGCTGGAATAATTTTACCAGCAATTAATTTGCTCTTGTGTCTGTCTGCTGGTGGAATTTTATAATTAGCAGCACGAAGATTTGAAGCTGCTACAATAAAATCAATGTGGAAATTTGTGTCATCGTCTTTTTCAAAATCCTGAGGATTCATTGTGAGTCCATGTAGCTGTTCTGGCTTTGGCAATTCTTCCTGGAGTTGTTGAAGACGTTCATGATCTACATTACCTGAGCCATTGGACACTTGTACTTGTGAATCTGTCTCAGCAATTTTAACTCCACTCTTTGGGATAAATTCAGGAACAGTTATTGATTCCAACATTTTCAAAATTTCTGATCTATTTCGATTTTTGGGTAAACCATAGACAGCTGCTTTGAGATTAGCTGCTGCTACAATATAATCAAGATGAAGTGGATCTTCAGGATTGAATACAAGTGGCACTGGACAACGTTTTGGTCCTGACCAAAATGGCTGACCACTGGAGGTTATTTGATCTTGGGGAAAATTAAATAACAACTGACGTATCTGATTGTTGTACTGATCCTGCCAATGACAACGTGCCCATGCTACACAATCAGCAAATTCTTTGGGACGTTCATCAACTAGAGCTGTTTTAACTGACTCCAGGACTTCAAGAGGCTGGACACCAGGGAGTTTCAAAGTTCTCTCGACAAATTGCGAATCTGCAATGTACTGAGCTGCATTCTCAGCTGCCTGACGAAATAATCCCTCAAAATTGTCTCTTGCCCATTGGAGAGTGTGTTCAATAGCATTGGGAAAGTTTTTCAAAGTGCAGATAGGAATAGATTTCTCTGGTGGATCCTGGGAGGAGCTGTAAGACTCTGTCAAGAAGGGGACTACAACCTGGAATCAATGAAAAAAAAAATGGTATCAATTTCTCAAGTATTAAAGAAACTTTTATTATTTTTAAAAAATTACCTGAGTGTTTCCCTTGGTTCCAAGTGTTCCAGACTCTAGCAGAGGCTTCCTGTAGTAAACACACCTTCTGTCCATGTAAATCCTAGCATCAACATTGTCCAATGCATTTGCAACACCATCAAGAACCCCAAAGAACTCATCATTGTACACTCTCTCAGTCTCTGGTCCAACACGATTCTCATGAGCAATAACATTTATCTTTGGATTCATTGCCTTGATAACTCGTGCAGCTGTTGATGCTTTTGATTTTTGTACATCAGTTGGTCTAAACAGAAACTGTCTGTTTAAATTAGACTTCTCGATGAGATCCATATCGGTGACAGTGACACAACCTCCATCAGCTCCAACTCCCATCATTGCAAAATTCTTGAGGAGTTCACAACCAATAGCACCAGCTCCAACGACAAAATACTTTAATCCTCCAATAACCTTTTGGAATTTTCTACCAAAGATTGCGACTTGAGCATCATATCTATCTCCAATAGGTATACAATCCTCCTCAGTGATATCTTCAAGATTCTCTGGTAGACACTCAATAGCATCAAAGTACAACCATTGATAAATGGGTGAAAATTTTCCTGAACATGCTTTCATCACCTCCTGAGCAACAATTCCACCAATTGTAGCATTCATGGGGTTGAAATCTCCAGAAGAAATTTTGGCAAATATTTCCAAAATATTATTCTTCAATTCTGTACTCAATCCCCATTTTTCCTTGACATCATTAGCAAGTTTTATAAACTCAGAAGCATCTTCCTTATTCCAGGGACGTGGCAATTTACCTTTGGTATTCTGGTACTCATGGAGTGTAATAAAAGCCAGATGAAGTTGCTCTGGATGATCAAATTTACCAAAATCAGTGATGATAAATTCAGGATTTTTAATAGACTCTTCTAGAGATTTAAATGACAATGATTTTGGCATTTTCACCTGTGTGACATTACCACCTCTCTCATACTCTGATAAAGATGATGTATCACCAATGGCAAAAGTGTATGGCCCAAGTACTTTTATCTTAATGGGCTCACAGCCATTTAACTCAGTCATTCCCTGGATCTCTGAAAATGTGACATAATCACCATCTTCCATACCATGACGAGTATCATCAAGACAAGTAACAATTCCCTCAGCATCCCTTGAAATACTTGCAATCATTGCAGTTATTGGGGGCTCTCCAGTAGTGTCTACCACATGAAACTCCTCCCCAAAGTCACAAAATACTTGTGAGAATAATCCTTTAGTGTCAGCGACAATAAGAGCAGTTCCATTCTCCCTTGTAATCTTGGAAATTCTCAATTGTTCATTTAGACTTGTTTCTGTCAAAACCACAACTTTGAATTTCTTAATAAATTCTGCATCAAGTACACCATCGTGATAACGAGTTGGCACATAGTTATTTAGCTCAGATAGACGTTGATAACATGCTTGAGCACGATTTTTACCAATATCCTGTTCAGTTAGATAAAATTGAGATGATAAATCAGTTATTTTGGTCAATTTATTATCGTGAAGGGTGACTGATTTCACACCACCTAGGATAACATTCTTGGCTATTTCACAACCAAGACCACCAAGACCTGATATTAGTACATCAGATGTTGCCATTCTGTGCATTGCCTCATGTCCAAGGACATAAAGTTGCCTTGAGTATAAACCCTCGTCAATTTCATGATGATTATCAGACTTTGATGATGAGCCGTTTTTCGCCATAGCTTTATCAGTTTCGTCAGTACCTCCCGTCGTTGCAATGCGTCGCTTCTTTGCTGGGGGGTCAACGGAACTATCCACCACCTCAGCACTAGACATCGGACCTTATGAGTGCCGTTTTTGTAACTCTTCGATCCGTTTTTTTAAATAATTTTTTATCAATTAATTATTGTGATTTAATTTCTTTAGTTTTTTTTTTATGTCGATTGGTGATTCGGAGAATTCGGCAATACGGGGGCACGCCACTCACCACCACCACCACCACCTCTGTGTAGGTTATTTCGAGAATTTTAGGAAATTTAATTTGAGTTTGGGAGAGGGAGGAGGGAAGGGAGAATTTAATGATTTTTCTGGCTAGAGAGATGTTTTTTTTTCTAAGTAGAACACAATTATTTAACTGGCGTTTAGGGGTTTCTCTTTGTTTCAGCACGGCTTACTGTACTTACTATTTATGCAAGTGGTAGGAACTGATGACGAAGGAAAATTAATGAACGAGAGAGGGGGGATATTTTGGTTAGAATCACGGAGGCTGTTGGTAACTGGGTGGATAACTACACGGAGATTTTCAAATTGATTTGATTGAATATTTTTAATTTTTTTGAGAGAAATAATTTTGACAAATACCTAGAAATGTAAAACTCAACTGTTTTATTATTAGAAAAAAAAAAAAACAATGAAAAACGAGAGTTATTTCATATACAAACTCAATAGTTGATAACTTTATTGGAAAAACAGAAATTATTCGCACACATTTTCTAGTCTAGCCTAACGTAGGCCATACGGTGGGAGATACTCATTAATTAATTACACCACTCAATCTATTTTATTAATTCAAAAAGCTCCATTGCCTCTATTCATCAAAACAGGACTACCAAAGGCTCTGTGAATCCTTTCCTCTCTCCTTCCCCCTCTTTTGTACTTCTCCAGTGGTGATGATGGCTGAGAGACTGATGGAAAAGGAGTGGTGGGTGTTATTGTGTCTCCAGTTGTTGGTAATGAACTCTGTCCCTCCAAAAGAGGTCCAGAGAGGACAGAGTCTGGTGTACCATCCAGAGAATATGGAACTGGAGCCACTCGAGGTCCTAAAAGTTCTGCAGACTTTGAGTTATTCACTTCATCGGGAACTGTTGAAGTCTTTCTCAGAGGCATTCTCTTGTAACTTATGGAGGGGGAGGAGTAAAACAAAGATTAAAAGAGTGAATGCAAAAAAATGTGAGATAAAGTGCAAATTGAATGTTCCTCACTTACTGAATACCATCTACAGGTGATGAATTCTGGTCTGGACTGTCTGTGGAAATATTTGCATTGTCCCAGGAATTGTGTCTTCGATGATGACTCTTGTCTCTGTAGGTTTCAGCTATATTACTAAAACTACCAACGATTCTCTTATCGAGCTCCTTGAGAACCTTCTCAGGCATTCCACTCTCTAGATTAGATAGTATATTACTTGCTAGGCCATTCTGAAATAAAATTCACATTTCTTTCCCATTTTCCAATCAATTACTAAATCACTGATAATTAATTACTTTCGAGAAATTAGACTCTTCATTTGGATTTGTCCACACGTTTGTAGCCTCTGGAAGAACATCATTTTGTTGAGAATTATTTACCTGCTCTGCTGAGTAATTTGGACGTGCTGGAATGATTGGAGATCTGCAACAAACCCTTGAATGGAGAAGAGAAGAAAATAATTAAACATTCGCGAAAAAATTATTCTTGTTTTACATTAAATCTAGCAACTCACGTGTTAACGTCTTCAAGTTTCTTCAAAAGTCTCTCATTCTCCCTGCAGACGAGCTCCTGATCCCTGACAATTTGATCCCTCGTGGAATAAAGTTCTGCATTTTCTCTTCGCAAAGCTTCATTCTCATTTACATACGAACGAACCAAGTGACTGAGCTCTTGAGAATTCATCTCAGCTAATTTATCAGTATCGACTTGTAGTGATACAATAGGAGGTCTTTTTTCTAATGATTCTGCAGTGATAGTTAGAGGATCATTTCCAAGGTGCAGAGCAGCTCTGAGATGATCATTTTCTGTCTGCAAAGCTCCAACTTCTCTCTTTAGGCTCAGTATTAATGCCTCACGTGGATCCATCACTACGATGGGTTTTGTGCGAATTTTTTTAGCTCTCGCAGCATAACGAAGAGTATTCAGGGTCTCTGATGCGTTGGAACGAGCTGGAGATATGCAGGCAATCTTAAAAAAATAAAATAAAAAAATTAATAATTAATATTTAATATTCTGCCTCAATAGTTACCATCAATGTTACACCATTTCCAGCAAGACTATCGGCCAATAATTTCGTCAATTTACTGTCTCTATATGGAATATGTCCAGACTTTCGTTTGCCGTCGCTCAAAGAAGCTATACAATACCCTGGAATAATTATTTTTTAATGAAAGAAAATGAAGGAAAAAAAAATTTTTCAATCAATATTTACCTAAAACCATTAGACTCTTGTTGATATTATTCGCCTCCTCCAGTGTTTTTCCCTCACTCTGCGTCTTCTTGGTCATTTCGCTGCCCGCCAGGTC
Source organism: Coelinius sp. EB29 (assembly GCA_035578325.1). Lineage (NCBI taxonomy): Eukaryota > Metazoa > Arthropoda > Insecta > Hymenoptera > Braconidae > Coelinius > Coelinius sp. EB29. The sequence goes on along the minus strand of JAOZGT010000026.1, from coordinate 264,833 downwards.
TACAAAATTGATTTTACCCTGTTTGGAAATGAACACACCATTCTCCATCTAATAAAAAATAGACAAATCAGATTGTAATTGAAATTTGAATCAATACTTGAGCTTTTATTTTGATTTATTGGAAATACCTGCTGTTCAGACGTTATGTGAACTGTTAAAATTGTGTGACTTCGACTGGAATGATCGTTCATATTGTGTGATCCAACAGATCGATTTTTCATACCTAAAAACAATCTCATAAACAAAATTGTTAAAATAATCTTCAAAATTGATCGAATACCTTCTTCCAAAACAGCTAAAAGATCATCCAACTCTTCGCAATCTACAGTAAACAAATTTTCAACAAAAAATCCTCTAATTTTTTTGTTCCATCGAACAGCTAAAGATTTCTTCGAATTACCAGGATTCAATAAATCAATAATTTTTTCATTATAAATTTCCAGAAATGATGCCTTCAATACAAAATTGCACTCTCGTCGTTCTTGAAGTATTTTAAACAGATGAACAAAAGATCTGAAGACTAGTCCATGATCCTCTGAGTAAGGATTCATGCTTGAGAACTGGGGGAACAATAGAATTATGGTCATCAAGATTATTTTCATTATTATAATTATGATTTAATGATTTAGTTACCAAACCAGGAGGACCGGTCAATGTGTGAGTTTTCCCACTGCCAGTCTGACCATAACAGAAAACAGTGCAGCTGAAGCCCTCAACAGCCATTTCAATAAGTTTTTTCATTCCAGAATATTGGAGAATGTCTTCTTGACTGGCAGCAGGCTCGAATACTACGTTGTAGGAGAATAATTTAGGTCTCTTGTCGATTCCATTGAAAACTTCACACTGTATCTGACCATCACCAGGAAAATGAATAGCCTGTCCATCGCCACCTTTTTTCTCCCTTTGACTCAGAGGTCGAACTCTGATAACAACATTGATATTGTCTTCTGGAAGAAGGTGCTTTGAAGCTATAACTCGCTTGTCCCCTTCCGACAAACGCTCGATACTTCCATTTCTGAAATGAGAAAATCCCTTTCCTTTAAATGTCTCACTAGACTGATTTACGTCAATCTAAAGTCAATGAGTATCAATCCAATATTTACAAAATCAAAGTGCAGACAATAGCGTGTTTCAAACCCTCACCCCTCGACCTTCATTAAAAATTAATTCCGTGCTGAGGGTTTTTTTTTTCGAAAACTTTCAGGTACTATTTAATTACAACAAAATCACTCAAATGTTTTCATCAATAATTGGTCACACGCACACCACCAGGTGTCCAAATATTGGGGAGAAACTGTGACTATTCATTTTTTTTTTTTTATGACGCGAGTTTTTATTTTTTCCAAGAAATAACAGATGTATATCTTGTTGAAGCCATTAGAAAATTAGATATCGCGTTATCGGCATAAAATAATTTGTCATGTCAAATGAATATTTGTACCACAAATATTAAAAGACAAATGTCATTATTTTAGTTTGAAAAGTCAAATGTCAATAATTGTGTAGTATTACGAACACGTGTTGAGGGGTAATAAAATGATGCTATCATATGCTAGTGATGGAAAAAGTTTCAATCATAGAAAAAAAAAAGAAATAATTCCTTCTGATGGAATTCGTTTCACGCAAAATGACTCATTACAAGATATTTTAAAGTCAAATGAAAGTATTTCCCCCACTTTCTCTCATGCGCGCTTGAATGACAAAAGCTCGTTTGCCTCCTCACACGTGTGGTGAGGACGAAGTAGTCATTAGAATATCGATTCATGTATACTACACACGGGCAAGGTCTCTTTAGGATCGATACACGTATATTAACTCCATGTCTCATCCATTGCTTCCATGACAACACTTGACAATATTTTCCTTTTCATTTTTCCCGCGCCAATAGTATATATATACTATGTACACAAATGGAATGGAATTTGCTGAATAACGTGAGGAATTTTGGAAACTTCCATCGCCCTAGATCTAGCTTGTCGAGTTATGTTTTCCAGGTTTTTTTGTAGCCGAGAGAGAGAGAGGTGACAGAATCGATCGTCAGGACATTGGCTATTTTGTAGATAATAGATCAGTGAGGGATGAGTTAACAAACTTACTCGCTTCTGGAAGCACGAAGAGTTGTTTTATTTCGTGTTGATGATCCAGTGGCTTTTGATGGACTGTTACCACGTGATGATGATTTATTATCACTTGGACTATTACCTCGTGACCTTCGAGGACCATTTGACTTGTTTGAGGGATCTCTTTGGCCGCGGCCTGGTGGGGGACTCTTCAGTAGGACCATCCGGTGATTTTTCGCTTACTACGTCTAATTTAAATCAATCAGAGAAGAGTGAGATTAAAAAAAAAGAGTCAAAAGTCAAATTTTTTAAAATCATTTCATTGATCTCTCGCTAAAGATTCAAACAATTTATAAATAATTCTGGTAAACAATTGTTTTAATCTAAAGTTTGGACAATTAGCAATTTTCTCCACTTTATACCATAAAAATAAAAATTTTCCACCCCTCCACGCACTGATACCCCTCTTAAAAAAATGCCATAAACTCACGTTGAATTTACAAGTAGAAGCATTCCAGGTGTTTAAAATTTTTGCGCGCGTGACAGTGGCAAGTTGGTTGTTACACGTTGAAAGCGCGCGATAGACTGACCAGGGGGTAGTTGGCTGGACTTGACCCTCCATCAGACGACCCCCAATCATTATTTATCAATTCGATCAGTACATACATAATAAACTTTCGTTAATGTGTAATAATGAATTTAAATTTTTTCTCATGACTAGAATAATTTTTTAAAAATTATAAAAATTACAAATAATTTTTAAATCACTTTTTTCTTTTTGTCAAGAGGAAATTTCTCCTTCAAGGGACATGACATTTAATGCTTTTGAGGGGTTTCAAGATACATAATTCAGGTATATGGTATTTTGAGGGGCTCGATCCTCTTCTTCTCCTTCCATGGATTCGTTGTCCTCGTGGACGGTTAAAGAAAAAAAAAAAAAGAGAGAGGCAGAGAGAGAGATAGAGAGTGCGGCCTCCTCCTCCTCCTCCTTGGGTCGACTCCGTTACTCTCCCGTGTTAGTCACGTCGTGGCATGGTTCAGGCATACAACTAAAGTGTTTTCAAGTAAATTTCCTTTGACGCTCCTCGAGACCTTTATTCGTTAGCACCTATACACGCGTTCGCCGGGTCCCGGGGCCAAATGGCAGAGTGAATTTTTCCATTTTTTTTCCCCTCTTGTTAAATTCTTCTCTGGAATACTATAAACTGTGAGTATCCATCAGTGTGAAAGTCTTTATCAATTTTATTTAAGGATTTGTGGTATTCAATTGATACATTCGAGTGCATCTGGAGCGTGAGTCACGGCTGCTTGGGCTGTATTATGAGATATTCATCTTACTTTTGATTTTTATTCCTGCAATATTCACTTTCCTTGAGTTTTTTTTTTCCTCCTACTTAACCCGCATTGAAACTCACAAGTTCCCCTCGACATTAGCAATTCCCGATAACAGTTATCGAGAAATGAAGGAAAAAAAAAAAACTGTTGAGGAAAATTGATGACTCAGCCAACCATCATCACTATTAACAGTTGATAAAAAATAGTGAAGAATGAAAGAAAATTGTAAATATTTTTTCCTCAATTCTCATCGGTGAGTTCAACGTCTCTTCTCGCACAGCCGGGTTATAATCTCAGTGCAATAACTTGTTCTCGTGGTTTAGCTATTGTGCAGAGGTTGAATGTAACATGGAAAAAAAATCATTGGATCATAAAATTGAGCATTAAAACCATTTGAACAATCATACAAATGCCCACTATGTTCATCTTTTTTTAACAGGAAAAATTCTCTGAAGGGATTTAACTGCTTTTTTGTTGAAGCTCCTAGGGTAATGGCATTTCTTGGAAGAGTTTAGAGATGAGAGCAAGAATAATTTTGTCACTTTTTTTGGGCGATTTTAACTCGAAAAATTCCCCTAAACTCGAAAATAATTGATTGATCCTCTAAAAAAAAGACAAGAGAGAAAATTGGACATGGCGTGAGAGAAGACCTGAAAAAAAGATGATAATAATAATTTTAAAAAAATATATAACCGGTTACAAAAATGAGAATAGTCTTAAGTTTTATCCTCGACTATTCCTTATTTCGGTTGTACGATGGCCTTGAGTGTCCAGAAAACCTCATGGACACCGTATACGGTACATTATGAATTCCATTGTCGTATTTTAATCCTCAAAGTGATAAATATGTCGGACATTAACGATAAGAAGACTCTAGAATGCGAGAAAGTCAAATTCCCGATAGAAAAAAATTTCTCAGCTCAACCACTTGCTTTTCTCTCGCATATTTTCATTTTCTAATTAAAAAGAAAAAAAAAAAAAGCGGAAGTTCCTCAAGTACAATGAACAATGAGTAGTCTTCCCCATGGGTGCGTGCCTCCCGTTATCTTCCTCTTCTATAATTCCCCCTCCTTAAAACCAAACATTAAATCCAATTAGAATTAACACTCGATTAGATCAGAATAACCTCAGTAAATCTACGAAAAACTTGGACAAATAATTCAATTATAAATGTTCAATAAAATAATTTATTATTAGAAAATCTCTCAAAGTTTCTTTTAAACACTTTCTCCACTCTTTGTGGTTCAGTAGGAGGGGTGAAAGAGATGATGAAAATAGACTTGGAGAAGAGAAGAAAAATCAAAAAATAGAGAATCTAAAGAGAGAGGGAGGGCGGGGGGAATAAAATAAAACAATACGATCAAAGATAATTTAATCTTATCTAAAAGTCGATGTGAGGATTGAAAATAGTGTGAACAAGAGTCGTACAGTCTTTCTCGAGTTGTCGATTAATTATTACATCAGGCCTCAATAGACTTTATTCAATTTTTAAAAATTTTCCCCATTAATTTGTCTAAATGTTTGAGAATTTAAAGATGAGGTAAGTCCAGGTGATAATTTGATATCGTAGGGATTTAATAAATTAAACAATGAGAATAGCCCTATTTAATCTTCCGCTTATCGTTCTTATAACGAGGCCAATCCACTGGATCAATAATTGAAAAAGTAATTAAATTAAAATGGAATAAATATCATTTAAAATGCGGAAATGTCATGATATGATAACTGAATTGCATGAAATAAATTTTAATAAAACTCTCAACTATTAGAAAGTGACTAAACTAGTTTATAATAATCTGATATATTATTTCTCAGTGATCAGAAATCACAAGTCTCAGTGAGTGGAATAATGGAGCAAGATTTACACGAACGCGACAGAGTTGGTGTACAAGATTTTGTACTTCTCGAGGATTTTAACAGTGAAATAGCATTTATTGATAATTTGAGAAAAAGATTCAAGGAAAATCTTATCTACACTTACATTGGTCAAGTACTTGTCTCTGTAAATCCGTACAAGAGTTTACCAATATATAATGATTCAACGATAAATTATTACGAGGGTAGGAATTTTTACGAAGCCCCACCACATATTTTTGCACTTGCAGATACTGCTTATCGGTAAGATATTTCATTTATTTGATTGGAAAAAAATTATTTCTCATCATGAGACTTTTTTTGACGTGGATACGTCTATAGTTTCGTTTTGAACTTTATGGGGATGGGGGGCGATTTTGTGAAATGATGTAAGTAGTATTTATGCCCCAGCGCCATCTACCGGGAAACATTTTACTCTTTCGAAAACTTATCATGTCACATTGATAACTTATCGACGGATAACTGCGAAATAACATACAGACAAAGTTAATCGTTCACACAAATACGTTGGTTTTCGTTTCATTATAAAACTTGTCAAATTTATGGAAACTGAATTTAATTCAACTTGATGTCAGACTCACCCGACGACATTAGGGAATACTCATTTGGACCTGCCTTTTGCTTGAAATATTGATGTCAATATTTCGTTATTGTATCATACTTTTCTTATCACCGACCAATACTTAATAAAGTGACATTAAAACAGTAACCATTGTATGCAACATGTTCTACTTCTCATATCTCTCTGAACGTGAGACGTATCCACGTTAAATTCAACGGCTGTATTGACGATACAGCCACCTGTCATTTTTTTTTTTTTTAAATTGAAATTCCTCATTTATTAAAAAAAAAAAAAAAATTTGATATATCTCGACTTTAAGGTCTCTGGCGAAGGAAAATAGGGATCAATGTATTTTAATATCTGGAGAATCGGGTTCGGGAAAGACCGAAGCCTCGAAAAAAGTATTACAATTTATTGCAGCAGCAACTGGACACAGGGAGAAGGTTGACGCTGTCAATGGCAAGCTCATCGGTTCAAATCCAGTCTTAGAAGCCTTCGGAAATGCCAAAACAAACAGAAATGATAATTCTTCGAGATTTGGAAAGTACATGGACATTCAATTTGATTTTTATGTGAGTATTTCCATCATTGTGTTACAGTTGAGAGAAAAACAAGAAAAAAAAGAAAAAAAACGTAATTTCGCCATCAGGGAAATCCCGTGGGTGGAAATATCCTGAACTACCTCCTGGAAAAATCTCGAGTTGTTCATCAATCATCTGGAGAACGAAATTTTCACATTTTTTATCAATTACTTGCTGGTGCTGATGATGAAATATTGAGAAAATTGTTTTTAAAACGTAATTTGGATACTTATTTTTACATAAGTAATGGTACAAAAGGCACTATTGACACTATCGATGACGTTGGACAGTATAAAAAAGTTTTGGAGGCCATGAAGACTGTAGAATTGGATCAGAGTGAACAAGAAGATTTATTTAAAATTGTAGCTTCGGTTCTTCATATGGGAAATGTGGGATTCACTGAGGAAGAGGGAATTGCCCAGATTCTGAAACCTGCTTCAGTAGAAGCTGTTGCTTCGGTAAATCTTCAATTAAATATATTATGATAAATTGAAGAAAAATACATGATTTCACTTGTTATTTTTAGCTACTGGGTTGTGACGTTAAACAATTAGCAAAGGCCTTCACTCACAGGACAATCAATGCTCATGGTGATGTTGTGATATCTCCATTAAACAGAGAATTGGCTATTTACGCTAGGGATGCACTGGCTAAAGCAGTTTACGATCGTTTGTTCACGTGGCTAGTAGCAAGACTAAATAAATCACTCCAGCCTGAATCCACTAGGCAAACTGGTGTCATTGGTATTCTTGATATTTATGGATTTGAAATATTCCAGAAAAATAGGTGATAATTCAAATTAAAAGAGATTAACAAGTATCATCCATGTAAATTAATTAATTAACCATCTCTCTTTTTTTTTTTTATATTTGTATATAGTTTTGAGCAATTCTGCATCAACTACTGCAACGAAAAACTCCAGCAATTATTCATACAATTGACCTTAAAATCTGAGCAAGAGGAGTACCAGAGGGAGGGCATAACGTGGGTGCATGTTGAGTATTTTAATAACAAAGTTATCTGTGATTTAATCGAGGAGAAATACAAGGGAATTATATCCCTTATGGATGAAGAATGCTTGCGTCCTGGGGATCCAACTGATCTCAGTTTTTTGGAGAAATTAAACTCAAATCTTGGAGATCATCCGCATTATATCAGTCATATGAAGGCTGATATACAGACTCAGAAGATTATGGGAAGAGATGTAAGAAATTTTATATATATATTTTTTCTTTAATTTTGTAATAAAACTGAGCATTTTTTTTTAAGGAATTTTGCCTTATTCATTACGCTGGTGATGTTACCTACAATGTACGCGGTTTTCTTGAGAAAAATAATGATCTACTCTTCAGAGATCTCCGTGAAGTCATGTCCCATACATCAAACTCAATAACCCATGCTATTTTCGATGTCAAGGATTTGACGAGTAAAAAACGCCCAGATACAGCAGTAACTCAATTCAAAAATAGTCTCAACAACCTTGTGGATATTCTCATGGGGAAAGAGCCCTCGTATATACGTTGCATCAAGCCAAATGACTTTAAAATCTCAAGTGACTACAGCAAAACCTTTCGAAATCCTCTCATTAATAAGACTTTAGAAAATTAATTGAACATTTTTCAGGTAAATTTAATGACAAAATTGTTCTCCACCAAGTCAAGTACTTGGGTTTAATGGAGAATTTGAGGGTAAGACGAGCAGGTTTTGCTTACAGAAGACCATATGAACAATTCTTACAAAGATACAAATCCCTCTGTTCTAAAACATGGCCCTCGTATCATGGAACTGCTAAAGAAGGTGTTAAAATTTTAGTTTCTCATCTAAATTACTCTGAAAATGAGTATCAAATGGGAAAGTAAGTGAAAATATATATCAAAAACTGTTATAAAGCCCTAAAATTTTTTACAATTTTTTCTCTTATAATAGCACAAAACTATTCATCCGCTTTCCAAAGACCCTATTCGAGACTGAGGATGCCTTCCAGCGAAAGAAAAATGATATAGCAGCGATAATTCAGAGTAAATGGAAGGGCAGAGTGCAGAGACAAAAATACTTGAGAATGAAGTACTCTGCTATAATTTTACAAAAATATATAAGACGTTGGAAAGCTAAGAGAGAGGCTGAAAGAAGGAGGAGAGCTGTTTTGACAATTAGAAGATTCGTCGAGGGTTTCATAACAAGAAATGGCCCTCCAACTGATATAAATGCCTCTTTCATTGAATTGGCAAAGTCTCAGTGGCTTCTCAGACTATCTAAAACTCTGCCCAAAGGAGTTTTAAATGATTACTGGCCTCCGTGTCCTTATGCTTGTCGAGAGGTATCTAAAAATCACTACTCACATTTATTCTCTCTATTAAAAGAGAGGAAGTAATTAATTAATGGGTGAATTTTTTTTTTTATATTTTAGGCTTCAGAACATCTCAAACAAATTCACAAAAGACACAGAGGTCGTCAATACCGTTTATCTCTCTCAAAATCCGATAAAAAACAGTTTGAATTGAAAGTTTTGTCTGAAAAATTATTCAAAGACAAGAAAAAATCGTATGATAAAAGTGTAGGCCCCAAATTCATTGAAGAGCGACTTGGAAATGAATTTTCTGGTCTAAAGCAGAACTTTATGACTAGTGTTTTACCAACCGGAGAGAATATAATGGTAAATATTATAGTGGTTATGAGCATTGAGTGGAAATTATTATTAGAAAATTATTGAATTTTATGCAGTACTCTACACCCGTTATCAAGTATGATCGTCATGGGTATAAGCCACGAGAGAGGATATTGATTTTAACGGAAAAGGCTGTTTACATTCTCGATACTGGTAAATCGTTGAAGCTTAAACATCGACTTCCTTATCAGTCTATTCAGGAGCTTGTGGTCACTGGGGAGTCGGATAATCTTTTAATTGTTAGGATACCACCAGAGCTTAAAAAAGATAAGGTGAGTAATTTTCTTTTATTCATTATTTTAATTATTCGGATTTGTTTGAAAATTGATTATTTTCAACTCAGGGAGATTTGATTCTCGAAGTGCCACACATCATTGAAGCTCTGACAAAGGCCATTGACATTACGAATAATCCAAAGATATTGAACATTGTCAATAAAGAATCGTAAGAATTATAAGAGTCAATTTCATAGCCTCAATCATTGTTTATAAGATTCCTATAATTTTATTTTTTTTTGTATAAAGGGTCTCACACAAACTAGTCAGTGGAAAAGAGGGTACTATTGAGTTTACGAAAGGAAGTACTCCTGCAATAACTAAAAATCGACAAAGTGGCCATCTCTTAGTGGTAATTTATCAAATATAAAACTATAAAAATGTGATTAATCATGTGTTTTTTTTTACACAGGTTGCCTCCCCATGAATTTCATGCTACAGCCCCCAATTTGCCTTATAAAAATGTGATTTTAGAGGAAGAATATTGCTAAAGAGAAATAATATATTAACAATGAACCGATAAATTCAGCAGTTGATTGAAACAAAAATATGGTGCCATGGAAATTGTTTTGACGAATTAATTTATAAGAGATGTATAAAATTATTGGAAGAATAATGAAAAAAAAAAACATTTTTTTCTTTAATAATTTTTTTTGTGGATTATTATTAATGAATTAATTACTGGAATTCATCTTACATCATGACTTTTGGAATGTCGAGGCTTTTGGCTCCTTTTTTGTCAATGATTTCTTACCCTCCAGGGCTTTGTCTCGTAATTCATTCTCCATTGCTCTATTTACAGTCCTAGTTATCATCTGTTTGAGCTTGTGAGTCTCTTCGAATTTTGCTTTTTTGGGTTTTATTGGAGCATCTGTGAATAAAAAATAAAAAAAATGAAGATATTAATCGAAAATTAACTTTAAAAATTGTTCAAGATAAAAATAACGAAATGCTCACTATTCCGTCTCTTGGCTTGTGGACCTTTTTTACTCCCTCCCCCTTTATTTTTCTTCTCAGAGGGTTTCGAAGTCTTCACTTTAAACTTTCCCTGTGCCATTATTTTTCCCAATAAAAACAATTTCTACCAATTTTTTTTCCAAAAAAAAGTTCTTCTCACAATTTTTTGAGGTTGATGAAGATTTTTGGTGTTTGTCAGTGTTTACAATACTGAAAAATCAGAGTACGAGTGCCCACACAACCCACAAATAATACCCAAATCACCCCAAATTAATGTATATACATGTATAGAATTTTTAATTGAAAATATCATAAAATTGAATAAAATAATTTATTTTGTAACATAAAGGACGTAAGTTTCCTCTGTACTTGCGCGCGCAGCGTAGTAAAATAGCGAGTTAGTTGGGGTCCCAAGTAGCACAAAGTTATCTAAAAGATGACGTTTCGGTATCTTTAAATAGATAGCGGATAACTTTTCGACAGTCCCAATAGTTACCGTTTTGTACACCAAAAAGATGGAAAATGTCTGCACGATTCGAAAGGTCTGATTGTTAACGTCTTGGACAATACAAATAGATAACAAAACGTCAGTAACGTTTTGGACAATACAAATAGATAACAACACGTCAGTACTTATAGCTGTCAAAAGGATGACTTTTTATTGACAATATTGACAAATATGGTGGAGAGGAGAGTTGGCACAAAGTTAACTTAAAGTCTATCTTAAATATTATCAGAAACGACTGTCAATAAGCCAACAAATAGATATCTTTCCGACATCTTCTCGACATTATTCCGACATTCCTATGGACGTCTCGAAACGTTATCGATATGATACCTATGGCCTATGGGAATAGGAGGAGAGGGTTCATTCCAAGAAACTGCTATTATTTGCAACATAAATGAAAAATTTATGTTTTAATTGATTCGGTTTTCGAATAAAGGAGGATTATTAATGAATATATCTTTGTCAAAATAATTGATTCCAATGATAAATTTTCAATTGCCAGAATGCTAAAAATTCATTTTTGTTCGAAGAGCGGATTAAAACATAAATTTCCCATTTACATTGCAAATAAAAACAATTTCTTACCTTTTTCAAATGAAAATATAACAAATTTAGTGTGCTTAACACGAAATATTTTTATTATATACTTATATTTATTTTTTGTTTCTCAAGATTTCATTTCCGAATAATATAATTATAATATAATAATATAATATGATATAGCATAACATAATATAGTATAATAATTATTATGTGATAATAATATAATTATCAATTCACTTCACCTCACTTATTAATACTTCACAGCACTGTTGCCCCAATGACAGTCGAAAAACGAATGGCGCAGTTCTCTAGGCGGTCAACCCCTTTTATTAGGGGGGATTCTAGAATGTTCTTTTGGAAATTCTCTAGAATGTACCCTGTGTTATCCTTTGGGTAACATTCTGTTATCGAAATATTCAACTTTCCGGTATCCTTGCGTAAGGATCCACAGAGGTAACTCTTTTGCGCTAACATTAAGGTAGACTCCTTAGGTTCCAATAACAGACAACTTTAAGATGTCTTCTTGGAACTCCACACATGGTTGACTCAAAAGGGTCAACTTACCGATGTCGAAAAACACGTTATCCTTCAGATACAAAGCATAGCTCACTTTTAGTTATCTTATTACAGTCAATCGTAATGTCACCAATGAAATCGAGATCGTTTAGGTACCGAAAACAACGTCGTCTTTTGGATAAGAATGAGAGATAACTTTCGGATATCGTTTCACACTCTGTCTTGATGTCAACAACATCGTCAGCATCTTTTAGGCATCAAAAATCGCGCAACCTTTTGGATACGAAAAATGGATAACTCCTAGACAGCATTTTCAAGTCTGTCGTAATGATCCACAAAATTGGACATCGTTTAGGTGCCGAAAAGGACGATATCTATTAGATAGAAAATAAAAGACAACTTATAGATATCTGGATCAATTCATTCGAAAAGTTGTCATAATATGTGTTATCTTTCAGGTGTCAGGAATATGGTATCAATAAGAGAGAGTCGGAAAGATAACCTAGAGTCGTCTCCTTCTTATCTGTCGGAAAGTCATCGCAAAATTGATACCTTGTTGATAACAAAAAAACGATATCTAACTGGGAGGATCATAATTGATAACATTTTAGCATCTTGGAGACATATCCAATACGGTATCATAAGAATGATGTCTTTTAGATAACTTTTTTTGTAGATATCCCAAGAAAGTTATCTCTTCGCTGTCTTTTCGGACTTGTCCAAATGTTGACGAGATAAAGATAACTTTCAGATGATTTTTCGACAAGTGTGCTACATGGGGTGGCTCCCACGGCCGCCACCTTACGAGTTGCCGCTTACGGCAACTTAAAAATTTCAAATAGACCTACAAGCCATTATGTTATGGATTCCCAGATGTCACTAGGAAAGAGCGCCAATTTCGAGTTGGCGGAATTCAATTGACGGGGAACGTTACACAGCTGAAGCCCGGATGGGCAATCCAACGAAGTCCCTCGTTCTCTCGTACTTATTGGATAATTATTTTATTTGGGTGATTGACTGGGAATAAGTTGAGGATAAATATCAATAATTGAGTAAACTGAGTGCTTCGGGAGAGCACGTTAACTATTTATTTCACTTCAACTCAAACTTTTCTTTTTGCAATAACACTTGATAATTGTTTTGGAGAGAAGAGAGAGGCTGAAGGCCTGAGCTGGAACTGACTCTAACTTATTCAAAAATGCCCCTCGAAGGGCCTTACAACTCCCACTCTACACTTGTTGCGCACGCACTTTTCTGTTACTTACACTAAATGAAACTTACACGTACAGTTAAAATTGTGGGTAGGGGTTCAGGCGACAGGGTGACGGAGTCAACCGTCGCCAGTCACCCCCACATTTCACTCGAAATGTTAACACATGTGATCTTGGAAGAGGTGACTCATTCTGCTGGAAAATACAAAGGACTTGAAGAGAGTCTTGTTCGGACTCGTTCGTAAACTTCCTCAGAAAGGTTGACAGGTTGGATTTATGATGTTTAGACGATGCTTCGACACGCACTCTCAATTCTGTTTATTCTTGACTCTGTTTTATTTCAATTTTATTTTGCCTGTTTGATTTATTTTGTTTATTTCAACGTTATTAAAACTGTTTATATGGTTTGTGAAAGAGGATATTTATTAGAGAAATGAGAACTGAAATTATGAGTCATCCCATCCAAGAGCACACGTGGTAAAATAATGCGCAGAAAATAAAGTAATATTAAATTCTTAATCAAACTGTGAATAAAAGGTAGATAATTTGAATACACCGCCAGGTGAACACAACGCCACCTGGTGTTTTTAGTCACGAAGGCTCACGACGTGACAATTATTCACTCAGTCGAAATCTATAAAGATGTTATATTGAGCGCGGGAACTATAAAAAAAAATTCCATTCTTCAATACAGATATATATCATAGCCCCTTTTTTCGTAATAGGAGTAGGTATATACCCTTTGTTATCATTAATAATAGTACCTCTCCGACAATTCGCTTTTATTAATGATGATATAATGACTCACACATTTTTCAGTTTTGTTCGCTAAAGTGGAAACCTACTAATGGGTCTTCTTAATTCGAGTCGATCTCTCTAAAAATTGAATGTCTGTACAAGTCGATTGAAAGTTCTTGATAAAAAGAGAGACTGTATTGAAATCAGATTTATGACAATACAAGCGTGTACATGAATGTCCTCGCGGTATCCTTCCATTGTTTTTCCTTTTTTTGTAGATAAGCTGTGTGATATAATATCAATTTGGGCAACTCAAATTCAGTGAGCTGCAACGCAATGCAGATGTTCTTATCTCGGTTGACTTTCGAAGGTATTACACTTGGAACAATGCTATTCACAAAAAATCATTATTGTAATCCCGTCGATACTCTTAATAATACTGAGTCAATTTGCGGACAATATAGAGTTCAAATTGGATTGCATCGGAAGTGCCGATTATTAAATCTAGAAAGACATAGATAGCAATGCTAACTTGATTCTCGTCAAGACATTTTAATTGATAATATAACTAATTTATGAATTTTGTAGATCAAGATAGCTCCCTCTCATACTATGAACAATTGGAGACATGAACTTCGCATTATTTTTCAATTGTATCGGATTACTATGAGGATCATTGCAGGGAGAAAAGTTGATGTTACATAGTCTTAGCAATTTTTAATTTAGAACTGAAGCAATTATTGTTAATCCAAAAAAAAAAAACCGGCATGGTAGGAAGTCATGTGAACGAACTCACTGTCGGTATGAGCGGGATAACATCAAACTCCATGGCAGATTGGTGTCTGTTTACGGCAGATGCCGCAACCTCATCCCTTTATCCTGACATACAGTACTCAACAGAAGTTTTGTCCTACTCAGCCGTATAGTTCAATGGTAAAAGTGGACAGAACTTATGTTGACGACTGTATTTGAGCGCATGCGTGGTGTAGGGATGCATCTTCAGAGCACTTCAGAGTCCAGCAGTGGCGAAAAAAAAAAAAAATCATTTCATTGTGTGTAATTATTTGAAACAAATATTGTATTCATATTGACAATGAAGACATTGACAGCAATTGTAGGAATTTGACAATTTGACTCAAGTTTTTTTTAAGTCACGTCCTTTCCCAACTTTACTGATTTACTGATCGTGCTCTTGACGTCACTGATTAGGCGCCTGCCAAGATGGTTGTCAATGTTGATAAGTGGTTTGGTTACTTGTGTTGAGGGAGAGAAAAAAAGGCACCTTACATCGAGGAAAAGAAACAAAAAGGATTATCATAGGTTAAATAAGAAAGTACTGGATTTGAATTGTACAAAGAGAGACTTATTGGTGTAATGTGGTAAAAGGGTGAAGGGTGGGAGGGAAGATGGAGAGAGAGCGAGAAAGTGGTGGAGAAGTGAGAAGAAATTACATAAATGATACTGGAAGAGTAGAGTTGTAACTGCTTGGAGAGAGAGAAAGAGTGGAATAATTGAATTTTAAGGAATAAATTGTGGATTGATATTGAAATGGCAGAGACACAAGAGCCTGAACAAGATTCAAGACGTGCCCTTTACGTTGTACAATCGATGATTGACATATCTGCTGATCGTTTGGAGGGTTTACGAACAAAATGTTCAACGAGTGCAGAATTAACACAACAGGAGATTCGTACATTAGAGGGTAAACTGATAAAATTGTATTCAGAACAGCTGGTTGAAAAATCAAAATTACCAGTAGACTCACTACCCCCTGAAATGAGACAGTATCCATCACTTCATCAGTGGCTGAGAGTTGTTGGATTAACACCAGAGTCAATAAGAAATGTTTGCACCAAGGCCCAAACACTTGAAGCACTCAAGGAAAAATCTGAACATGAGCTTGGTACAATGCTTGGTGAAAATACATCAAGACACGAGGAAGAATTGAGAAGATTGTGCAGGGCTCTTCATAATTTACGTCGTTACATTGATGTTTTATTGCAAAGGGGTGATGAGAGTGGTGAAATGATGAATTTGTATTGGGACTCGTGGGATAGACATCATTTGAGGAGTGGTACATCACCAAGGCCAATTAGATCGAGAGCAACTAGAAGTTCTATACCCTCTGAAGACAGTATTCACACTTATAATAATAATAATAATAGTAATAATAATAATCATTTTAGCAATGAGACACTAGAACAGGCATCATCAATTATGAGTTTAACAACAAACAGTCCACCATCGACTCCTCTATTGCTGAGACAGATACATACAACAGGTGTTAAATTTCCAACAACACCACCATCATGTAAACGACATCAGACTGGCCTTCAAACTACACTACTCACATCACAACCAGAAGTATTTCCATTGACTAAATCAAAGTCCCATGAATTTCAATTAGGTAATAGAATTGAAAATGGTGTGGACAATTCATCAAGTTCAAGTACAATAAATGATACAATGCCCACACGTAGAAATAGACTGCCAACTGAGCCAGGTACATGCAGTAGTAATGCTGATATGACTGGTTATGATTTTGCAAGTTTAATTACCACAACAAATAGTCCAATAAAATCACCACCATATTCAAGTGCAGAGAGTGATGACAACAGTTTAAAGGGTACAATGACAACAACAACAGTGACAGTTTCATCTACCAATCTTCAAGTACCAAAATCACCAAGAACACCAACTGTAACACGTGGAATGGGTCATATAATAGCTCATCGATTTACAAAAACATTTAAAATGATGACAACGTGTGATTATTGTGATAAGCAAATGTTCATTGGTACTGGATTAAAATGTAAAGAATGCAAATACAAATGCCACAGAGATTGTGAATCAAAAGTACCACCATCATGTGGTTTACCACAAGAATTATTTAATGAATTTAAAAGAACACTGCAGGCTGATGGTATGGTAAATGCATCACCAGTACTCAGTAAATCAAGCATAACATCACCAAATCATCATGGCTCCAATTTACTCAGCTCATTGGATAGAAAGTATCGTAAACGTTCACATCCACATTCATCCATAAATATACCATTTCATCAAGGTGGTGCTGATTCCAGTTCAAATACATCAAGCTGCAATAGCTCAACACCCTCTAGTCCAGCACTATTACCTGGTTGTACCAATCAAACACATCAATTATCATTATCATCATCGTCATCATCATCAACAACATCATCATCAACTACAACGACAACAACAACAACAACAATAACAACAATGACTACAACGACAAAACAGCAATTTCACTTTCCCGATGTAACTATCAATGATAAAAGTGTACTAATGGATCAAACACTCAGATTAGAGAGTACAACAATTTCAACAGACAGTGACAGAACAGTTTCAGTCTCGGGTTCTGGATCAGTTAGCACTGATTCAGAGAGAACACCAGTAAGAGTTGATTCACAAGACTCTCAAGTGTCTGATGGTGAACCTGGTGATAGTCGTTGGCCAAGGCAAAATAGTTTGTCAATGAGAGAATGGGAAATTCCATATGATGAATTGAAAATTGGTGATCCAATTGGTACAGGTAGATTTGGAACAGTTTACAGAGGTAATTGGCACGGTGATGTAGCTATAAAAGTACTAAATATGGATTATTATTCTGATGATGATAAGACACTTGAAGCTTTCAAATTGGAAGTTGCTACTTTTAGAAAAACTCGACATGAAAATCTTGTACTCTTCATGGGTGCTTGTATGAAACAACCTCACTTGGCTATTGTTACAAGTTTGAGTAAAGGAATGACACTTTATACTCATATTCATTTGCGAAAAGACAAATTTAATATGAATAAAACTACTATAATTGCCCAACAAATTTCACAGGTGAGACTCTAAATTATTTTTTCCAATATAATTTACATGTGTAACATTTATTTATTTAATTATCAGGGAATGGGATATCTTCATGCTCGTGGTATTATTCACAAGGATCTCAAAAGCAAAAATATATTTCTAGAGAATGGAAAAGTTGTTATAACTGATTTTGGATTATTCAGTGTTACAAAACTCTGTTATGGCAATAGGTAAATATTTCATTAATTTTTTTCCAATACTTTAGAATAAAAAATTTTAA
Source organism: Coelinius sp. EB29 (assembly GCA_035578325.1). Taxonomy (NCBI): domain Eukaryota; kingdom Metazoa; phylum Arthropoda; class Insecta; order Hymenoptera; family Braconidae; genus Coelinius; species Coelinius sp. EB29. Next base: position 246,902 of record JAOZGT010000026.1, on the reverse strand, counting down.
TTTTTGAAACAGAAAAAGTAATGGCTTGAGTATACCACCTGGTTGGTTGTGTTATTTGGCGCCAGAAATTGTTAGTCGTTTACGACCACAACAGACGAGGGATCAAGAAGAGCTGCCATTTACAGAAGCATCCGATGTTTATGCATTTGGGTAAATAAAATTATTGAAAATATTATCATCAAGATGTTCAATCATATTGAATTTTTTACGGCAATTAGGACTGTCTGGTATGAATTACTCTGCGGTGAATGGCCTTTCAAAGGACAGCCACCAGAAGCAATAATCTGGCAAGTTGGAAAGGGCATGAAGCAAACACTAGCCAATCTTCAAGCCTCTCGTGAAGTCAAAGTAATAATGCCTCTTCTTATTATCCTCAACATTTTTTTTTTTTCTTACATAAAATTTGACATTTTTCCAGGACATTCTTATGCTCTGCTGGTCCTATCATGCCGCCACTCGACCAGATTTTTCAAAATTATTGACTACTTTGGAAAAATTGCCTAGAAAAAGACTCGCACGCAGCCCATCACATCCAATTCACCTGTCACGTTCGGCAGAATCTGTCTTTTAAATATCATCAATATCTCCAATTGACAATTTGAATCCTAATTATAGATATATTGGCAATAAGTAGCATCAAAATTTGTCTATTAAAAGTATTCATGTCTGTTTTTTCAGTTCTCTTTGCGTATTTGTAGGTGGAAAAAATTGCTGTTGTATATGAAATTTGACAATTGACCATTTTTAATCTCTCTCGCAATACAGATAATTCAATATCTAATTTCATTTGTACAAAAGAAAGAAAAAAAAAAACAGATCACGAAAATGGAAACAAACAAAAGAAAAAAAAAAAGTATTCACCCAGAGTATTAAAGTTACTGACATTTTTCTAAAGAAAATATATATTAATTATAATTCAAAGCTTCAATGTTAAATTGAAAAATACTAGTCAATTTTTTAAAATGTATATCTATATGTATATATGAATGAATTTCTGTTTGTTGAAAAGTGGATTGAAAAGCATTGACGCATTTCTTTAATTATTGTAAAAAAAAAAAAAAGATCTCATTGAATTTTAAATAAATAAGCCACGTAAACGATAAAGAATGAAGTATTTTATTCATCAAGTGGAGATGAAAAAATACATTAATAATGAGGAGAGAAGAAAAGAGATTAATCAAATGAAAGATAATATTCAATTGTTCTTTATCAATGTACCACTCTCGAATTTTCTTGTATTAATGTTAATAAACAGAGACAGACGGACTAAATTTGGTTCGACAGGAATGGATAAATTGAATAATTGGGCTAAAATTATTAAGAAAAAATTTATTAATAATTTCCCCCATTTCTAGGCTTTCATTTATTCACCAAATTTAAAGCTCTTCTTCAATCAATGTGGAGTTGTTTCAGTGTGCGAAGGTCTTTGTGAAGTTGTTGAATACGAATTTTATTTGCCTCTAGTCTAGATTCAAGTGTCTGTATCAAGGGCCGAGTAATGATATCTGTGATATGAGTAAATTGACGAGTTTTAACAGCATCGTTATAAATTTCTGCAAGAATATCAGTGCTGTCTCCACACACATCAGCAGCATTTTCTTCCTCTTGAGCAAGAATCTTGGGAACTTCAATCATGGTCTTGAAAAAGAAGGAAAAAAAAAAATCAATAATTTTCGGTCAGAGTTTTAAAATATATATATTCTATACCTTGAGGCATCGATCAGATATTTCATTGGTGTAAACAATCTTCAGTGGAATTTCAACAGCCTCATTACTGCGAGATTGAAAACACGTAAGATAGACTTGTTGTTCCTACGAGAAAGAGATAAATAATTCAGTACCACAAATAATGAAAGAAGAAAAATATAAACTCACTTTGGTATCCTTAGCCTCAGAGAAGACTGAGAAAATGAGGCCAACAAAGCCTGGATCCATCATCTGATAAGTGGCCTGTGTTCCCACATCTTTATCAAAATAATAAAATATTGAGATGTGAATTAATTATCAATCGATAGTAAAATATAGAAAAATCATTCAACTCACCAACGTGTGAAGGACAAACTGTAATATGTGGATGACTGTGATACCATCCTAGGACCCTCATAGGACGTCTCAACTCAGTAGCAAGTCTCTCAGCTTCAGCAGCAGCTTTCAACAATTGTTCTGGTGAAATTTCAACTCTGTCTTTCTTCTTATCCAATCTCCGAAGAATTATCACAGCTGAAATCTTTGCAATTCCCCTGCTCAACTAGAAACAGTGTTACAAATAATTATTCCATGTTTTTTTTTCTCTCATTTTTATTTCTTACATTTCCAATGAGCAATCCCATGACTTCGTAATTCTCTGTGGACAATGCATGTTGCAGACAAGTCATGTAAACGTCTGCTTGTAACTCCACCTTCTCCAGAGAATTCTCCATTTTCATCAAGTATATCAAAAGGTCTGCAAGTGGCATAATAACATTGAGAATAAAAATTTTAATTTTCACACTGGCCGGATAAACGGATATTCAGTCTAACCTCCAAATTGATAAATTATAGTTGACAATTTTCACCTGACAGACGACAGCTATTTCAAAAGTAAATGTTTTACATTGCAGTAAAACTTGAAGGAATAATTGTTGATTATTTATAAAACAAAAAATTGAAAATTCTTCCGACTCAAGTATGTGTGCTGTTGACGACAATTCCAGAGAGCTACATACATACATACACTGACACCATCGTTCGTTGACTCGAACGATCAGCTGTGTGGTTGAGTTGATAATAAATGAGAGAGGAGGGAGGAGAAAAAAAAAAATCATAAAACACGTATTTCATTGCAAGTCTTGAAATTCAGTAACAATTAATCAATTAAATAGTGAACAAAATGTGAAGCAAAGCATAATGACAATCGGAGGGCAGTTAATGTAAATGTGCAATTGATGAATATCATCAGCTGCAATGTAAGAAAGACGATAATTAAATATATTAATAAGCTTTTTTACTCATTATAATGATATTTTGGTAATGTAGGTTCTATATGATGATGAGAATCAACTACAAGACAATACTTATTCTATTGATTGTCGCAGTTGTCAGTTCAATATTGACATCATGGAATGGCTGTACCGCGGGTTATTTTCTTATGATGAGGAATGGGGATACTCAGCACAGGGTAAATAAAAAAATAACAACAAGTTGATTTTAATTAGGAAATTTTATTAATTCAATTTTATTGAATCACAAGTATCATCTTGCTGATGCTGAGCCAGGCTATCAAGAGATTGACTGCAATATAAATGGTGAATACTTGATAAATTGTCGACGTGAGGGTGGTGAAGTTTACATTCCTTTTTCTTTCATAAAAAAGTATTTTGAGGTAATTATTACTTGATTATTCTCTAATCAATGAAACTGTAAATAATGTAAAATATAATATTGATCTAGGTTTATGGTGAGCCAGTTAATTATGACGGTCTCGAGAGATTTGAGTGGTCCCACAGTAAATCAAAAATGGTTAGACCCAAGGGAAAATATGATTCTCGTGGTGTTTACATGACATTTGAAAATTACAATGTTGAAGTGCGTGAAAGAGTTAAATGTGTTACGGGCCTACATGGTGTACCAATGTCAACGCAGTGGGAAAGCCAGGGCTACTATTATCCAACTCAAATAGCCCAATTTGGATTGTCTCATTACAGTAAAAATTTAACAGAACCAGAGCCACATCGTCAAGTTATCGAGGATGCTGAGAGAATTAAACAAAATTGGCAAGTACCATTGGGCTCAGTTATGTCACGTCCCTACGATATTAAAACAAATACTTATGTATTGAAATATGCCTCACCTGGCTCTCGGGGCATTTTCCTAGATTTAAATTATTCATGCTCTTTGATACTAAAATTGGACGTGAGTATGGAAGACGGTGGTAATATCACTCTTGTAATACAGCATCGTGACAAAAAAGAGCCATACTATTTGCATTATACAACTACCAGTATCACCCTTGAAACAACCAACAATAATATATCTTATGGCATTAACAGTACGAATAATCAGTGGAGAAGACTAACACGTGATTTGCTTATTGATCTGCAGAAGGGTTTGAGTTTCAATGATAAAGGAAAAACTAAAAAATTAGCAAAAACAAAATTGAAACTAGTTAAAATAATTTTAAATGGCTCTGGTAGAATTGATAATATAACTTTATCAACGAGTGAGCATATGGAGCAGTTTTATGATTCAGCAAAGTGGTTTGTGGCCAATCAAAATGTGACATCAGGGGGCTGGCCAAATCCAGTGAAACGAAAAGTTGCTAGTGGTATGGCGACATTAGAACCTGGTTGGTACTCGGCTATGGGCCAAGGCCATGGAATTTCTCTATTATCTAGAGCCTATTATCATTCTGGAGATGAGAGATATCTTCAAACAGCAATTAGGGCACTAAAACCTTACAGAGTAGCCTCAAATAATGGAGGAGTAGCTGCAATGTTTTTGGATAAATATGTTTGGTATGAAGAATATCCAACAACTCCCTCTTCATTTATTCTCAATGGATTTATTTATTCACTCATTGGACTGTATGATTTAAAATCCATTGCCAGTGGTAAATATGCTGAGGAGGCAACAGAGCTATTTAATAAAGGTATGCACTCACTTAAAAATATGTTGACACTATTTGATACTGGCTACGGTACAATTTATGATTTAAGACACTTTACTCTTAAAACTGCACCCAATCTCGCTAGATGGGATTATCATTCTGCTCATATCAATCAATTGCTCTTACTCAGCACTATTGACAATGATCCATTATTTGGAATAACTGCTGAACGCTGGATTGGCTATATGAATGGCAAACGGGCTGCTCATAATTGATGAAAAAAAAAAAATTAAAATATTTAAAAAATGAAACAATCATTTGTAAAATCTTGGCCTTTGTCAAACAGTGTCTCTCCAACCTCTTTACCTTCCTAAATTAGACTGGAAAGAAATGAGCGAGTGAGAGTTGTAAAAAAAAAAAAAAAGTGCTACCTCCAATATTCCTTTAAATAAAACATTGTGTCAATTTGAATGGTGAATTAGATTAAGAGAGTAAATAATGGTACTAGTGGGAGAATGTTTTGTAATATTCAACTTCAAATTTTGGGAAAGCCAATTTAGCTTATTTTGTGCAGCAAACTTGTTAGTGTAAGATACATGAATAGTAGTACAACAGGGTAGAAGCATATTAGCTCGTACCAGTGTCTTCAGTGTCACCTTAACACACTCTGAGATTTATTATTTTTAATATTCTATAGAATTAATTTCTTATTTAAGCCATGAACTGAATTTAAACATTCCATTTGTTTTTGTACAAAGAAATTACATTCACAATTTCCTCAAATTTTCATGAGTAATTGGAGAAAATTGAAAAATTACTCTTTGAGAGAGAATTGGGTATCTCGTACGACAATACTGTGAAAAAGATGTTTTTTTTTTTCATCATTAGAGAAAAAGAAAAGGAAATTTGGACAGATGAGCTTTTTATAATAGCAATATTGTGAATATTTTCCTTTCTTATCTACTTTCTTACTTATTATATACCTAAAGTCCTGTAGAAGACGAGCTGAATCTTCGCTAGGCAATTTAAGAGCTAGAATTGAGAGTCTCCAATGATAATGGCGCCTTTGTATGAAATTATATGCTTAAAAAATGACTCCAAGCTTTGTGATTAAAATGCCAATTAGATTGTAAAATAAAAATTAATACTTAATCATCAGGCAGCTATTTTCACTTGTAAATCTACAAAGTGAAAAAAAAAAAAAAAATGTACTTCAATGTAGTTGAATTAGGTAGGCGACGATAATGTACTGACATTTCAATCAAGTGTGTTACTAGTTTTCTAGGAAAAAAAAAAAAAATAATAAAAAAAATTGTAAAAAGAAAAATTATCGAGAGAATGAAAAAAAATTGAAAACTTGTGAATAAAGAAATATTGAAACTTCAATGTAAAGAATATTTATTTACAATCAACAATAATTTATTCGCTATCTCTCTAGTCTTACTGTTTTTATACACGGTCTACCATATCTTTTGTGTGCCTCATCAATGAATGCATTTTCCATCTGTCGAACAATTTCATTGAAGAATAAATTCGATAACTGAGAATGAAGTAATGATTTAAATTCAAATGAGAGTGAAAAATCAATAACACATGTGTTGGCATTATTTTTCAATCCTGGACTGAAAATCCACAGAGTATTCAAGTGATTGAATAATTTGCCATCTGTACATTCGGCCTTAACAAAATAAGGTTTGTGCATTGTGACTTTTGAAATGTAACTCTCATTGAGCGGTGGAAATCCAATGGATAGACTAGCATTAACAGCATCTTCTCCACGCCACAATATATCCGATTTTTTACAAAATGGTATGAATTTTTTGTAATTCTCAATATCAGCTACAACTGTATAAATTTGCTCCATTGAGAACCTAAAAAAAAAAAATAATTTAATTTTATGATTTTTTTTATTGACACACAGTGATTTTAAAAATATACAACAGTTACCCGATTAATTTTCGACCCTCATATTCCCTCGATTTGTTACGTCTCACTGATGAGGTTGTGTACAATTGTCCCAAGAGTCTATTCAGGTGGCTCCATTTTTGTAATATTAAATAATCTCTTAAATAAATACTCCTGTAATACAACATCATCATGAATTATCATTTCAAACACTTTATAAATTGAGCCACATTCTCACTTTTTTATTTTTATTTTTACTCAATTGTGGTGATGAGAGACAGAGAGAGAGAGAGAGGGGGATAACACAGGCAACCGCACATGCGCAAAACGACATTTTTCTACCTGCGCCGATCCCAAGAAATTAATTATTTTAATGAATATACAATTATCACTGATAATTCATACAATAAAATTAATTATTATTAATTGAAAAAATTGATTAATTGGAAAAAAAATCAAGAGATCAAACACTCTTTTTGAAATGTGAATTTTTTGGCGGGTAACGAGAGTTTCATGGAAATGCTCCGATTGTTACATACACCATTACATAACCAAGTGATATATATGTATACCCGAGGAATTTGAAGAAATTGATACGTGATTGAAAGAGAAAAAAAAAAAAAATTGTTTTTTTTATCCTTTAAAATCGGGAAAACATGAGTTCCGCTTGGAGACATTGTTTCAAACAAGTGAGTAATTTTGAAATAATTATTTATAAATGAAGAACAATAGTTGTCACTTGTTACTATCTTGACAGTTGTCTTTAATTGTATTCAACTGAACCAAGTAAGAAATATACTGAGCAACGTTATTGATTGTAGGTGCGTTCTTTTCACGTATCATCTAGCCAAAATGCTGAAGCCAGATTGAAGACATTTTCGATATACCGTTGGAATCCAGATAAACCAGAGGATAAACCATATATGCAGGATTACAGTGTTGATCTCAATGGCTGTGGTCCTATGGTTCTCGATGCTCTTATTAAAATAAAAAATGAAATTGATCCATCACTGACATTCAGAAGATCATGTAGAGAGGGTATCTGTGGTTCCTGCGCCATGAATATCGGTGGCACTAACACACTTGCATGTATTAGTAAAATTGACAATGATGTCAATAGCAAGAGTAAAATTTATCCTCTACCTCATATGTACATTGTCAAGGATCTTGTTCCTGATATGAATAACTTTTACAATCAGTACAAAAGTATTCAGCCCTGGCTTCAACGTTCAGATGGTAAAAAAGTTGGAACACAACAGTATTTGCAGAGTATTGACGATCGTAAAAAATTGGTTTGTCATTGATTTTTTTTCTCTCTCTCTTTGATTACACAAAAATAACAAAATTTTAATGCACACATTGACTGTAAATTTTAGGATGGTCTTTATGAGTGCATTTTATGCGCTTGCTGCAGTACTTCTTGTCCAAGCTATTGGTGGAATGGGGATAAATATCTTGGCCCAGCTGTTCTCATGCAAGTGAGTAAATTATTTTCAATTTTATATATTAATTTACTCAGGGACAAAATAAACATTGAAATTTTTTTTATACAAGGCATACAGATGGATTATTGATTCTCGTGATACTCAGACTAAGGAGCGTTTAGATAAATTACGTGATCCATTCTCAGTGTACCGATGTCATACTATTATGAATTGTACTCGAACATGTCCAAAAGGCCTCAATCCCGGTAAAGCAATTGCAGAGATTAAAAAATTACTTGGTAATGTTATTGAAAAAGACAAACCGGGTCTCGATACAACGGCCCTCCACAACTGAATTTTAATTCAATCGAGTTATGTAGAATATTTTCTCTGTCAATCTAACTGATAATTTTCACCAATTTATTGGTCATATTATAAACTGTTATTCAATAATAATGTATAAACAATCGAAAAAACTTGAACAATAAAAATTTGTAGAGGATTAAGTGATTTTTCAATTACTTTCCTAATACCTAGGTTTTATTTCGCAAGGGACAATTACAGAATAAAAATATATCAATTTGCTTTGATAATTGAATTTATCCAATTGACGAAACTGTAAACTCTGGTAAATACATCGGGAAATCCTCGTGCACACGGAATACCATAAGATACAATACCAATTTGATAGCCATCCGACGACACCAGTGGTCCACCAGAATCTCCCTTTAAATAAATGTTTACATGAAGATAAAAATTAAATTAAATATATTATCATAATGCGACTTACGTGACAGGCACCGTGGCCGCGTCTAATAAATGTGCAAATTTGACGACTCATTAAAAACCAATGTCTCAATTTGCATTTCAACTGTGATATAATTTTAACATCAAGTTTTTGAAGTTTATCCGTCAATTTTCCGTTCAACTTGAGAGGAGAAAAAAAATAATTATAGTTGCGTGTTAAATAATAGGCTATTGAGTACATACCTTGTTAGTTCCCCATCCCGTGAGTATCGCATTGGAATTGGCATTGCCAATGTTTTTAGTGGGTAATTTTATTGGTTGAACATTAACATCAAATTTAATATTTTGGCTGACACGAAGTACAGCAATGTCATTGTAAATAAGAATACTAATATATTGTGGATGCCGTTTGATAAAATCACATTGATAATATTTTTTTCCTTTTGACAATAAATTGCTACCAACCATCACTTTAATTGCAGATGGAGATTTTCTGATTGAGAAATAATTTAATTATCAATATCACATAATCAATCTCATGATGATTAATTATTATTTACCCTTTGATGCAGTGAGCTGCAGTGAGGATCCACCGTTTATTGATTATACTACCCCCACAAAAATGACGATTATTCTTACTCTGAAGAGATACTTGATAGGGATATTTTCCTTCAGGGGCATCGTCACCGCCTACTATTCGGCTATTTTCCGTGCCTATCAGATAATCAAAATTAGTTTCGAATTATTTGAGGCGATATGTGTTATGTAATATTTTGTTCACCAGAACAGAGTGCCACGAGGGCAGTGATGATTAATAAAATTTCTCGACAGTTCATTTTGCAATTAAAGCCAGACTGCTTTGTCCTAAATTTCTCTCAGACTTTTATACAATAGCACAACTAGAGGCATTCGACTGGCATCAGATTACCTATCAGCACAATTCATTGATAAGAATGTTCGGTGATTGTTTTTTATCGAATGCTGAATTATATTTTTTTTAACAAGTTTATTATTATTGAGAAAAAAATACATATTTTTTCTAATAGTAAAGAGAACAAAAAAAGAAATGATTTTAACAACGGTTGAGAGCAAAATTTGAAATATCAAATCCATCATCAATTTTCGATATCATTATTGGAAAAAAAAGCTCATCAACACTTTTCTTTCCCCCCAACTATTACTTCTAGTTCATTTTATTATTCGACATTGGCCTCTTAGACTCGATATTTTATGTTAAAAAAAAAAAAAACATTCGCCCAGAATAATAATATACGTACACACATGTTTACAAATTGTTTATAGAGGCACCATGGTTCCGTTAGTTCTATGGGTTTGAAGTGTTGAAGCAAAAAAATGATAAATTTTTGCTGCCAACGCTTCTTCATACCATACTACGATTTTCATCTCGCTACTTTCCAAGTGATTCAACAGATAATACATATACAAATAAAAATAATATTATTTACAAGGCATAAGATGATGTTAGTTAACATTGAAGTCTCATTATCGACTAAATAAGAAAAAAAAAAAAAAAAATGGAAAAATACTTTTCATATTAATATTTGAGACATTTTCAATAAATATTTTTGAGCTGCTCTTTGTTGATTGTCAGTCAAGAGTTACTCTAGTAATGTGTGATTTTTTTTTTTTTTTTATATAAATAAAACAAATCACATGCAATAGGAAAATGAGAGCAATCTCATTCCCAGTGATTTCAATTTATGTTACAAGAGAAAATTGTTCTACGAGTATCGATGAGTACGATTGAGAGTGAATTATTTCAACACTTTTAATCAGGGAAAGGAATGTCCGAGTGGGAGGGGTGGAGTTATAGGGGGTAAATGATCACCACATGTTGGAAAGTTTGGTGGTACCGGTGGTAAATCAGCATGTGTACCAACGTGTAATATTAAATTCATACCAATTACTATGTGGAAGAGGAAGTGACAATGGAAGAGCCAATATCCTGGAAAATAATAAGATGTAAGAGAAAAAAATTACACATTCAGACAAATAATATTTTATAAGAAGAATTTCAACTCACCAGGATTATCAGCTCTGAATCTAAATACCACATATCCATTATTGGGCACTGCTATTGTATCCTTTGATGGTGGCAGAGTAAACTCCCTGTGTAGGAGTCCTCGTCTATCGAGATCCAGTGCGTGTTTCAAATTAATTTTCTTGACATTTTTATCGGGAGATCTACCCATTCCAACAACATTGAAGGCGTATCCATGAAGATGGAATGGATGTGACAAATTTGGCTGTTGAACTGTCATATTTATGTGTCATTAGTAATTAATTTAGCCTGAATAATAAAAATAATATTACATACCTTCGTCAACAAGAACAACTTCGACAATTGCATTATGCGGAATATCCACTTTGTGTGTACACATGCAATTAGCACCACAATCAGCTGGTCTGTTATCACCGTTGCAAAATTGTTCTGGTGGTACATCATCGATTTGTGACAGAGGTGGAGCCGGTGGGAATGTGAATGATATCTCATCAACGAGAGATATGACGTGGTCACCCGTTGGTGCAACTATTTTTTTTTTTTTTTTTTTTTTTTTTTTGAAAATAAAGAGAAAATCATGATTAATAAGGAAATGAATTTATAATAATTGTCAGAAAGATTAATGTTTGACGTACCCAAAAACCGGTTGTAGGTGTTGGGTTGAAATACCTCTTCGGGTCTGTAAAAGAGGAATCTGAATGGCAAGAAAATTTTAACATCCGGTCGGGCTTGAAGAATTCCCTCATCAACTTGTCTAGCATTTTTCAATTGATTTATACAAATAGCATCTTCTCTTGGCATATTACAAATAGCATCCAGTGGATTCAAAACCTGATGATAAAATTTTTTTGATAATCATCAATAATGAATTGAGAGAAAGTTTTGATAATTAAATGAAATTAATACGTACAACACCTTGTGGTAAACCAAGATCATAGGTAGGTGGTTGTGAGGCAGGTTGATAGGGCCCTCGAGCATACCTAAGAATAGCAAGCTGTTGTGCTCTTTTGATACCACATTCTCCAAGACCCCGCAACTGAATCCAGTATGCACCGGGTGGCTGATCAGCATTTATAACAAAATCGTAACGTTCCCCAGAGAATGAAATGATGGTATTTACTGGTACTGGTTGTACAGGCTCACCATCAGCAGCTATGAGAGTCAATGTATGTCCTTGGAATGTTATCTGTGCTGGACATACTGAACCGAATGAATTGATCAGACGGAAACGATATCGGCGTCCTGCGGTGATAGTAAATACTTCCAGTGGTGTATTGGTCATGAAACCAGTATTTGGATCCTAGAGAAAAAAATAATATAATTTAAAGCACAATTTTTTTTTTACATCTGTAATTGAAAATAGCAGAGTCCAAGTGCTTTCCTACCCGAAACTGTCCTTTTCCATTAATAAGAACGGTTTCAGGATCTTGTCCAGTATTGACAGCAAGTCGTCCAGGATATCTCTCCGCTGCATCCTCATGCATCCAATCACTTATCAAAACAACATGAGTTGTAAGATCATAATCATAAAGATTACTATTTGGATCTTTATTTGGTGGCTGTCTTATCACAATACTTCCATAGAGTCCATCCATTTTCTGGAGTCCAGTGTGAGCATGCCAGAAATGAGTACCAGCATTTGATGCTGTCCACTGATATCTAAATTACAATGACAAATTTATAATTTTTGTAATTGTCAAAAAATTTAAAAAATAAAAAAAATTCCATCTCCCCCACCTGAATGTATTGCCCTCTTGGATAGGACATTGGGTAACATAAGGCACTCCATCATAGTACTGTGATCCCCTCTGCCATATACCGTGCCAATGGAGAGTAACTTCCATCCCCTCCATATGATTTTCAACATCAATAACAACTTTGTCACCCTCACACACTTGAATACTCGGTCCTGGTATCATTCGATTTGCTGTAAGAATTCCACGCTCTACACCGTCTGCTAAAACACACTGACAATGGCTCCAGACAGTGTTTGTTGCATTTGGGGTACAGACTTGACAAGCACTAGAAAAAAAAAAAAAAAAAAATTGGATCATTCAATCGATGAATTTGATAATTAATGAGGAATTAAAAAAAAAAAATACTAACGCTCCAAGAACAGTGTAATATTCGAGAGTGAAATGATGGTAGCATATCCGGGGTGGTTCACCCTCTCTACAAGCTCTAGCACATTCATCAGGCGCAGATAAAGCTGGATTTCTTCTGAGTTCTGCAGTTGCACGCTCACTGTAATCCAATGGCCGGGTTCTTGGTGGTCTGACAGTGACACCCCGACTACCTAGATTATCTATACCACCGAAACCACTCTGGAATGATCCTCCTGGATGGCTTTGAACAAGACTATGAGCCGAGGAGAAAAAACTCGGTGAATCGTCTTGATTGAACACATTTCCAGTTTTAAGTGCTGGACTCCAGAATGATGATGATGCTGTCTGATCGCCGGAGGATGGTATTGCTTCTGTAAATTGTAAATATTGATTTTTTTTGTGGTAAAAGAAAAAAGGAGAATAATGAATAAATGGAGTAAACATTTTTTTTTTTTCAAAAAATTGTTTAAAAAATTAACAATTATTACAGTTTAAATGTTGCTCGTGATTCGGAATGACCTTTTTTGCAATTCCTGATCTTTAACATCGAACAACGAGGCTCCTTGATACTTCTCAGAAGTCAGGAGAAGGTCTTTGGTTGGAGAAAATGTCAGAGGAGAGTTTAAATGATCATGGGAGAAGTCAATAGTGTCCCTGTATGCTTTTTAAATAGATAATCAACCGTGAGACAATAGTTTTTTTATTTCTTCTTTTGAGATAATGATTTATGTAACACCTGTCAATACAAATCATTTATCAAATTGTATAATTATGTTAATCGAAAATCGAGTCTTTGAACTTGACATTTATTATTCACGCTTAAATATTTGTATTATACAAGTGGTTAGACTCTCTGTTATGAAATCGAAAGGTCAATGCTCCAAATGTGTAAATATTTACCATGACAAAAGATGAATTAAATTGATTTGTCAGCGAGTGAAAATGAAAAAAAAGAAATAATAAAATCGTTATGACTCTACTTTCGTAAGTCATTGTAATTATTACAGTGTCTATTGCGAGTCCACTGGTAATATCAATTATTTCAGCTATGACAATTTTTTTTCTGCTGAAGAAACAACAAAAAAAATGTATTTTATTATGTATGATGACCTATTCCTCTGGGGGTAGCCACCAAAAGGCACCCGACGCAGTTGAGAAAGTTTTAAAAAAAAAAAAAGAATGAAAAAATCAAAGGTATTTATGTTATGCAAATATCCACTCCATTTTCAATTTTTAAATTATTTTTCTTTTTATCTTTCTTACGTAAAAATGTTAAAATAGATGACATTGATTTACATTTTATCAACAAGTTATTACATATTTTAGCAGATTTTATCATGGTAGGCGCCAAACGATGCAGAAAGCGTGTGACACGGATTCATGAGGATCTACAAAGCATTCACTGTGGAGTACTCGCTGAGTTTTTGTTCGCACACTCTGTTGGATCCGGAAGTGAAGACATAATTTAATGTGATGGAGAGAAGAGAATAAAGAAGATATTGATGATATAAATGGATTAATGAGATATTTTGAAATGCAAGAAGAAGAAAATGACAAGTTGGCCTCGGTTCAACTGCTCGTTCTGCCCGATTATTTTGTAGTATCAAGGGTATACAAGCGTTGGTCATTCCCCTGGAGACTTTTGGCGACATCAGGTGCATACACGAGGCCAAGTTCGAGGTCCATTGGACGTTATAATCGTATTACGTCAATTTAAACAAGAGAGATTGAGAAATTGTTGTTTTTAAATCAACATTTAGATCATGATTTAGTGTTGACAAGTTGCGTGCCACGTGCTACATGAGAAATAATAGTGATGAGGGGGAAAAAAAAACAACTGAGCACGCGAAGTGTATCTCATCTCGTTTGGTTAATTTTCCACATTTACCTCAATTAATTGGCTAACTTTAATTATTGTTTTCATTCATTTTGATTGATATACCAAACTTGATTATTTGATGAAATCCGAGTGATCATGATATACATAATTATGCATGTTTCTACGCTGGAGTTTTTTTTTTTTTTGTGCAATAAAGAAATCGTACAGAGTTGTAATGTTCTCATGAGCATCGGAAGAAGAAAGCTGACCTGCTGGTTTAGTTCGTGCGTGTGTTGCGATAAAAAGAGAAAAAAAAGGAAATAAAAGAAACACGACTCAAGGAGCACTTGCGTATCTATGAGGATAACATTTCCCTTGTCCAGAACAATTGTCTCTCTCTCCAGAGGTTTATACTTATATTTAAAATTGTGAGCACACTGACCTCTTCTAGGACAAGACGAAAATCATGAATAAATTGGATAATGTAGTCTTCTTTTTTTTTTTTCTTCTCTCCAAGTTGAAACAAACGGGAACGTGCGAGGTGAAAATATACGTTTTCTCTCTCAACTTTTCTTGGAATAAAACAACTTGCGATTTGGCACAGCCAATGTATCATTCTGCATGCATTTATGATATGAGGGACTGGAGAATTTGTCACAGTTCCTCTGTTCACTCTATATTACATCACTCCATGCATCCCAGTGACTCGTCTCATCTCTCTTTCATAAATAATTGATTGAATTTTTTTCGTCTCAATAAGGTAAAAATGAATTATTACGGGATATTTATTGAATAACAAATAAAAATTAAATGGGGACAAAAAAAGGGTGTGGATAGACTAGTAGAATGTTGTGAATAGATGCCAATATGGAATAACGGGTCTACACTTTCCCGACCTCGACTGTGTCACGATTACATTTTTTTTTTTTCCCTCTTCTCTCATTTTTTTCCCCCCCATATTTCATCATTAAATTGTGTTGATTATGCCAAAGGTTTTGGGGGATTTTTTTTTTCCTTTTTTTGTGAATCATTTAATTGAATCGATTGAATTATCTTGCAGAGCTCGATACAAAGTAACCAAATGGAAGGGGTGGAGTGAGCTGCGATTGTAGGATAATGATGACAACGAAAAAGACAAGGGACATGTCAGTGGCCCATTAAATGCAGGAAGTGTGGTAAGACATACTTGGCGAAATGTCTACTCTAATATGGGACTGTATTCCCACACAGCTTCATGGACATGAATATTACAATGTACGAAAAAAAACCCAGAGATTTTTTTTTTTAAGTTTTTACTTTGCTCTCTTGGGTGACTTTAATGAGTGTCTATGAAAACTCGAGTATTTTAATTTTTTTAAAGGAAACTCAAGGTGAGTATTCTTTTGTGGGTGTGTTACGTGTATTAGCAAAACCTAATAAGGAAGAAAATTAAATCGTAATTGTCTTAAAATATTTGATAAATTCAATAAGACTGTCTCTCTCGGCATAATTTCTACTTCAATAGTTTTAATTATCCGCCAATGAGAGAAAAATCATTCGAAAGTGATATATATCATTTCCTTTCTCTACAATTTCCCTGTATAACAAAAAAAAATTTTTCAAGTGGAGCCTATCAAATTGTGAAAGCTATTGTCAAGATACTCTGTGTGCGTACAATTTTACTGTAACGAATTAAATAATTATCTGATGTACAGAGAATTCAAGCTCATCACATTGTTCTCAATGTTTCTTTCACTTTATTTCGAGTTGTCACGAGTTTGAAACAATAAAAAAAAAAAAAACCGTTAAAATGAAAAAAACTGGTTTTTTGTTTTATTATACAGGATGGAATAGTGTTTGTCATTCAATTTAGGTCACTCAACTTGTAACTTTTGTTTTTGCATAAAATACCAAATTTTTTTTTTCACTCCCCTACATCTCTTATTTGACTGATAAATCGATAAAATCACGTCAACTCCAATGGAACGAAAATGAAAAGGGAAGGTATAAACTTCACGGTTCCTGATTCTTGTGCCTCGAGAGGGAGAAAACGAAGAAGAAAAAAATTGAGAGAATGAAGAAATGTTGGAGAGAAAGAAATTGTTCTCACAATTTCATACATTTCTCAATATTTTTAGAAAAATGAAAGAATGAAAAAAAAAAAAAAAAAAAACTCACCCTTCTTCCTCTTGGTACTGGACTGCACTCGTGTTCCACTGCACACGTTTACCACCCCAAGGATGAAGCACAATGTAACAAGAAATCTCATAGTGTCTTAATTAAAATTGATTAATTTTATTTAATGAAAACTCGGTACTGTGCTTCCCAGTCACCGTCTCAGCAGCGACTGACTTAGGCTTCCTCAAGCAACACCATCAGGTATATACTGTCACTTTTCTCCTACGTCCGTTTTGTACGAAACTTGCCTCTCAGTGGTTTATGCGTACCTCTGTGATAATATGATAATAATCCTGTGTGCATTAAAAAAAACCACTTCACTGTACAAAAATCTTGATTAATAAAAAAAAATTATTTAATTCTAGCTCAAGCAGCTCAACAACAAGGTGGATGTAGGATTTTGAGACAACTCAGGATTCTCAGTGGCAGGGTACATCTATTTAATACTTATCCCTCCACCTCTCTCCACCAATACCATTGGTTTATCCCCCCAATTTTATTACCAATCGTATGAGAGTCACCGTTCACCTCCACTCTTCAACGAAAAGGATTTAATAATATTGGGAAAAAAAAGTCGACGAGGGTGGGATACAGTCGATTAATTGAAATTAATGATGATTGGTATAGTGAGAAAAAAAAAATATTAAATTTCACATGAGAGATGCTATTATCCTACTTCATTTGCAAGAAATAAGTGAGGAAGTTGCTCCAAGATGTATATGACGATAACGTTCTATTTGGAGGTGTGAACATATCCTGTCAGTAAAAAATATTGACAATAGTGTATGGAGATGGTGAAAATTCACACTTAAAAAGTGGTGAATTGATGATTTTATTATCATCATTTATTTATTTACTATTAATTTTCCAATTTATCCATAAGAATAAGTTGAGGATTATGGAGCAAGAAAATAGCCCGATTATTAGTTTCGCCATGAGCATAAAAATTACTCGGCATTTTATTCCACATGTGTTTTTTACTAATGGAAAAATTTCTGAGGTTTATGCAATATTGTTTTTATTATAAAATTGTCATGGGATTTTGTTTTTTTTTTTTAAATTTAATTTATCAAAATTATAAACTGATAGATACAATTTTTTATTGTATACACCTAGTGAACAAAGAGTGTGTAGGTAGAAGTAATAAAATAACATTGCTTGGCAAATGCCGATGGTGTTTCCGAGTCGAGTGAAATGGACGTGGCACGCGACGCATTCTAATGCCCTAGTTTTATCTTAAAATTTACCGAGGCTGTCTTTTCACCTGAATTGGATTCTCAACTCACTCCCACGCATTATCATTATGTGATTATGTACCTTTTGAGGATATTAGGGTATTCAGTGATGATATTTATTCGTTTATTTTCATATTTATCCTGATCAAGAGACACTGTGACAGAGAAAGAGAACGTGGTACTTAGAAATCGAGAGGGAATTCATTAGAGCAGTAAGCGAAAGCAATACAGGCGAGTTGCGATTGATGCTAATATCATTTTAAATCGTCTATAACCAGTTGAGTATCAAAAATTTTCCATATTACCATTTTTTTCAATTTTTTAAAAATTCTCATAATTAAAAATATGAGATAAGGAATTGCAATAACACACAGATAAGTGATATTTATAAATTCCAGAGATAGTTATCATCAAAAAAAAAAAAAAAACTTTTCCTCTCATTCACCAAATTGGGTATAATAAATCTTTCATGAGTGAAACTGTATAATTACTATTAATAGTTGATAATGAAATTCAAGTATTTAAACTTTCGTTCCTCGTTCATTTAAACTCATTTTCTCATATTTTTTTCGTTAAAATTCGTCAAGGCTCATTTAAATTGTAATTAATCCAAAATCATCAATTACGTTTGTCCTATTTTTGCTGAATTTTTAATGGTAAAATCCCAAAAATAGCTCCATCATAATGATTTTTTAATAGTTTTATTTTTCTCCTTTTCCTGAGCATTGCCCGGGGTGGCTAAGTCATTAATAAAAAATAAAAATAGCTCAGAATAGATTTCTAAAAGTTGAAAATAAAAAAAAAATTGATTAAATTAATGGAATATGAAAATTTTAAATAAAATTTTTAAACTAAAAAAATAGTTAGAGCAGTTGGGTGAGTAGTTTCAACTCAAGCGAAACCATATGCATACACTTGCAATAAATGGGGGGGGGGGAGGGGGTGTGGGTAAAAAATATATATATATATTCCAAGTGAGAGTGCGTTGAAAAAGCCACAGATTGCGGACTCTTAGTTTAGTTCCGTTCACTCAAGTTTCTATAGTCTCATTTTACACGTAATATCATGGCCTTCATTATTATTCCAATATAAATCTATATCAACTATATAATTTTTTGGGGTTCTCGGAGAGTTCATTTAATATCAGTCTCATTTCTCCTTTTACTCATTTATTTAAATCCCTTGACGTTCATTCATACATTTCATTTTTTTTCATCTCGTCAACTTGACTTGTATATTATATAAAGTTTGCCCCCCATTTGGACCCTCTTACGATACTGGTATGTCAGATGGAAAATTCATCAACATTTTTTATATCTAAAAATGTGCAATAATTTCGTAATAGAAAAAGAGAGGACATAATTAAAAGAAAATTGGTGATTTAATTATTGAACTTGATAGAACATTTTTAAGTAAATTTTTAAAATTTTCTACATCTCTTGTGAGAAACAGATAGCAATCATTAAAAAAATAAAAGAGCAGCCCTCAAGAGAGTAAAAGTGCAAGATGTTTATCGGTATATTTTTAACTGTGACCATGATGAATTTACATCCTTCTCTCTTCTGATAACTCCACTGTGCATTACAAAGACATGTCGTAATCTCAGTTTTTCTATTTGATTGAAAGTTTGATAAAAAAAAAAAAATGGACGTGACACTTTTTCCTCATTTCTCTCCTTTGGGTTTATATTTTCAATTTGCAAATTTTTGTAGGAAAAGTCTTCTTCTTTTTCATTTGTTTTAACCTCTTCTTCTGAAATTTCGTTGGAAACTTATTCAGGCAACTGACATTGATGATTTTAAACACTTTCTCACAACTATATTCTCCAAAAAGTATAAAAGTCATCAGCAATCTGAAAGGTATATGAAAGTTAAAAAAAATAATCCTGGAAAATTGTGTTGATACTGCTTAAACAAGGGTAATTGATATATTGACAATAAATAAAATGAATATGTATAAGCTTACCCTCATGCGTCTCAAAGTCCCCTTCATTTTGTCCCCAGTGTATAACGTTACGCTCTAAATACTTGTCCTACCCACTTTGAATTTTCCTACTCAAAATATTCACAAGAGTGAATGTGAAAAAATGAAAATGATAAAAATTCATATTTTCTCAATCATTTACCTCTTTGATTTGCTTTCTATCAGATAATGTAAATTGGGAAAGGCATTATTGTTGTAATGACAAAAACAACAAGTCTTTGCGCACGATTGAACTCGAAACAAGACACGAGTGTTTAATTTCTCAGTGCATGTATTTTAAGTTTTTTTTTTCTTTTTCTTCTCTCTCCCATTCTAAAATCATACTCTGGACAATTGACTGTTGTTACGTTGGATAAAGGCATGATAGAATACTATGAATTTCACACAATCTCAAATTCATTATTCCCTTTCACCAATTTTATAAATAATTAACGTTATAAATTTTATTCCATTCAATTTACCAATTTTTTTTTTTTTTACATTTTTACTGTCAATACAGTGTGACAATCAGACTTTTAATAATTCTTTTTCCCCATTCACCGTGTGAATTTTTAATTCCTCTCCTAATGACTATTATAATTGTGTAATGTAATTATCAAATGACGGAGAGAGGTCAGTGAAGGATTTGAGAAAGTTTGTGCGAATGTGGGATTAAAAATTTTTTTTTCTTTCACTTTTGCTCAAAATATAAATGATAAAAATGACAATTTTTGTATTTAAATTATAGTCTCAGAGGGATTATTGAAATATGAAAATTTATTGGTGTTATTATATTTTTAATTTCAACTATATTCTATCGAAGGACATGTTATAAAAGTGAATGTACTACAAATTGTTGAGTTTTTCAAGGCAGAGGCTGAATATAAAAGGTATAGACTAGTGATACTATTTCGCATGCTAGTATAAAACTAGAGTGCATTCCTGCGTGACGATTGGAAGAAAATTTCACAAGGAAATGATGTTGAGTACGTTAAAGAGGAATAGAGGTTTTAAAAAATGAGGAAGAGAGTGGAGAATTTAAAAAAAAATTCCAATCATTCCTTGATGTACTTAAATGGTTGTGGAGTGATTACCTTTAAAAAATTAAGTCTTTTCTTTCGTCCATTAGTCTTACCCATTCATTACACCAGTAGATAATATTTATTATCTTGACCTTGATTGGTACTGATAGAGTGCCATTGACAGACAATTCATTTTGCAACATCATCACGACTCACTCATCTTTCCGATGAGTATATAAAAGATTGTGAAAGTTGTAATTGCAAATTTGAAAAACGTGTGAATATTATTTTTATAAATTATTGTAATTAATTTTTTAAATATACTGACAAATTGCGTAAATAAATAACTAGTACAGGTTAGTATTATTGGTCAATATAGAATGTTACCAATTTGAATTGCATAAAAAGGGAATAAAATATTTGCATGATATTTGTCTGTGGAAAATTATATCATAGAGAATTGAAATGAAAATGAAAAAAAAAGTGACCAAAGTAACTGGTTCAACAAATTTTTATTTTTATTTTCTTAATCTCCGTGAGTTGTAAAACTTGATGCGAGCATAGAAAGTAAGCAGTCGACACATTGGCATTTTTATCGATAGTTGATTAGTTCCTTTCATTCCTTGCATAATAATTCAATTGATTCAATTTTAAATTTGATTTGCTTGACTACACAATATTAATATAGCTATTTAATTGTTGTAATTAATAAATAAATCACTTATTACTTTCATTTAAATATTGATAAAATAAATTATTTAAAAATTAACTCTAATGTACAGTGACATTGAATATAATGATAAATTTTGTTATTTAAAATTTGTTAAAAATAATATTAAATAGCCGATAGGCTGTACAGCAGGTCACTAGAAAATTGCATAATTACAGAGTAAAACTTGAGTCACGAAAATAAAGTAAAGTTGACGAGGCTCCAAGCACTCTCCAACGGCACTCCAATATATCTCTAGGAGAAAAATTATGATTCATGGTCTACGAATTTCAGCCTCAACTGCATACACTCCTGGAAGAAAAAAATATAAATTTTGTAATGCTCAAGGGAACTAATATTATCATTTATAAATTATTTTTTAGAGTAATCATTGTTCAATTGAATTTTAAATTGAAAAATAATGCCAACTCATTTTTCTTTTTTATACTAATTATTTTTTTCTCCCCTCCCCAAAAGACAGTTTAATGTAACAGGGGAGAGGGAATACAAGAAATAAGTAATATTAGTTTTACACAATAGGAATTTATTATATAACTCTCACTTTTTTGATGACCAAGAGACCTTGTTCGGCTGTCGACTGAGAATTTATAGACAACGCCCTTACATATCAAACAAATGATTTAGAAATTTCAATTGTACTGTCGATTAATCAAATGTATCCGCAAACTCATGGTCAGATTTGAGAGAGGGAAATTTTTTGATAATTTTGTGATAACTATGAATTGCACATCTATATTGAAAATTAATTCAAGGTCTGAGTGAAAAAAAAAAAAACAACTTGGTAATAAAGAATATAATGTACGATGCCCCATAAATAATTAAATCAAAAATTCTAATTACAATGTATTGTATCACACGCATGAATCTCGCAGCGCCATTTATCCACAAAATCATACTTGTTGATTTAAAAAAACTTTCTTTCATCTAACGCAATAAAATAATCAGTGATGAAAAAAAAAAAATTGACATTCCTGTGCACAAGCCAAACAGTCTGATTAATTCTGAGATCTGAAATAAATTTTTAAGATAAAAAAATAAAATAATGAAACTATTAAATTTGATTTATCAGTCTCAATAAAATGTAAATGACACAAAAATAATGTCTAATGCAAATGTATATTAGGACAGACCGGTTTATAGGTATTACGATATCACTGTGCGATATACCTGCGTGTTTGCAAGTATTTAACAAGGCACGTATAAACTCAATGTTATAACATACATATTCCAACCGTTACCGCTATTACTGGCCATTAATTTTCTAAATAACGACAGCATTTGGATTGATATATTACGAAAGTTGTTTCTATTAGTATTGTGTTACCTCCCCCTCCTCTTCTTTTCTCTTATTCCGAAAAAAACTGGAAAAACCGTGAATTTCTCACTTTTACTTTTTGAAAATGTCTGTGTCAGTTGTTGTAATACACCCCCAGCACTGTATACAAGTGGGTGTGGCAATATTACATGGCCTTTAGTGCACACGATACAGATACAAAGTTTTTCACACTTTGTTACCTCTGTGCGTAAAAAATTGGAGCAATAAAAAAAAAAAAAATTAATCAAGGTTAAAATTTTAAAATTTATATTTATCGATAGAAATGCAATGAGATGAGACACACTGACCTTTAATTTATTTTTATTTTTTTCAAGTTCATGGATGGTCTGGGCCTCGTACAGCCGACAACACTTGCATCATCCACGGCCATGGCAATCTCGTATTACCTCCTACCCATTCTCAACGAGACTCATTCATGATGTCGTAATGCGGCCTCTACTCTCTGTGAAGATCATTGCACTGGTATCTCCATGCTGATGGTTACATCTTGTCTCGTCATTAATTCGTCTCTTCAGCGGGGATTATAACATTTTTAATTGTTTTAAAAATTATGATTAAATGGCTAAATGCTACGGTTTACTTGGCTCCAACTGTCTGTGTACAAGTATACATTATTAGAGCATGAGTTTTACCAATTTTTCCATTAAACATTAGAGAAAGTTTAGCCGATATTTGCCGAGTCATCACGATAGATTTTTGTAAATTATCAAAAAAAAAAAACCTTATTAAAAAAATATCCAGAATATTGTTACAAATGTATAAAATTAATGCTCGTGAAAGTGTCAGTTGGATCAGATGAAGAGATAGAAATTTATATACATGCTAAGGGGCAAGAAGAGAATGCTTGGACTATTATCGGTGTAATTACGGTAAAATACAAGAATTCTCTAATGGCCAATTTCCCATTGAATTGATTTTATTATCCATTGGTTAGGACAGATGGGAGTGATATTTGTCATATCACAATATCATTCCGTCTTTATCATCCTGCTATTTCACTGAAACCCATTATGCGTATACTTACCTCTCTCTCTCTCTGTAACTCGGCTTTTGTGACAAGCGACCCATGGATTTCACCTACTTTCCCTAATGACGAGATATGGATATTATTGCTAATTAACTAATTTCCGTATATCTTGCTCTCATTTCCGGACTTGTTGCAGAGTGTAAGAGGGGGGGGGGGGTGAAAGAGCAATCAACTATTTAATACTTTAAAGTCATTTATTCACTGTTGTTATCAATTCAGTGAAATAAGACTCTTGACCTTGAACTCCATTCACAACCGTATATAGGTGTGTATCAAACGGGTCTTTCACATTGGTATAGAACGTGACCAGGTGTTGATTACAAATGAGACTAATAAAATTGAATTTAATACATAGAATAATGTCTTGCGGCTGTATTAAATTGAATTTAAAATTTTCTAATCCATCACCATAAAAGTGAAACAGTATATTTTAACACAATTGTATTTATTTTTTCCTTATTCGCTCATTTTAGAGAAATTATTGATTTTTATATTTGCACAATCTTAAATACTGAGTATCTTTATGGCAGCAGTCACAGGTACCCCTTGAATATCAATCAATTGGACATTTTCCTTTCTAAGATCTTAAACGAGAGTGAGATATATGTATTGCGCCACGGGTACACAATAATCGAGTTTATTTACAATTTTTACGGTTTTGTTTTTTTTCATTTATTTATTTTTTTTTCCATCAATTGCCAATTGCAATTGTCATAAACTTTTGTCTCAAATTTTAAATAAATAAATTATTATATTTTAATAGAAAATGTAAATAATTAAACCACAAATTTCTCAATATTCTCAGTTTGACGAAAGAGAAAAAAGAATGAGTGGCAATAATCGATTGAAATTCCAAGCGTTACACGTTCCCACAGATGTTTTTTATGGTGCGTAATGGTTAAACACGATATAAACCTACTATTTTTCCCTTCTCCCTTTATCCATATATACAGCCCACGATCTATTCTTCTATTATGGACAAGTTTTATCCTTTTATCCTATCAATTTCATTAAACAGATATATAATGTGTCCTTGTAGTTCAACTATTATTATCCGTGTCCTGGATTCCACTATTAACATGCCCCTGATGACTTAACTATCAATAATCCTCGGTTTTATTATCACAATAATTATTAGTTATTTTTTTTTTGTCGCAAAAATTTCTTCGATTATCCATAAACATGTGAATCAATCAATAGATCTAGCTTAAATTTATTCTGCAAATAAAATCACAGAGTGGTATTAGATCGCTTAACGAAGCTCTCAGGTGGTTAATTGATGGAGAAAGTTAAATATCCAGAAATGTTAAATGTGTATATGTGAATTCCCTGTGGATTATTGTAATAGGTGTGCTGGTCAGTTCATTATTTGAATGTTTACATGCTATTTCCAATATATACACATATTTTTTTTTTTTTTCTAATGCAATCGTGTCACTAATTTGACTGGGAAGGGAAATAATAGAGAAAAAAATGTAAAAATTGATAAAAAAAAAAAAGGGGGAGGAAAGGTGACGTTTCACTTTCACTTCCTCGTGTATAAGAGTCGACGGATACCCACGCAAGTTATATTGTCGCACGTCAAACGTGACAAGTGTTTCCTAGTAATTAGAAATAAAAAATTGAGAATAATGAGAAGGTATTTTTATTTTTATTTCTTTTTCATTTGGAAAGACAGCATTATTTTTTATATTTTCTTCTAAATTAATTAATCAATTTTTTATAATTGTCAAAATCAGTCATCACCACCCGTCATAACTCCCATGAATTCTGAAATGACACAATGACAGTTGAATTTATCAACTTCAATGATAATAATTAAATGATATTTACCATCAAAATCTAGTGTCCCCGAGCCATCCTCATCAATCTCTTCAATCATAAGATCCAATTCCTCATTCGTCAACTTGTCATCAAGTTCATGTAAAATATCACGAAAAACTTCGGTCGTTATATAACCATTGCCTTCTTTGTCATAAAGACGGAATGCCTCCCGTAATTCTTGCTGCATTGCCTCTGTATCTTCTTCTACCAAAAATCTGGCAGCCAGTGTGCAAAATTCTTCAAATTCAAGCTCACCAGATCCTTTACAAATTGAAAGAAAAAAAAAATAAAAAATATTTCATTATTTCCGAATGAAAACTCCATAAATATATAACTTACCATCTTCATCAACTTCGGCAATAATTTCCGCTAAAGTTTCTTCACTCAATTCATAACCAAGCATAGCCAAAATAGTTCCTACCATATCCGTACCAATACATCCTTTTTTGGCTTGATCAAAAGCATCAAATGCCTTCTTAAGAACTGAAATTTATAAATAATTATAATTATCTGTTTAATGAGAAAGAAAAATAAAAACTTACGTGCAATTTGATCCTTGGTTAAATCATCCTAAAAAAAATATATTTAAATTTAGTTGATAATTTTTAATAATATTACACTATCTTACCATTTTTGTATTTCTTTACAAATAGTTGAAACAGTTGCCGATGGCTGTTGGCAAAATGCGAAGCTAACTCGCCAGTAACATGGTTTTTAAACGTTTTCTGGTGCTTGAAAATGTTATTCTGGCAAATGCCTACAAATCGAATGTTAGAATTACGTTTAGATCCGATTTCTAGTAGTTTACAGATTCATACGAGGACACATATTATACATTTTAGCTTTTCCTAAAGTGGCACGCGCGTCCAACATTTTTTTATTTTATTTAATCTCATTCACTTGCCCAAAAAAAAAATAATAGACAAGAAAATTTTTATGGAATGTAGAAAAATCATATTGGGTTGGTCCCTTACGTTATGATGTAATTGTCAAGTGGGGAGTGAACCAATGAATTGCACAACTTTTTTTTTTTTTAATATCAAAATGCCTTAGGGAAGGTTTTATCTCTTGATATCCATTTTCGATAAAGGTGCTGTCTTGTGTCATTGTGTTATACTCAATTGGTCTAATGGAATTTCACTGACCTTAATATTGATCTCTGTATTACACCACTCTATGCCAATTTTATAATCAACTGAGGGGCCAGAATAAAATTAACAGAGTACAAAATAATTACATATTTTTTTTTATTTTATTTCATTTCATTTGAATTAAATTTAATTTCAACAAATTTTTCTCTTCCTGTTGACATTTCTTTCACTCTCTCGCGTATCCCTCAGTCTTTAAGAGCAGGTAAAATCAATGCGTCATAGCTTCGACGAATTCTGAAAGCAAAAGAAAAATTTATCTAAATTTTTTTTTTCTTCTCCCCTCTCAATACCGCAAAAATTAAAAAAAACATGAAACCTTCGAAATCTAGAGTTCCAGAGCCATCAGCATCAATTTCCTCAATGATTATATCCAATTGCTCGTCGGTTAAATTTTCATCAATTTCACAAAGAATTTCTCGAAATGTTTCTGTTGTTATGTATCCATTTCCCTCTCTGTCATACAGCCTGAAAGCCTCTTTTAATTCTGTTTTTAAAGCTTCAACATCAACATCTTCCTCCATAAATTTGGCTGCTACCGTGCAGAAATCTTCATATTTCAATTCTCCACTTCCTTTGTGAAGAAAAAAAAACAATTAAAAATATAATTATGCAGAAAAAAAATGAATAATCAAATTTACCAAAAGTGTCAACTTCATTAATTGCCTCATCCAGCTCAGCCATTGCATCAGCTTCAACTCCCAGCATGTCCAAAATAGTCTGAACTTCAGATGTCTTAATCACTCCCTTTTTCTCTTTATCAAATGTATCA
The DNA here is from genome assembly GCA_035578325.1 of Coelinius sp. EB29. NCBI lineage: Eukaryota > Metazoa > Arthropoda > Insecta > Hymenoptera > Braconidae > Coelinius > Coelinius sp. EB29. Next base: position 219,081 of record JAOZGT010000026.1, on the reverse strand, counting down.
AAAGCCATTTTCAATTCTAAAAAAAAAAGAAATCAATTTAATTGTAAAAATATAATTAATCATAATAAATTTTTTCGACTCACGTTTTCTCTGATCTTTACTCAATTGTCCGGGTTCCTGTAATTTATAAATAATTTAGAAAATTGTCACATTTTTTCACATTAATCACTACACCTTACCATTTTTAATAATCACTGAATTAATAAATATAAAACAATTATCCCAGAGAAGACACCTCTCGCTTCACGATATATACGAGCCACCACGTTGACTCTTAATGACTAAACGATCGAATGTGAATGTTAAATCAATTACTTATGATTACAGCAATAACCAATGAGATTGCATTGTTTCTATTTAAATAAGTGTTTATATATATATTTGTCTCTGTGTTAATCATTCAATGTCGATTTTGAGATCAATAGAAAGAAGGTCTAGGTTTATTGATGCAATATTTCTTAGTCTACATCTATTTATTTATCTGGTATAACATTAATCATAAACAAAAGTAGAAATTTAATTATTCATAATCAATCATTATTATTATTTTTTATTTTATTGAGCTATCGAAATCTACAGGTTTATGGTGCTAAAATTAAAATTAGTTCTATCGATTCAACTTATCTAGCTCATTGCCAAAATGCCATACCCCCCCCCCCCCCCTCCGGTGAGATCTCAAAACACACTTTTAAATGTTGGCCCAATCCAATGAAACATCGATACATATGTCTAATACACGATAAATGCATGTGTCTCACAACTCAACATCTCACTTGAACCATCTAGAGACTCTAAGTTGTTGGATACCTCTGGTTTAAACTAAAAATAATCATCATTTATCTCTAATTATCTCTGCTCATGTAGCAATCGTCAAATAAATATTTCGTACCAGGTATAGTCTATTTTTATCATGCAGCTTGTTCACCAATGAAATCTGGGATAAATTTATGAGCTGAGTTCTAAGTTTGAATATGGCTAGAGAAAAATTTTTCCACTACAAATAATAAATTCAATAGTTTTTGTATTTAAAGAAAATAGACACCTGATTCAAGAAAATCTGGACATTGAGGCTCATCAACAGCTGTTGATATTCCAAATTTGGGATGTGGAGGTAACGGTGGAGGTACATCATAACTATCACTGCTCAATTTTTTTATCAAATTACTGTGACTAGAAATTTTGCTAATTGAATCATAGTAATTTCCTTGGAATATTAAATTAGTTTTTCTACTTATTGGAGTTAAATATTCAGGACGTGTATCAGTATTTAATTTATCATCTCCTTCACGCCACAATACACCTTTTGGTAGAATCATGGCATCAATATTTCCTCGCTTTACCAGAATTACTCTTGGACTAGCCCTGATCAATTGAGGATGTCTGAGGATGATGAAGAAAGTGAGTATGCTACCAGTTATAAAAAAAATACTTGTGACTGATATAATAATTATAATTGTAATTAGTTTATCATTTTCACAATTTTTCATATCAACCAGAGATTCTGAATTATTTGTTAAATCACAAAAATCAGCTCTTGAAAAATCTAATCCATAATTTCTCTCGGGTGTCTCACATTTTGGAACAATTCCAAATAAATTCGGTTTTTTATCAATTAATTTTTGTATCCATTGCAATTTACAATTACAATTCCAGGGATTATCCATCATCATTATCCTGATATTTGGATTAATTAATACAATGGCATTGAATATATTTTCATCGATTGTTGTGAGAAAGTTGTTGTTTAAAAAAATTTGTTTAACCGATTTTAGTGATTTAAAGGCATCAACATCGATATATTTTATCTTTGATGAGTCTAAATAAATGGATAAAATATTTGGAAAATTACCAAGAATTTCTGATGACAAGTGAGATATATTATTGCCCTGTAACGATAATAATTCAACTTTTGATAGTTGACTTCCACTTGTTATATTTTTCACAACTTTATCATTTCTTATCGATCTGTCTAATTCAATAATCTGCAATACATCAGCAACATATTCCAATAAATTAAATTCTGCCTCTTCAATAATTGTATCTCGAATCGTTAGGCCCAACAGATTATGAAATTTTTTAAATATTCCTTTTGTCAATTTCCTCACACTTCCATTAATAATTTCAACATATTTTGTACTCTCAACTGCTGAAGATGAGAATGAATTCTCATCGATATCAGTATCAAACAGACACTCTTCAAATATTAAATTAATAATGGAAAATTCAATAGTCATGCCTCCAGAAAATCGGCAATTCTCGAATTTTAATAAAGAAATTTGCCTCTCGTGTGGACACTCAATCTAAAAAATAAGAATTATGAAAAAAATAAAATAAAATTATCTTATTATATTGTATATTTACCTTAAAATTCGGTATGATTACACTGACATCTGATATATTGCTGCAAGTAATAATTTTGCATTTTTCAATATCACAATAACCATTCGGATTCCACAACTCTTGGAGATTTGTTTCATTGAAATGAGGAAGAATGACGAGATTGACGAAACCAATCATGATGCCCATAACTGTCGCTATAATTTTCATTTTTTCCTAAAAATTTCCACTAAATATCGCGATATTTTATGCTTCCAACTGCACCGCTTGAAATTCTCGTATTTGTCACATATGTTGCATCAAGTGTTATCTGCCCCTTTCATTTCAAATAGGATTAATAATTTTTTACAATTTGTCAGTAAAAATTTGAGGATAAAATTAAATTTGATATAGAAATTTATCGTCTCTAATGTATTTATTACTCATAACAATTATAATAATGAATTTTAAAATTTCAGAAATAATAACTAATGTACACACGTAGATAACTAATTATATATAATTTTTAGATTCGAAAAATGGGACTAATCGATGTTTCTAACGTTCAGATATTGACAATTTATGAGGAAAAACATGTTATAATGACACAATACAACTAATATATATATATATATATAGATCATGATTGTATTTTTCATGTCCTGATTTTTATTCCGTTTATAATAATAATATTATTATTAAAGATTGTACGACAACGGTCAATTGGATTTTATTATTATAACTCAGCATTTTTTATATGCTTGTGCAACTGCTTTGCGTGTCCAATATTATTATTTAATTCATTTTAAATATTATCTAAATAACTTTTAACATTTTTCCCTCCGTCCTTGATTCTTGGGATAATGGAAGGCTAGAACTCGAGGATATGTTTTATCACTTAATTTATCCATTTATTCCTGGGAGAGAGGTAATAATTATCATTAAAAATACTGACGATTTTAAAATTCGCCTCAGTATACCGAAATATTTTTTTTTTTCTTTTTGTGTCATCAATTGGTGAAATTTTTTTTTTTTTTTGTTTCAACTGTTTCGTTGATAGCTGTAAGCCACCTGTACAAAAATACATGTTTGCTAATTTAATTAGTCTTTTAATTGATTAGATAACAGGCGTACGTTCAGCTATGACGTCACCGACAAGTCGATATGTCTCAGTGTGATTTCTTTCCAAAAAGTGGCGAGAAATCCTTTTTCCATATAATTTTCTCATGATAGTAATTATATCTATAAAAACGATTAATTACGTAATTTACTGGTTCAGAGTATGTGCAACGGATAAATTAATTTCTCACTGTGTAAAATTTCCAGTTGAAATGAAATAATAATAAATAAATTATGATATGCCTCATACGTATTCTATATTAATTCATAGGGCCGTTACAGAATCGTATTTGGCATATCTATGGTTTCCATAATAATATTTTATAATATTCTCTCAGTATTGTGACTTGTATGAGTTTCACCTTGCCTCCCCTCAACAATAATATCTTCATTAAATATACAGTCAGTATGTTTAATATTTTTTTCATCAACAAATACAGTTTTTTTTTTTCAAAATATTTTAAACTTCTATCATCTATTATCATTTCATCACTATTGATTTCCCAAAAAAAAAAAAAAAAAAAAAAAATTGGGAATTCTGAAAGATATGTATATGATTTTTATGGTCAAGAGATCCTAAATTCATACTATGATTTTACATCAATAATGATATTAGTAAATGTGATATGTATATTTAATATAATAAATATGTTCTTTCTTCTTATAAATATTTTCACTTTCATCGATTAATTTCGTTTGAAAATATGTAATTAACGTAAAAAATTATGTTCTATCTATTGTTAGGAACGCTTTATAGTTTCCAAAGAAAAAAAAAAATTAATACCAATTATATGTTGAATAATTAACCACATATAGCTTTGGTAGAATTTATCCTTAATTACTAATATGATATGTTATATAGTTGGGTTGGGTGTGGGGATGAGCCAAAGACATAAAAAGAAAAAAAAATCAAAAATTGCTCATACCCAATTGCGGGTGCATCTATATTGAATATACGTGAACAATTCTTGGTGCATTTTTTTTTTTTTTTTTTTCATTATATTAATTTTTATCACATTTTCAACTTCCTTTGAATATTCACAGGAATTTAGGAAAACATATGTATACTCTGTGAGTTACAACGGGGCAAATGCGAAATAATAAAATTGAGTCTTTGAACACAAAGTGTTCACTTCCGGTTTAAGTATATTACGTTTCATCAAGCTGAGTGTTATTATGTAATTTTCATTCGGTATAATAAATAAAGGAAATATCATCCAAATTGAATGGAACTTGATTATAAAAGAATTTTTGTTATAAATGTATTGATAAAAATTTTCAAAAAGTCGTAAAAACTTTTGTTTCAATTTTATACCTGATGATGAGTATTTGAGGAAGTTGAAACGCGCTTTTGTGATATGTCTTAGAAATTCGTAATTATTTGAAAAAAAAAATTGAAGAAAAAAAAAAAGCCAATTGTATAGTTGAAGAGAAATAGAGAATATATTGGCAACCATCATGATATGTATCGTTTTAAAAAGTTGTTTTCTTGTTTCATTTATCAATGTTTTCTTGTATCGTCGCTCTCGATACAAGCCATTCATTGATACATCATTCTATCTATATCACACAGCCTGAAATGAAAAATTGATGTGGCTTTCGATTGTCAAAGTTAACAATTTTGAGGAAAAATTATGTTAATGAAGAAGAAAAAAAAAAAATATTTGAATGAATTTACAAGAAGATTAAAATTCCAATGATTGAAAATACACGAATAATGTCTCGAGGAAAATGATCAGATGCTGGTCCAGATGACGATACACGACCAGCATTTTTACCAACACAACCCATTTTTGCCAGTGGAATATTCTGTACTGCATACTCTCGATTTTCCGGCATCATCGTACAAACCGTGCGTTTTTTTGACATAAAATCATCATCTTTATCCTGAAGATTTTTCAACCAATCTGCAAACCATCGGAGCTCACACGTACAGATTAGAGGATTGTCTAGAATTTAAAATTCAAAATAAATCAAGAGGTTTTTTTTTTTTTGTTTAAATCTATTCACGTGGAAAATATTGACTCACCAGTTATATCAATCATTATTAACGTATCAATAACCGTTTCTGTTATGTCTTCAGGTATATGAACCAACTTATTGTTCTGTAGATTCAATGTTTGGAGTGAATTTAAATTTTCAAATATCATTGGAGGTAAGACTTTTATTCTGCAATGAATAAAAATTTATTTACAAACAAATTTAAATGTTAATTACAATAATAAATAGACTTACAGATTTTTTTGAAGATTGAGAAAGGTAATTGAGTCTCCATAACCGGTGAATGCATCCTCTGGTAATATTGTAATGTTATTAGATCTCAAATCCAAATTTCGAAGACGATGGAGTCTCCGTAAGGCGTCACTTGGTACAGCGTGTAAGTTATTATCACCGAGTTTCAAGTATTGAAGATTTTCTACGTAAAAAAAATGAATGAAATGAGGATTGAATTGATTTAAAAATAAAATGATAATATTTTTTTTACCCTCTAGGCCAATAAATGCATCAGGATCAACGTGAGTAATTAAATTTCCATCCAACTCGAGAGAATTTAATTGTGTCAAGTGGGAAAATGCACGTGCCGGTACCTCACGTATTTGATTGTGAGCTAGAACCAATGAATCGAGTCCCTTCAATCCTAAAAATCATACATTTGTATTAATTTTATTTAGTTCTTAAGATGAAAAATGTAATAAGAATGAAACTACACCTGCAAAATTGCCTTCAGTGATGGATGTAATTTTATTCTCTTGCATTTCCAATCTCTTGAGAACGTCAAGGGATGATAATGCTGCAGTTGGAACATTTGTCAATAAATTACCACCCAGATTCAAGCGTTTTAATTTTCGACTGAAAAAATAAATACAATTGAGTATTAATGATGTATGAAAAAAAAAAAATTAATTGTCCTTACTCATCAAGGCCAGTAAATGCATCCTGATCAATGGTGGTTATCTTGTTCTCGTAGAGACTCAACGACTCCAATGTATCCAATCCAGCGAACGAACGACTGCGAAGATCTTTGATTTTATTACGATTTAAATTGAGAATCATCAGAGAATGGAGATTGGCTAGGGCAGCTGATGGTACAGCCACCAACGAGTTCTGGGAGAGGTCCAATTGTGTCAATCCTTTGCCTGTAAATCATTGTCATCAAAGGTGTGATCAAGGAGAAAATTTTGTTTAAAAAAAAAGGAAATTTACCGATGGAACTGAGGGAACTTTCTTCAACGACAGCCAGAGTGCTATTGTGTATTGTCAGATGATGAACAATGAGTCCAAGAAAAACAAATCCTGGTAATTTTGGTAAATTATTATGTCGTAACTTCAGATAATAGATTACTGGATTCTGTTGGCCTTTCAATGCTGTCATAGCTGCACTTATGTGCCCATGATCGGTAAATTCACATAATATATCCAATCCCAGTGTTTTAACTGAACACACGCATGGTTTTATGGATCCATGAGGTGGACACTGCTGGGATGTTTGTGCTCCAATTATATCCATCATTGTCCACACCAGCCAGAGATAACAACATATTCTCATCTTAATTATCATAGTTTTCTTCAGTGTTTACAACTTTTAGATATTATTATTTTCTCCTCCTCTCTTTTCTACCGTAAACGCCCCCTCAATTACTGTGAATCTACTCTTTGCAGGCACTCATTGCTTGTTTCTACAACAAAAAGCAAATAAAATTTAATTTCGTTTCATTGAAATGAGAAGAAATTAAGTATTTACCTTCAAAATGTTGAAAAAAAATTTATATTGGAATAGTCATGAAAAATTACGACTATTTCACACAATATTTTATTTATTTTGATCATTGTTGTTTTATTTTTTCACGATACACTATTAAAATTTAATTTATCATTCTTAAAAAAAAAATATTTTTATTACAACTAATAATGTAGCTCTATCGCGTCCGTTATAACCGGGTGGACCCGTGTTTTGCTCGCATCTTGGTTCGCACCATTCCATTCCCTTGTGGGCAACCTAATGGACAACTTCCGGTTTTGGGGAATGACGAGAGTTAAACATCGAGTTATCGAATAGGTGGTGTATATATCTGTAGCTTTCCTCGTGCCTTTTCTTCTCATATAGTGTTTAATATTTTTTTTTATTTCCCATCGATTTTCAAACTCTCATCATTATGCATCAGTTGTCAGATATAAAAGAGAGAATCAGAGGATGCAACGGAGAGAATAAATATTTTCGGTTGAAGGAAAAATAAAACAAGTAGGCGGCAGCGACATGCGGCTATAGATTTGTAACTACAGATTTGCGGTTGTGGAGTTTGTTCATTTTACGTGTGCGTTATTTTTCGCCATCAATCAATTGATGGAGTGCTTCCGAATGGTCCTTTCAATAAATGTTTTGCATTTCATATCTAGAAAGTTGAATATCTCCGGAACCATTTGTCCGATTGAGCTGATTTTAAATACAAAACATGGCAATCATGAGAGTCACCTTCATGACAAATTTCAAGTTGATATCTTCATTTTTTCAAAAGTTGACGTGCTTATAAGAATTTTTAGCAAAAAACAGATAATTGGCCATATCTCTAAAACTTTGCATTGACCGGTATATATATCCTCGTTGATTCAGATGGTAGACGACGAGACGAAGATTTTGAAAAAAAAAGCCAATAGGTTTGGTAATTTCTGAGATATTTACGAAAAACAATTTAGAAACAAATCACTATTCCTCAAAAACTACTCAATCGATCGAGCTGAAATTTGGCACAGAATTAGCTCCAACTAATACCAACAATCTGACAATATTTCAGATTTTTCGGAAATGATTTGCTCAATTAATTGGTCAATTTAAGAAAAAGTGACTCCCGAGTGGACACGCGAATAGACAGACATTGTCTCCAAACTTTGTATTTTTACGTTTCAAACCATTCTACACCATTTCCAGCCAAAATTAGAAAATGTAATAATGGGTCGATATACAATGCTTCCATTCAGAAGCAAAATATCATAAATACTTGTTCACGTTTTCTAGGCTTGAGGGTCATTTTCGGAGATTTGGGGGAGTGATATTGATGGCATATTCTTTCATGTTTTATCTGAATTATTCCCCTAGTATTGTAGGGAGAAATGTAATTTTCTTTGGCCAGCCCTCATTGTACAAACTCTCAGGCAATTCTAATTATATCACTCATATACTTTGAGCGCCCCTTTGTATACATAAGAATAAAAAAAAAAGGGAATAAGCCATTCATACAATCTCATATTAATCCTAATTGATTTTACAGAGAAACAATTATTTCTATTTTCTATCGCATCTCTATAAATTTTTAAATAATTAGAAATTCAATTGAGCAAATATTTTCAACAAGTTGTCACAATAAAACTTTCAAGTATATTTCTTGTCCCTGAGATTCTCGTACAACGCTATAAGCACTTTCGTCAGCTTCGCGCTGAGTATTCCATCGATTTTTGCCGCTATATGGTTACATGCGTAAAAGCTTGTGCCAACCAGATCGACATGTCACTGTATATTAATTCATTCTTTAGTTGAAATTATCAAAAGCATTTGTTTTTGATTTCTCAAGCAAGAATCTACAGGTAGAATGCCTTTGAAAGAACGGATCACTCCTTAAAGGACAATTTACCGTTAATTATGTTGGATAATCTTCCACCAACAATTGGAGATATTTTCAAATTTTCCCATCAGATGAGATAACTTTGTTGCATGATAAATGTAAAGAAAACGAGAATTTTAAAATTGTCTTCAGGTGAATTCAATGAGTGACGATTCAATTGAGGAGAGTGGACATTGAATCATGAGGCACGATATAAAGACCACTTGTTACGCATATTCCTCTTTCTCTGACCCTTTTCCACAAGCATTATAACATCAATCTTCATCTTCTGATGTCAATGAATATTTCCAAATTTAATCAGGTATGGATACATTATCTGGATGGTATTATCATTGATATTCAACTGACCTTTGTCTCTCCAATTCCAGATTCTTTTGTTACTCAATCCTCTTCAGTGCATGAGTAATTGATGATGATAAATAAATAAATAAATAAAAAATTATTATCGAAAGACGAAAAACACCCAAAGGACCTCACTCTCTCCCTCACACCCTTAGCTCCTACTTCCTGTTGGTACCCACAATTGTATCCTACTCTATCCCCGGGTTCTACACTCGTGTACTAGCAATACCTTCAGTATTGAAGTATTCGAGGAACACCCTTGGAGCGTGCAATTACATAGCGCCGGCGCCTCTCAATTCTCTGCACTTGCGCTCTTCCTTGTAGAGCCCTGTCGTTTTGTTTTCTTGAGAAATGAATTAGAAAAGAAAAATTTGGGAGATATCATAATGAAACATTGGATGAAAAATATCATCATATCCTCCCCCTCCCTTTTCACATTCATTTAATAAACTTTAATTCAGAAAAAAATTGGTCAATATATTTTTTTTTATTTTTCATATAAATTGCAAAAATTCGTGACTGCTTGGACTAAAGGATGTAACGTTATCCTTCGTTGGGGTGGGAGGGAGTGGGGGTATATCCTAAGAGCAGCAGTGCGCCAAAAACTGGGTCAATACTGTTTTCTTTTTTTTAACTTGTTCCTGTATTGTTCTCCTTAATTTCACATGCTATGTGGAAAAAGGTCGTATGAACTTAAAAAATAAATATTCAATCCAAGTTCGTTGGGATTGAAATATTCTGAATCGTTTGACCTCTTGATTCGACTTTCCAGCCTCCTCTCTAGACCGTTCGACCCCTTAATTCGACCTTTCCGCTCCAACTCTCAACCATTTGACCCTTGATTCAACCTTCCAGCCTCCTCTCTAAACTGTTTCACCCTTGATTTGGCCTTCCTATCGATCGCCCAGCTTTTTCTCTAGACCGTCTAACTCTTGATTCGATCTTTAAGCCCCCTTTCTAGATTGTTTTACCCTTGATTCGACCTTTCAGCATATTACAAGTGTGACAGTCCTTCATCACGAAGTTGATTGATAATGATTTTCATTCATGTTCCGATTGGTCGATGGATCAATTAATGATCAATTGAAAAATTCTGAGTCGTTAGTGGAAAAAGGTCGTATGATTTCGGTCATCGAAAGTTACCCCAGAATGATTCCTTTGGTCCCCAAACGTCGAAATTTTACATTACCTCGAGAATTTTACATACGACTTTTTTCCACCAATGTGAAATTATGTGAGGTTCATTTGGAGAAGGGATAGCCCATTATCAATTCTTCAATCTTTATTTATTTTTTTTCATTGATAATTTGATAAATAATTATTTTGTTGATATTTATTATTTGAGATGGTGGAGGAGCAGTCTAGATAATAATTTAATGCATTGGAAAAATACAGTTGTATAAAGTAAACCGATATTCATTGTAGGAACTATTTTATTTACACAACAATATATTTTAGTTATCACTAACAACATGCATTAAATGAGCTTTTTGAATTTTTCATCTCCTTGGAAAAAATGAAAATTATTCATCAAGAAATTAATAAAAATGATGGATGACTTGAGTAAAATATAATTAATCTATTTATACAATATCTCACGTGTATTTCTTTATGTATAATTGAGTAGTGCCGTTGAATTATCAAAATTCAACAATTAAAAATCATGTTTGACTGAGAAAACTATTGTTCTTAGTGATTAAACCAGCACTGCTCTCTGATAAAGGTATAACAGCTGTTTTTTCACGTGATGGTATTTTTGTTCGTGACTTGACATTTGGCTTGATTCCCTTGAGAAAATTCTATCAACAGAGAGAGAGAGAGAGAGAGAGAGAGAGAGAAAATAAATAAGTAAATAAATCAATATTATTGAGAAGAGAATATAGGAATCAATTAATTACCTCTTTTATTGATCCTGGTGTTGCAATTACGTAATAAATTGCATAAACCGGTATCCAAATCATTGATGATAAACTCAGACAAAAACCGATAATTTCAGCCCATGTGGGATACTCATATTGACTTCCATATTTCAGTGGTTTGTATTGGACACATTGAAAAATAAAAATGAACTAAAATTAAATATACTGTTATACTTTTGTCTCAACAGATGATTGATAAATTTTTTTTTGAATAAACTCACTGCCATAATAATTGGTGCAAAGAATACCCAACAGATGTACCAAAATCGATGAAGCTTGATACCCATCATCTGGTGTATGCAGTCACAAAATTTTTGGGCACCAAATATCCATGATATTGCAATTGTTTGAAAGAAACATACCCAGAGTATTGACATACCACTTGCAGAGTAAAAATCCATCAATTGAAAAATGTAAATGCCACCCTGTTATACAATTAAATAATTATAATTTGTATTAACATTTCATTAATATAAAATATATATATGTGTGACTCACGTGAGATACCATGGGGATTCCCAGGAGAAACATTAAACTACAAATAGCGATTGTAAATTTATTTCGATGTGGTCTCAAGAAATCTGACCAATTATCAACAACTCCAGTGATAAAAGACTCGACGATACAAAATTCACTGTCAATTCCCAAAATCTGAAATATAAATTTTTTTTCTTTATTCTTTCCACTTTTTGTTGAATATAATATCAGTATAATTGACTAACAATGAGCATAATGAAGAAAATACTGGCCCACAGTGGAGCACCAGGTAATTTTAATACAACTTCAGGATATGTTAGAAAAACAAGACCTGGCCCACTTTTAACAACTTCTGATACTTTTGTATTTTGTTCTAAAGCAATATGTCCCAGTATTGAAAATGTAACACAGCCAGCAATCAAGCAGGTGAGTGTATTAACAACACAGGTAATCAGTGCATCCCTAAAAATTGTTAAATTCAATTAAATATCAAAACGAATCCACAAAATTTGCTACTAGTAAATAATTTCACTTACTTATAACAATTATGGTGAAATTTATTGTATGATCCCAATGCTGGTAATGCCCCAGTGCCAATACTGTAAGCAAAGAATATCTGTGTAGCACCATCAATCCATGGCCCTGGTGATAACAATTTTTCCCATCTCGGTGTCACGTAATAGAGTAGTCCAGCACCAGCACCCTTCAGCGTTACAGCTCTTGCCAAAAGAATGAAAAGCACGACATATGGAAATAACGCTGAAAACCATATGATCTTACCACTCTGATGAAGACCACGTCGTATTATAAAATATACAAGTAACCATCCAAGAATTAAACAACCTAGCAATTCCCATTGGATTCCCCCAATATCATCAATACCTGATGTTATACCAAGCACTCGTCGCCTAGAAATAAATTATAATAATTTTTATGTTTATTTTGTTATAAATAGTTATAACTTACTCCCAATACTCTTCAACTGGAGATGTCGAATGACTCGAATTAGTATAATTTTGATGGGATTTATTTATACTTGCTGCATGACAATTATCTGTATTCCACCAATTTTCTGGATAAAAAAGAAAACGAAATTTTGATTAATCAATACTACTAGGATTTTTTTAAAAATCATTTTATGTAAAACCTACCGCAATCGTTCCACGGCAAACCAGGCAATTTTGTGAATGTACTGATGAGGTAGAATAGAGTCCACGCAATTATGATGCAATAATAGACATCCAGATAAAAAACAATTGTCATTGTTGCATATCCAACGCCTGTATTTGAACACAAAAATTAAATAAATTGAAATATCGAGTGATTAATTCAAACCATAATATTACCTTGTAAAAGTGGACATAATTGTCCAACTAGTGTCATTCCTCCAGCCCCCAAATACTGTCCAATGGCAACTTCTTGAAAAAATATTGGAATACCACAGAATATCATAGCAATTCCATAGGTAACAAGAAATGCACCTCCACCATTTTTATAACACAAATATGGAAATCTCCAGACATTTCCCAATCCAACTGATACGCTGATACATGAAAATAAAAAATCAAGTTTGTTATCCCAACCACCGCGTTCATCATCCTCTCTGCGGCTATCTATTTCCGTATTTTCATGCTCTTGAATTGTAACTGATGTGATAATTTTTTTTGAAGCTGCACGCGATGATTCACCACCACCAGCTGATATTACTTTTGCCTTGAACTCTATGAATGTTTGGTCAGGATCAACTGGATTACCTTCCTCACCCCAATAATACATTTTCTCGGCCATGGTGATTCACTACAGAGGACAATCATCATCATCATCAGAGATTATTTGGATTTTTTTCTCCAACAATTGGAGAGAAAAAAATGAAAAATTTATTTAAAAAAATATAGAATTGCACGAGATATTGGAAGGGAGGAGGACTCAACAGGGGGAGAGTGTCCTACAGGGATGCTGAAACGGTAAAATCAATAGTCACGTTTCGCATTATGCTCAACAATATTGCACAACAAGAGACAATCATCAAAAATTTTGTATAAAAAATAATTTCACTATTTTTTATAATAATTTACATTTACAGTTTACCGTTTTGTTGACGAGCATAAGTGGTGACTCCTCACAAATATTATTATATTGTTGATAAAAATTATTATTTTTTTTTTCGTTTAAATAAAATCACAAACTTTAATAATAATAATTGTTGACTTTTTAATCTCAATTTTAGACTTTAATAATTTTTTCAAATATTTGGTATATTCATTTCGGAAGTGCACACTCCTGCGACCTACCTCACAAGGTTTGTCGCTATTGAATATAATCCACAAGGATTGAATGCAACCCCTGCAGGCCAATGGATACGCATGCGTATCTATTGTAAAAATAATAATACATAGAATTTCATAAAATTTTGTTATCAAGTCAATTTAATTTTTTTTTTTTCACATATAAAATACTTGTAAATTTGTAAAAAAATTATTGATTAAGAGACTTTTCACTTGAGCCACTGATAGGCATCACTGTATGACAGCTTCTGTGATTATGTATTTGTTGTGTATCATGCATCACTTGGCATTCATTATTATTAGTATTATGAATAATTTTAGAATTTTTTTTCATCAGTGAATCTTGATGAAAGAGTCCATTCCAATTAGTGCCAGAATATGATAATTGAATTTGATTTGTACACTCAGCTGAAATATCTGAATGACATTCATCACAAAATGATCCCATTTCACTCTTGTCCTGAGCTTCTGTGATTATGTCATTGTCATCACGTGACCAAGAATCAATTTTCTTTTCTCTATCAATAAAGAAAAGTCTAATTATAATTAAATTCCCTCCCCAAGAGACATGTATCTAAAATACCTATTTATCAAAATATTTTTCAATTCCCATTTGAAATGTTCTACTAGTGAAGAAATCAAAAATTGAAATTTTCCTGTTAAATTTCGAATGTGCAGAGATAAATGTAAAATAATTCCACTAATAATCATTGACAAAATCCAACTGACAAAGCTGGCAGATATGATGGTTGGTGATGGTGGTGGTGGATAGAATGATTGCCATACTCGTTGCCACCAGAGTACATGAAATTGATCAACTTGAATTTCCTAAAAATAAAAAAATGAAAAATGTATGAGCAAAGCTTCTTGTTGATGATTAGATATTACTAACGTGACTCCAGTATGACCATATACAGCAATAAATTATTCGTTGAAAAATCAGCCAGTACCAGAGTCCAGCATTGATGATAATCCAATTGATGAAAATCTTGATATTGATAAAAGAAAATAGCATCAATGATGTAATAAAAATACTAAATAATGGTATTTATTTACTTGAATAATAGTCTCCAGTGTTTTATTTGATATTTTAAAATACTTGAAATTTAATTCTCTCTGAGTAAAAATAAATAGAGCGGCTATAACCATGATAGATGGAAATGTGTGAATAAAGTCTTGTCCAACAGCAACTTTTCCATACTCCCGAAATACACGGTGCTGGAGAAAAAATACTTTTTGAGGGACCAGTAGAGTTGTTATTAATTGTGTGCCAAGAGTATCCAAACAAGACATGGTATATTCTAACCCTCTCTGACAGATGGAGGACGGCCTCTGGCTATTGAGAAGAAGAAAGAAATGAAGAAGAAGAAGAAAGAAGAAAACAAAGGAAAAATACTGTCGATATGTCTTACATATAATATGTACAAAATATTTATATACAAATTTCAATTATCATTTAAAAAAAAAAAAACAAGATGATGTAAAATTTCTGTTTAAATCAGAAAATAATCAGGTCCAACGAATGATCCGCATTTTGGAAAGTCGTGAGGCGCTGGAACCATGTCACCAGCATCACCAACTTGGAGAATCACATCCAAACCGCGTGTCCACTCGGGGGCATGCTCGTCACGCAACATCCAATAACCTTGTGATATTAAGGAATGAAATTTGATAATTAATAAAGTAATATTGAATAATTATCTCAAATTTATTTACCCGGATTATCAGCTTTAAATCGAATAGCAACAGCTCCATATTTTGGTACAATCACTGTATCCTTGAGCGGTGGACACGCCAAATTACGTTTAAATAATAAATCATTTTTATCCATTTCTTTGATATCATCGAGATTTACACTTTTACCAAAATTTCTAGCACCCACAACATAAAAATGATATCCATGAAGATGATACACGAGATCATCACGTCCAGCTGAAATTAATGGTGAAAAATTTGGGGGAAAAAAGCGTTTTAAATATTTTATTCTCGTTATAAAATAATATTACCTTGATCTAGGAGAATTATTTCGACAGTAGTGCCTAATGGAATGCGTCTGAGATGGACACATTCACACTCAGTCCCTCCATTCTCTGGTTTTTTGCATTGATTAGATACATTGGGATCACTACCAGAACATAAAATATCCTCTGGTACATCAGCACCCTGGGTCAGCAATGGAGACGATGGATACATGAAACTTGCATTATTCATACTCAATATTTTCATATCTTCTCCTGATTAAGAAAAATAAAAGATATCACATTAAAATATGAGAGTTTCTAGCATTAAAAACAGAATTTTATACCTGCTAAATTGGATACTAGTGTTTGTTGAATAATTGGTAGATAAATTGTCATTTGAACTCTTGGTTTGTCCAATGATATTGGCAATGTTTTCAGTGCTTTCACTTCGGTAATACAAGTATTCTCAAGTGTCTGACACTTGTCAGCAGGATTGGTGGTTATTTCAATTTTACGTGCCACATTTATTGTCATTGGTCCATCAATTGTCTCTAAATCATTTGATATTTTATATTTCAATATTGCAGAACCACTGATTGAATTTTTCCCACACGATTTTACCGTTTCAGCCATAATATTATACCGATTATCATCATTTTTTTCATTCATTTGTAGAATAAAATCTGCTCTTTCACCTGTGACAATAATGAAAAATTTAATAATTATCGATATTATTTAATATTATCACAACATACCGTTGGCAATTGTAATTTTTTTAATTATCAATGGTTCCACAGGATGACCATCTAAAGCAATTAGTAGCATTGAGTGATGTTGAATGAAAAATGTAACAGGACATGTGCCAGCACCTCCAGCATGAGCAATCCTAAAACGATGTTTTTTTCCAGGTATAACGTTGAAAATTGATAGTGGCATTTTGGAGTCGTGGGATTGACGACCTTTTCCATTAATAAGTAGTAATGCTGATTTTTTATCAACACCATGATCACTCATAGCAAGATCATTTTGTTGATTAGAATGATGCCACTGAGATATGAGAATAACATGACTAGGATCGTCTATATCATATAAATTACGATGTGGCTCTCTGACGTCAGCTTGTCTGACAATTAATGAACCAAAAATACCATTGGTTATATCGGAGGCTGTAAAATTATCAATTCATCAAGTTAATTTATCATTATGTATAAATTCAGTAGTAAATTGGTAAAATGGTTTAAGTCGATTTCATCCTAGGGTCAATTTTTGATGGATATCTTTAAATCTATGAGAGTTGTCAAAATTTTTGTAAATATCTTTTTTCTAGCCCTTATTTCAGTCCACAAAAAAGGTCTCTATAAAAATTTCGCCATCTCCCTCAGATTCCGAGATAATCATACCTGAATGAGAGTGCCAGAGATGTGTACCAGGTATCGATGCTCTAAATTTATATTGAAATGTCGTATAACTTGGTATTGGACATTGGGTGACTAGAGGTACACCATCCATCGAAGGTGTCTCAATTTGATTCTGACCACGCCAGTGTATGGCTGCTGCTTTGCCAGGTAGTCTATTGACAATGTCAACTACCAGAATATCATTTTCACATACCTAATAAAATTTATTACCATTAAAAAATTGTATTATTTACTAAATTTAGCAGATACTCCTCATATACCTGAATACTGGGTCCAGGTAGCTGACGATTTGCTGTGAGTATTCCACGACGATGACCATCAACGGAGATGCAGTGTTTAGAGTAGCAGGATGTCTCATTCACCAAACAATCCCCACACGCTCTATCAATATAATTGTTTATTAATTAATTAATCATTCTCTCCTTACATAAATCCTTTTTTTTTACCTAGATTTATTACATAACGGTTAATGATGCAATGGCTAAGTGCACATTCTAGTATACAAGTTCACCCTGTTACCGTAATATTGATGCAATTTTAGTGATATAATAGTTGTGAAATAATTTGTAATAAATTTCAAATGAATATCGGTCATACTTGCTGAGAGAATGAAACGGTTCTAATGTTAATTTAACTCGACAAATCATTGGCCAGTCGAGGTGATGGCAGGGTCTGTCACAGGATAAGAATGTTTGTTCTGAAAATTAAAATCAAACAATTAAAAATTAGAAATAATAACTTCAATTATAATTAAATTTAAACTGATAATTTTTTTCTTGTTCTCATCTCTGCAAGCAGCTAAAAAGGATTATATTAGAAAACTTACTAGGCCTGTAATTACAAAAATGTAAAAAAATTGCTGCTGATAAAATCATGATGACAATGATACCGGTACGTTGAAGATGTACATTGAGAATCATCTGGTCAATTAGCATGGTATCACCTTTTACTAGACTTTTAATTATCTTATCAAATATAACAAAATATATAAATCATAGCACAATAATAAGAGCACTAACTACAACTATGTAACTGATGATAATATTTGCTGTAGCAGGTACCGTAATACCGATCAAGACTGTTGAAATGAAAGGAAAAGTGAATAAGTCTTGAGACAATCCATAGCCCGTTAGACATACATATTCTCCTTATCTCCTTCCAATACTCCGTTTCACTGAATTTTTGGCAATGAAAGGAGACGAATGTTGTTTTTTTTTCTCCAACAACGACAGTCTATATGTATAATGGTGAAAGTTGTCTGGTGATGTTGGGCCTCAGTGGCCTTTGAAAAAAAATGTATACATATTGCTCTCTCACTGCTTGTCTTTCTTGGCCATTGGTAAACTTTCATCTGACGACCTTTCTTTCTGCTCATCCCCACTCTGTATATAATTTCTGGGGCTTAAATAATTTTGCTTTCCCTTATGACTGTCTCTGGATTTTTTTTCATAATCTGTATGATGGAAAGCAGGTGTCGGTTTGAGGGATTCTGATGAATGTCTCCATCAGAATTTGCATCTAAAACTTTTACTTTCTTGTATTTGTTGACAATAATTGATATTTTCTTTTTTTTTTTCTCAATATATTAAATATCATAAATTATGAAAATTAATCATTTTTCAAGAACTGCTAAAGATTTTAATAAATTAAAAAGAAAAATATTTTCAGTAGATGCAAAAGAATACAACGAACGCTCTCAACCGGTATCAAATGCACACGCAAAAGCATATATGTATATATTTTATATAGGAAGAGCAAAGAACGGAACATATTACTTGAGTATTGAATATACATTCTATAAAATGTTGGGGTAATAGTACATATGTATTAGTGTAGCACTTTCACCTATTTTTTACCAATTTTAATATTAATAAAAATAGAAATCACTTCCCGAAAAATTATACAATAAATTATATTGCATTACTTGGAGAGATGTTGAGAGAAAATCTATGACATCACTTGTACCAATGTATTTTATATGATTGATGAATATATTGTAATTGAAAGAAATTACCTGGTATCGGGGTCAGATAAATAATTGTCGCTACAACAGAACCGAGACCTATGAAAATTGCTATTCTAAAAAACATTGTAATCCACCCAAAAAAAATTTCTCATTTATTATTAATCGAGAAACAGCGAAAAGAGATATAATTTCTGTGAAAAACACGTGAAGAAGTAATCAGCGTGGAAGTCGCGGCGGTACTAGCTGGTTCGAGGCAAGTTCATTGCCAGCGAGAGAGAGTTTATTTCCGTCTGGATTGAGAAACAACTTGTTATAAAGGATTCGAATAATGAGGAAATAAAAAGATGAAGGTAAACAGGAAGAACTTGTCGTCATTACACTACCATAAAAATGAAATTGCAATTTTAATTTATTTTTCCAATCCTCACCTGTTCCAATATACTTATTTGATTCCAATAAATTGGTTTTTATTGATTTTAATTGAAATATTAGGGGAATAATAATTTAAAAATAATCTTCATTAGCGCTAGAGGACTACCCGTCCTCCCATAGGTTCTGATAAAAATTTCCCCCACTCTTGTAAGACGCCATCTTCAATTTTTATACTGACTCCATTTATTGCGCGCGCTGACTGTCGGTAAATATGAGTGAATCGAAATTTTTTACTGTCACGACCGTGAATTTCCCCGAAAAAAAGAGTTAAAATTGTCTACTTGGTGTCCAGAAGGTAATCCCCCATCTTTTTACGTATTTATTTTATGTATTTTATCAATTAAATATGCAATTATCAAGATTTTTGTCATTCCAAAAAAAAGGTGCCAAAGCGCAGCTATTCTGCGCATTCTCTTCGACGCCATCTTGATTTTGTGGGTATAAAAATTTGAAATTAATTTGAGATACAAAATGGATAGCGAGAAAAGGGCGCTATGTAGTCATTATGTAAGACATCATCTGCTGCCAGATGATATTTTGCATGTAGATTCCATACAGCCCCGTGGATTATGCCTCCTGGGGATACCACGTTAAAAAAAACGCGTCATGTGTATTCTACCTCCTAGGTGACGTGGAAAAGAATACGTCATATCACTTATTTAGATGTTCTTTCCACAATTTTTAGGTTAGGTTAGTTGTGACATTTTTTTTTCAAGGACAATTAAATCCCTCTAGCGGCAGTAAATTGTAATTTCATCAATAAATTTCAGTTGTAATTATTTTTTTTCGAATCCCAAAGTCCAAGTTTGACATTTTTAACGCGAAGAAGTCACTTCGGCTTATCACTTAACGAAAAAATTATTATGATCAAACGTAGATCAACTTCACAATCGTTCAAAGATCATTGAATCATTGGAGTTGAATTGTTCACAGAAGGTTAAATAACAATGTCACTGTCAAAGCCATCTCAAATTATTTTCGACATTGTTGGGGCTTATTTCAGTAGTTTGTACACAAATCCAATTCGGACAAAGGCAATTACCAGGTAAAATTACAGGAAATTTGTAACAATTATCTAAAGAATAAACAATTTGTTTATAATTTTTTTCAAGTTGTATATTGGCTACAGCGGGTAATTATGTATCTCAGAGGATCATGGGAGTCAAGGAGCTCAATCGTGACAGTCTCCTAGCCTTTGGATTATTCGGGTAATCAACATAATCACGGATTTCAGACTTTTTTTTCAGATTTTAATAGATAATTTCTAACTTTAGGCTGTTATTTGGTGGTCCAGTGCCTCATTACTTCTACAAGTATATTCATTTGATAGCTAGACATCCTCTGGGTATTTTATTGGTCGAACGACTGATTTATGCTCCTTTTTTCCAAGGATTGTCACTCTATATGTTGGCTAGACTTGAGGTGAAAAAATTACAAAATTTCCTAATTATATCGTTAATTAATGATTTTAGGGAAAAATGTCAAGAGACTTGTTTTGTAGATCAAGAAATTTCCTACAAAAAAAGTCTCTTGATATTTTGTGATAAAATCAATTGTTTGAGAGATAATTGATATCAAAATTGTGTTTACAGGGTAAATCACATGATGAGTCTTACAAAAACATGAAGAAACTCTATGTGCCAATATTACTCGCTAATTACAAATATCTGACTCTTTTGCAATTTATCAATATTCGTTACGTTCCTCCAATGGTAAATTTTCTCATTTTTTTTTATCAAAAAATTTCAATTATCACAGATTTATTAATTTATTATTTATAATTTTTAGTTGAGAGTTCTCGTGATTAATTTCATTGGATTCGTATGGACAATTTATCTTGCAACTGCACGTGCTAAAGGCACAAACAAGCGAAGAGATTAGGACTTTTTTTTTTTTTTTTAATAAATAAAATATAAAAGAAACATTCCAGAACTTTTTCACTCTGTCAATTGTTAATTAAAATGAATCACAATCAATAAATTTCCAATGATTTTTTTATTATTATTGTTAAGCATTTCTTGGATTTTAAATCACACAACAACAATACAGATTATGTTACAGGTAAATAAGAGATCATTTTAACATTTTCATTAATACTTTTTTCTTTAAAATTAATTTAATTAATTACGTGCAATTAAAATAAATAATCATACCCTAGAGATACTTTTCCTCTTTCATAAGTAAGTTAATTCAATGACTAGATAATTAATTGAGACCCTAGATCGTAATCCCTATTTACAAGTGAAAAAAAAAAAAAAAAACATTTTAATTCAACATTGCACTAAATATCATTCAAATCACAACAATGTTCACCTTTAATTTTAATTTGACCAGAATTCATTAATTAAAAGCAAGAAATGATGAATAAGAAGACGAGGGGGAGAAAAGAAAGAAATTTTTCATCTTTAAAAATGTCTCAAGAGTTAAAAAAAAAGGATTTTCTAACGAAGAAAAATGAATTACGTACACATCAACGTGTATATGATGGGCTTCGAGTTGGAGAATGACTGGATCGTCTACTTGGACTTGACCAATCACTATTTCTGGAGCTTACACTGGTGCTTGGTGACGATGGGGGTGATGGTGTTGGTCGATGATACGGAATCGGTCTTTTTCTAGCGCTATAATTAATTTTATTAGTCGAAAAATTGCCCCAAAAACCTCCCATAAAAATTTAATTTGTTAATTGCAGCTAAATAATCAACAAACAGGTACTAATTAAACTAAAAAAAAAAAAACGTGCAAAAATTAAAAATCAAGTACTTACCGAATAAATAAAACGATGCAATTCTCATTTTTTTTTCTAGGATATACGAGTGAAAATTTGTGAATAAATTACAAAAATAAAAATACGTGAACTCTTGCAGGATATACATCAATACTTTATTCGTGAATATGGACACTAAGTCCAATGGATTCTACTTTTTATCATAAATTTACAATGATAATTTATAAATTTCTGATTCTCGAGGAAAATGGAGATGAGTTAGAATTATCTGAAATTTATTTTTTTTCCTTTTCACTGAATTAAAATATCCGTAATCAATAATAATAATTAATTTTTCAATTGATCAATAATTCTTTCAATTAATGTCTCCATATCCTCAACTACTCTATGACACACATGCCAATTAATTAATTAATGCATAAACGTGAAAATACAGTGGTCATCGAAAAAAAAAAAAAAAAAAAAATCACTCGTTACAAAACTTGAAATAACGACGAGAAAGAAAAATAAAAAGACAAAAAAGTAATGACTAATTTCATGGTTTTGTTGCCTGAAGAGCGAAATTCAATGAATTCGAAAGGAAAAAAAAAAAAAATAAGAGAATTTAATTGATGTGGAGGATTCATCTTCTAGGTCTGCCCTTTGATCTGTCTCTGCTATATACAAAAAAAGAGGAGAAAAAACAACATAAAATAAACATAACAAAATAATTGTCAGGTATTCTAATGATATTTAGCAAATGAAATAACGATATTGAGTGCAAAAAAATTCTAGGAAAATTTATTTCAATTATTACCTGGTGATACGACGTCTATCGAGAAAACTCGGTGAGCCATGACGTCGAGGGATTGATGGTGATCGTGATCTACTGGTGCCTGATGAGCTTGATGAGGACCTTGAGGAACGACTTGAGCCACTGCTTGAAGACCTCGAAGAAGACGAGAAAGTCCTTCTGCTGTGTCTAGAACTTATTTAATGCATAATCATAAACTTTTTATCATTTCTCAACTTTTACAATAGGAAAATTAGAAACTTGCAAGAGACTCATTAGCTCACCTTCTCGAAGAAGCAGAACTGCTCCTACTGCGACTCCTCTTCTTCTCCCTACTCCCCCCACTCCCCCGAGAGCCTGACCTAGACCTGCTCCTGGATTTAGTCGGTGATCTGGACCTCTTTCCCTCACTCCTAGACCCACTCCTGCTCCTAATTTTCTTCAAAGAAACCGATCTGGACCTCGATACCGATCTCTTCGACCCTGAAGAGCTCCTGGAGCCCTTGGACCTCACTGGAGACACACCAGAGACACTAGTCTTCCCCCTGGATTCAGACCTAGACCTCTTAACTGACATAACAGACTTTTCCCTCGACCTAGACCTCGAACAAGACCTGGAGTACGATTTCTCCTTTTCAGGTGATCTAGACTCCCTCGAGACCACTGGAGGTGATTCAGACGGTTCCCTCAGTCTAATACCCCCCTCCACCTTGCCAAAACCACTCTCTATACCCTCTCCAGCCTCTTCTCTAGTCAGAGGTAGTGCGGGGGATGGTGAGCGACTGGATTCCACTGATCTCACATCAGAAACTGTTATTTTTCCCAACTCTTCAGTTTTCTTCGATGATTCTTCATCATTTCCCTCAGGAATCAATGATTTCTGCCTCAATATAATTTCATCACTGACTCCAATTGACTCCTTTGGAGGTTCAGCAGGCAATGCAATATCCAAAATCACTTCCTCAATCTTCTCTGTTTTTATTTTAACTGGAGAAATCACTTTTTTACCCAGAGACTCTTTAGCTTTAGCTGTTAATCCTCTTTGCAATTGTTTCAAGGTATCGAGCTCTTTAATTCGTTCCTCGTCCTCAGGTTTTGGATAATCCTCACCAGGATCTGCCTCATCTTCACTGGAGGATCTCAATGAAACTCTAGGGGTAATTATCCTCGGTTTTATTGATTTAGATGGAGATTTGGATTTTCCTTTGGATTTATCATCAGTTTTACGATCTTTTGAACGTCTTTTATCATCAAAAACGTCTCTATATCTGTCTGGATGTCTTCTAGCTGGTGAATAGGACAGGGTTGAACGTCTGGAGCGACTTCTGGAGCGTTTTGATCGACTTATTGATCTTTTTAATGCAGATCTCGATCTAGATCGACTTTTTCTTCGTTCTTTAGATCTCTCTCTTCGATTTCTACGAATTGGAGATCTTGATAATTGTCTTCTTGACCTTGAATTACGTCTGCGATAGGTGGGAGAAAATCGTCGAGGGTAACGAGAATACCTAGAACGACTTGTGCTGCGAGAACGAGAGTAACGAGAGGGTCTGCGCGGAGATCGAGATAAACGACGTCTTCTTGGAGAGGGAGAGGCTCTCCTTGGTCTAGACTGTCTCGAGTGTCTTCTGGGGGATGCAGGACTTTTGTTTCTATCGTGAGTCCTCGAGGAGGAACGATTACGACGCGAGATGTGGGAGGATTGAGTTGGCAGGTCTTTCCGAGGGGTTTTTGATTTTTTACGATCAATTTCTCGAGGTTTTTGAGGGGGAGTTGAGCCTCTCAACTTCTCTATACGTTTGAAGGGGGAGGAGGGAGGGATTGAAGGTTTATCCGGGGTTTTTGAACGTTTTTGATGCTTCTTTGAACGTTCTGGAGAGCTGTAATTAATTAATTAAATTTTTTTTCCATTCGAATTTATCTGAAAATTAATGATTTTTTTTGGTACTCACGAGGCAGATGAACTCGAGGAACTCTGGTGCTTCCTCTTGGTCGACTTTTTCTTCTAAAATAATTAAATAATGTCAATTAATAACAAGAAGTTAAAAGTATTGATTTTAAGGAGTACAACATTAATTTTTTCATGCATAAATTCGTTCTTCTTATTTCTCAGGGATAAATCTTTTTTTTTTAATTTATTATTCCCTATTGTTCAGAAAGATTTTTTTAATTTTTATTAAATTAAAAAAATTTGATCTGCTTCTCGTTGGGGAATTCTTCATTTTCTCTCTTGCAATAGTGCTTCAGACACAAAAATCAAAAAAACAAGTGATACATACAACAGTCGCAAACTCGTTTATGATAATAATTAATTAACGAAAATTATTTATTACACTGAGTAGCGGCATGTCGGGTACTCACTCAGGGAATGTATCCTGTCAAATGGCGCTGATAATTACAAACAATACTGAGATTTACACTTTGAAATAATGATTTTGTTTAGAGAAATTCAGTTTTAAGATGAATTGGGATTTTGGGGAAAAAAAAAAAAATTAATAAAATGATTATTAAACTAGTGTTAAAATTTCTGAGGTTCTTCAGCCAATTTTTAACGTCAAAAGAATTTATTATTATTTTTTTGTTGACAGCAACAGGCACAGAGTTTCATGCACTCGAATATATTTTATTTATGAAAAAACTTAAAAAAAATTGGGAAATGATGAGTTTGTATTAGCAAAAATCATGATATTAATTGAAATAAATTGTTAAATTGTGTCACATGCCAGTCATATTTCGTGCCAAATATAAATATTAATATTTAATGATTTTTTTAATTTTAAATATTGCATTACTCTGATGATAAATTTATTCTGTTTACCTCGTGTTTCTCTTTACTTTCAGTTTTCGATTTCTTCTTCTTCTTACGTTTTTTCTTCTTTATTTCAGCCTCAGATGAGCTACAAAAGAAAAATAAAATCAATTAATCGAGATTTTTTATTTTTCAATAAATTAAATAGATAAACAATTAATCACCTGCTGTTATCAGAATCATCATTGGACGATTCACTGTCAGTTGTTGTTAAATCCTTCTTAGTCTTCTTCTCCTTCTTCTTTTTCTTGGATTTATCCCTTTTCTTCCCACTCTTTGGTGATTCGGATCTACAGAAATTGTCCGAAAAAATAAACTCCATTAATTGAGATTAAAAAAATTAATATTAAAAAAAAAAAAAAAAACTTGAAGAAATTGTATCATTAATCAGATGAAATTACGGATGAAAAAATGATATTGCATTATTTATATTAAATATCTAATTGTTGCAGTGGACCTCATCCTGCCATCAAGTGCATATCATCTTGTGCTAATAATTGAATAAATAATTCTTTTTTTTTTTTTCACACTTGTTCGTAATTGTTAAATTATTGTTATCACATAACAAATTGAATTATTTAAATAAATAATTCAACAATTTGGGGGCATACTCTAGAGATTGACTAATTAATATCGTAAATCTGGCTCACAAATAATTAAATAAATTATTAAACAAAGAGAGACGAAAAATAATTTCATCAATCAATAATTAAATTATTTCAATGAAAATAAATGTCAAATGAACGAAGAAGACAATACACGTTAAATTGTGAGGATTATTGATATAATATGGGATAAGCATTACCTTGATAACCATCGATAGGGACGGACTTGTCAGAAAAAAATAGAGAGATGACATTAACAACAGGCTTCATCGTTACAACAACAAATTTAGTATTTTCAATTTTTTTTTCTTTTTTTTTTTGTCACACAATTATCAAAACCCTGGTCACAAGAACAGTTTAAATATTTAATTAATTAAATAATAAAATAATAAATGCATTCTAAGCAAACATTTACGAAAAAGAGAAGAAACTCGTTGATTATCTTCTTTTCTTTTTTTCATTAAATCAGTGAATTGATTACTTTCGTTTTTTCTTCTCGAAAATAAAATCCCGACAACCACACTTACCTACTGAGCCTATTTAGGCACTCAGTCCTCCTCAGTTCTGTTTGAAACAGAGAAATGTGTTTGGGGCATGAGACAGTGAGCGAATTTTGTTTCATGAATAAATTCACTCAAATTTGTGAAAAAATCAAATGACAACCCAATGAAATTAATCAAATAATTATTTTTCTTTAGTTGATTAAATAATCGTAGATATGTGTGGAAAGCGTATGAACATGTGGGAATAGTTTTGGCAAAACATGGAGAACAATGAGTAAAGATCGATCGATGAAAAGGAGAATTTATTGAAACTACTGAGGGGAGATTTTTTTTTTTTTTCAGCATTCACGGGGGGTCTTGGAGCCTCGAGACGGTTTATTGGTTGACTTTTAATATAAAATGCCAAATTTTTTCATTTATCTCGTAAACCAGTGATTTCAAAGAAAAAAAGTAAGGGACCTTTTTTGTAGAGAATTAAATAATCCACAAAAAGTGTCTCTTGACAATTTTTCTCTAAACCCAATAATTAACGAGATATTTAAATTAATTAAAAAAAATGAATGAATAATTAATAAAGCCACCAAAAACGATTCCAGCCTCCAGAGACGCGTGATCATTCACACAGTGGTATACCTGTCCTTTTTATGTTTCTTTCCTTTCTTCTTTTTGCTACTGCTCGCTGATCTTTTCCTCTTAGTTTTCTTCTCTGGCACTGATATATCTTCAACTGGTGGTGGACTTGGACTGTTGACTAACTCATAAACTTTACTAGCAGCAGCTTTAGCCTCAGCTTCTTTTGCGTGACGCTCTGGATCCAGACTACTGCCTTCAACAAAGTACTCTGATATGCCAAATGCCTCTCTGAGTTTAGCATTTTTCTCTTGCTGTGCCTCTGCCACTTGATGGGTCTCTCGAACGCTTTAAAAATAATTTTGAAAAACCATTCAACAATAATAATAAACAATATAATAAATAATTTTTTTAAAAATAATTTTTACACACCGATTTGTCAATTTTACTGTCATTATTCAAAATAAATGATTTAATCAGTATTTAAATGCTTTGGATAATTTTTTGAGTGATGATTTTTTATTAAAATGGAGGAGAAACAGTGACATAACACCACTGGCGACACCGTTTTCCTTATAAACCACCCCCGGAATGACTGAACCAGGGAACTGCTGTAGTATCCAACCCTCGCCCTCACCCCCCCTTATTTCGTTACGCCCAAGTCACTCGATCAATACCAATCCCTCTTGTCTTTTTATACTGTTCCCTCATGCTTTTCACCCCACCAACGAAATCTCTAATACGATCATGTCTGATATAATTTTCAATTGATGCAAAGTTGGAGTTGTAAAATTGTGAGAATGACAAATATAATCTGGGATATGGGAGAAGCCATTTTTTTTAAATCCAATTTGGAATGAGAGTAATCCCTTTAAGAATATAAATCCCATGTCTAGAGTAAATTAAAAAAATAATTTTATTCTATCTATTTTTGGTGAATATCTCTGAATCTAGTAGAGATAGCGAAATTTGTAAGAAGACCTTTTTTGTAGAGGAGAATCAGATCTAGAAAAAAGGTCATTATAAAAATCACGCCATCTCCGCTAGATTTAGAGATATTCACCAAAAACAAAAGTCTGAATAAAGGAAAATCCTTTTTCACTGGTGTAATTAAATTTTTTAATTGTTTAAACAATTGAAATTATCATTTATTGTTTACCTCACAACTGACTTGATACTAGTCCTCTGTCCAGCAAGTAAATGCAGCTGAATACGTTGACAACAGCAGCAATGCTGTTTATTTTTCATTTGAATTTTTTTTTTACCATTAGCGCTATTTAATTTACGTTTTCTCGATCTCTTAATGACTTTTTGTCTGTCGAGAAAAAAATTACCCCTCCAGAGACGTTCAAAAAATGCTCTACCATCAGGTGGACCACGTCCACGCGCCGCTTTTGGTATAAATGCAGACATCGTCATGTGTTTATCTCAAAATAAATTTTTCTTTAATCAAAAAAAATTTATCGCATTCTTCTGAGATGATTGAATGATATTCTGACATTTCCAGAGATTCTTCCAGTTCCAGTGACTTGTAAAGTATCAACTGGAGTGTTTTAACAACTTCCTCGTGTCTCAAATTATTTCACAAGTACCGGAAAACTCAATTTAGCTATTAAACTCGTTTTATTTTCCTCCACAAAATTCGTATATTTTATAAATTCGTGTTTATATATTTTTTTTTATCTCTAACAATATCATTTATTTATCAATTAATATCCTTGGAAGACGTTGGATGAGGCACACTAATAATAATGATTAATTCATCAATTTAAAACATTAAAATTCAATTTTTTTTAATAAAAAAATTCGTTAAAAAATTGTTAAACGTGTTTTATATTATTTTATCATTAATTTACGTTTTAATATTAATATTTAAAAATTAGTGGAAGACTTTTGTGATTTTATGGAGTGTTTAAACTCTCTTGAAAACCGCAGGCTACATTTTAACTATTTTTATTTATTTATTTAAATAAATTAAGGACTTCTGGGGTGTCAGTGGCGTCTGGACGCCGGTCCATTGCAACACTGAATTCAAGGAGAGTATTCGGATGCTGGGGGAATTATTTAACAAGGGGTGAATATGAAACTCCACCCACTGTAAGTGCGCGAGTGGATATTTTTTTTATTCCAGAGGAGTGAATTTGAGAGGCGCCGGCGCTCACAAGGAAGTCAATATCCCGTCGTTGTGTACACGGATTTATGCTCCAAGAATTGGAAACCATCTCTGAGGCTTCAGAAGTCTTCAGGAAAGGCTTTTAAAAACCTTTTTTCAATTTTTTCTTTAAATAAAACAGTGATTTTTCAGAACTTTTTCATTTATAAAATTGCTCTTGAGGTGTGAGGGATATAAAACATTGTTTTTTTTTTCTTTTTTACTGAAAAAAAGTTATCTCAACTCTAATTTTACCATTAAAAATAATTTTTCAGAGTTTTCACTTACTTTACACGTCCAAATTCGTCAGTTGGCACTTGAGATTTAGCATCACTGCCCATCAGCAACTCTCTGTATTCAAGAATCTTGGGTTCAATCTCCTTATCTGTCAATCTGTATAGATAATCATAATTGTTAATAAATAAATAATAAATAAAGTATAATAATAATAATAGTAAACATACCCTTGCCCTTCCAAAATGTCCCAGAGCTCAGTACACTTGACCTCGACCTTCCTCTTCCTCAAATGCTCCAAAATCTCTTGATTCGGTTGTTTATTCAATAAATCACCCTTATCCTCACTCTTATAATCAACTCTGTCTTTAGTTTTACGTACAATCGCCCAATTACGTTGTACATGTCCATTAGTGCCCGACCCTCGAGGGGTTTGCAGGCCAATTCCATTGTACATGTTCAATCAAATCCTGTAAACGTTAAAAACCCCCAAAACTCAATTATAAAACTTAAAAATTCTAATTTTCTTTTTTTTTTTCAACGATTAATTTGAGGTTATGAGTGAACAAACACACGTATCGATCCGGTAGAATTCACCAGAAAGGGAGGAGAGTAATTTTTTCATAAATTTCGATAGGTTAGAACGAATTTTACGACTTACTTGATTAATTTTATTGTTAGAAAGTATTCCGAGTCATTTTTCGATTATTTTACGCACTTGATTGATAAAAATTCGGAGTAAATATTCGGGGTAAAGGCCCAGCTGTCTCTCTTGCATCGAGAAGACACGAAATTAGACGAGATGACACGGAATTACACGAATTATTGGATCGGCGCCATCTAGCGGTCTACCGAGAACTTTTAACTGGGATTTCATTATCTTCATTATCAGATGATAAAAAGTGTTATCAATTTATTAATCAGTGCCGAGAGTACCGTTGTGGGGGCACCCGGATAATTCTTCAGTCCACATTGTGCCCTCACAAGTGCTGGGTTGTGGAATTTTTGACGTTCTGAACCTCCGGAAGATCAAGGACATCATCAACATTCGACACGTGTGCATTCATACGATGGGTTTAGAAGATTATAAGGATGTCGTGGGGAATTTAGCTGCTGTATGCACCATGGCACAAATGTTATCTGGAACGTGAGTGATTTTATTTGAATATTTTATCGCTGAGGTATTTAAAATACCGGTTCACCTTCGAATAAAAGATGAAGGGTTGTTTGTTGAAGAATTGTTTGTTTATCTCGGTTATCAGGGGTTTTAGGGGAAAATGTCAAGAGACCTTTTTTGTAGCTTTTGAAATTTCCTACAAAAAGTGTCTCTTGACATTTTTCTGTAAAATCACGAGATATCGAGATAATTCAATTTTTAAATAATTTTAAAAAATGGAATAATTTTATGACTCAATCCGTCATTTCCTAATTGGCAAATAATTATTCTATTTTAATGTTGAAACTTATATCTCTTATCACTCTGCACAGTCATCATTATTGGCATAATTTAAAAAAGGCTAATGGTAATAACTTTCGATATTATAAATTTTTCATTTAGACAAAAAATTTTGTCATCATGAAATTTTAATATTGCAATTGATTCTTGTCAGATTGATATGCCGGGATATTTATTGCAAGGGCACCTCCGATGGAGTCGATCCAATGCCGTTCGTTGGAGGAGTTGGAATGTAGGTATCAGTGAAGGGGAATTTAAAATAGGAGAGGGGTTAATGTGATTGAATTTCATTCATTTCGATTAAAATTTTTGTTTATGAGGCAGATGTACTGTCTGAGGGATTCCAATGGAATTCAATTCATTCTCCTCTTCGTGAATATAGAGTTGAACTGGAGATAATGTGAGGAATTTAACTCCTGCCTTATCATTAGTACAACCATATTATTAAATTATTATCCTTGAATTCTGAAGCCAAGTTTTGTTATGTCTATTTATTTCGAGATCTAGTGACTTGAGGATAAAATGTCAAAAGACCTTTTTTGTAGCTGACAAAATTTCCTACGAAAAATGTCTTTTGACATTTTTGTCTAAAATCACTGATTAACGAGTTAATTCGATTTTTAACAAGATGAAATATCATTTAATTTTCACAGGGGATTGCTGATGCTGAGATATGCCTTCATCGTCAACGATCCCAATATGATAAACGTCAATATATTCGGATTCGTCACTAGTTTAATCTACGTCCTAGTATTCTATTTTTATTCACCCACTAAGGTGCGAAATTACTCTCAAAAATTCTCTCATAAAATTTCACAAATGAATTTAATTTTTTTCTTTCAATAGAATCAACTAGTAATGACAATTATGAAGACTCTTGGAGTTGTTGCAATATTCCTCACATACGCACATATTGAGGATCCAGTTTTACTAGAATTTAGATGGGGAATGTTGACGACAGCATTACTCTTTATGCTGATTGCAGCACCTCTAGCTAATCTCGTGAGTCGAAATAAAATCATTTGAATATTTCTATTCCATTCATCTTTAATTAATTATCGAATTGTTTTTAGGGTCAAGTGATAAAAACTAAAAGCACAGAAATTCTCCCATTTCCAATGATAGCATCGGGAACCCTAGTATCATTTCTCTGGTTATCATATGGAATAATAATCAATAATTCTTTCATTATCGTGAGTATTCTCACTGTAAATTCCAATAAACTTATGAAAGTAATTGAAAATTAATTTTCAGATACAAAATGTTGTGGGATTTGGACTCTACATAATTCAACTCTCATTATTCGTGATATTCCCGTCGAAATCCTCGGATAAATCTGAGAAGAAGATTAAATAAATTATTTTAATTGAGATATATTGAGCTGGTCTCAATCTATTCAAATAGATTGCCATTTCTCGCATATTTTTTTTAATATTTTTATCAGTAGACAATTAATTTTTAATTGATATTTTCATTAAATCATGTAAATAAATAGACATTTTTTGAATTCAAAAAGAAAAATCACCTTTTGTTTTCCCGCCATTTTCAGATATTTCCTAACCTCCGAATTCTGTACGTCAGACGCCGGCAGAAGTTCCTTCTTATTTCAGCCCAATTCAACGATTTAATAAAGGTATTAATGAATTAATTAAATAATTGCAGTCATTGTTCCACTGAAATGCCTTTGAATTGATAATTTTAAAGGTTTTCAGGAAAAAAATAAAAATGGGAAGACCTCGAGTTTCCGGAGCTAATTTGGGAAAGGAGATTGGCAACAGGATCACCCTCTTGGGGATGATCAAAGGGGTAATAATCAATTTTTAATGATGATAATCATTAAATGAATAAATTAATAACAATTGTATCAATAGGTTAATTCAAATCAGACAAGCGTTGAACTTGAAACCCCAGACAAAATCAAAGTCAATGTATCACTCCCTGAACCCTTCACTGGTCTAGCTGAAGGTGCAATGGAGGTATTTGGCACTGCTAAATCAAAATCTACCATCAATGCTGACAGCTATGTGTACCTGACACCAGAAGAACTTGAAGAATTCGGTAAGAGACAATTCCAATAAAAACTTACCAATTTCCTCGATTATTTATTCCTGTTTATCCATTTATCTCTGAAACTATCGATTTTCAGGGGAAATTTCAAAAGATCTTTTTTGTAGATCAGGAAATTCTCCATAAAAAATGTCTTTTGACATTTTCTCCTAAAATTGTTTATTAACGAGATAACTGAACAATTAACTCGTTTAATTATTTCAGAACCTGAGGAATACGACGAGTTCCTACGATTATTGATCGCTGTCGTGGGACAAGATGAGGCTGTTGCGGAAGCATTTCGTGCTGCTTAATACTGACATTGTACCTTACATAATCGATTAGACTTATTCTTGTATCTGATTAATAAACTTTGAAAAAAAAACCATTTTCATCCACATGGAATTATTCAGTGTTGGTAAAACAGAAAAGCATTTATCATAACC
The DNA here is from genome assembly GCA_035578325.1 of Coelinius sp. EB29. Lineage (NCBI taxonomy): Eukaryota > Metazoa > Arthropoda > Insecta > Hymenoptera > Braconidae > Coelinius > Coelinius sp. EB29. Next base: position 184,910 of record JAOZGT010000026.1, on the reverse strand, counting down.
TTAGTCGTCTCCATAGAAAAATGTGAAGCTTGGAGTGGGGGTAAGAAATAGTTGTAAGTGCTGTGGTTGAGGGTGCCAGCAGTTCTCTGCCGCGAAAGCAATAGAAACATAAAAAAAATTAGCAAGCTGTTTGATTTTTTTTTCTGAAAAACAATAAACTTTTAAAAAGAGCAGTTGAAAAAATAATTATTTTCACTTTTGAGATAGTAGGACGTCAGCCATTTCGCTGAAATTTTTCTGAATACTTCTCTATGACCATCTGATGAAATTGCAGTCGAGCAGTGAGCGGCCAAGCCACTTGAACACATTGAAAATGGTTATTTTCGTTATAAGGCCGTGAAGCGCGGTCTCACGAACGAGTGAGACGGTTGCTGCCCGAGCCGAAGGCTCGGGCAGCAAGTCGAGCGAGAGTGAGACCGAGCGGAGCGGCCGAATGACGAACAACATTTTTTGTCAACGGCGCCTCTGAGACTCGGTTTTACGACGTGTTGGTAGGCCCGCCGGGCAGCGCTGTGAAGCGCTGCCTGGCGGCCTACCAACGTGTCGTAGAACTGAGTTTCAGAGGCGTCCGTGACGAAAATAATTTAAAAGTCGGGAGCTCCGATTTCTCGAGTCGCGTAATTTGGCATATTTTGCCTTTTATCACTCTCCCCCACTTTTGACATAGCCTGGACACTTTTTTTCGTTGCCCATTTAGGAAGTATTTCTCCAGAACCCCCCGATGAATATCCAATCAAAAAATTGCAGCCATAAACCTTTTTACATATCGAAAGAAAATTCCAAAGTCGGAACCTCCAATTTCTCGGGTTCGGTAATTTGACCAATTTTGCCTTCTAAGACTCTCCCTCACTTTTGGCATAGCAAGACACTTTTTTTTTGCTGGCGATTTAGGAGGTATTTCTCCAGGACCCCCCGATGAACCTCCAATCGAGAAATTGAATCGATAAACCTTTTTACATATCGAAAAAAAATTTAAAAGTCGGAACTTCCAATTTCTCGGGTCGGGTAATTTGGCCAATTTTGCCTTCTAACAATCTCCCTCATTTTTGATATAGCCTGGAAATTTTTTTTTCACTGACGATTTAGGGAGTATTTCTCCAGGATTCCCCGATGAATATCCAATCGAAAAATTGCAGCCATAAACCTTTTTACATATCGAAAAAAAATATCAAAGTCGGAACCTCCAATTTCTCCGGTCGAGTAATTTGGCCAATTTTGCCTTCTAACACTCTCCCTCACTTTTGATATAGCCTGGACATTTTTCGTTAGAAGACCACCAAAATGACGACTAGTCGTCTTGTGGTCGTTAGAAGAAAACAAAAAATGTGTGTGCAGAGGAGAAAAAAAAATTCTACTCCACAATTACCAGCTGTTGATTATTTTTTCTAGTCTTGGGTATACTTTGGGTCGGATTCGATGGGTCATTGAAATAGTATATTTCGATACAAGTGCGGAAAAGTGCTTTTTGACTTGTAGGAGGTTTATAGCACGAGCCGAAGGCGAGTGATATAATTCTACAAGTCAAAAAACACTTTCCCCACGAGTATCGAACAACATTTTTCATCACAATGTGTTAAAAAGGGACTTTTGAGGCATGCGAAGCGAAGCGAAGCGTGCCTGAAAAGTCACTTTTTGGCACAGCGTGATGAAAATTTTATTATTTCCTCGTCGTCGCTGATTTGATTCCCTTCCCATATTGTTGGGAGATATTGCCTGAAATGATTGATAGCAATAGGATTTTATTCAGTGGTGGGTGACACTGTGGGCTGAGGAGGATGATTTTCTATGCACTGACATCAATATTGGTTATAAGCAGAAACCCAACGAGATTTTTCTGAAGGACATTATCTTCTGCAGAATCAGCAGACGAGATGGATAATAAATGATTAAGCAGATTGGGGCCAGGGGTGACTGCCACTAGGTTTATCGAATTTTCTTCAGTTGTAGGCAGAATAGAATGTTCAATTTTATAAATTTTTGTCTTGCTCCACGGGACTCTGTACCTGGCTGGTAAAAATGAAACACGGATTGTTTCATAAAAATACGCTTTTAGCCTCTGCTCTCTCAAATGAGTCCTCATGCACTCGTTTTTCTTCACAATTCCCTGACTTATTGGTGTACAAATCACTTCGACAGTTTCTGACAAATCCCCTTTCAGTCTATCAAGCAGGCTCTCCTTGTCGAGAACCAGGATGACGTCAACCCCAAATTCTTTGACGATGTGATTCATAATTAACTACCCGGGTTAGGGAAGTTATTGTAATCACCCCGAAAATCGAAATTCGAATTTTCATCATATCTTCACGTTTCAAGGTCACCACACACTCCCCGATAATTTTCAAGAATATATATGTATGTATGTATGTATGTATGTATGTGTGTGTGTGTGTGTGTGTGTGTGTGTGTGTGTGTGTGTGTGTGTGTGTGTGTGTGTATGAATCTGTCCGTATGTGGCAAAAAATTTTGGTTTACGATATCTCGTGAACGGATGATGCGATCCAGGTCAGCAATGGTGCAATCGAAGCGTCTCCATTCAACTTAGAGCGGAAAGGATTTTGGAGAAAATTGTTCCAGCTGTTCTTTAGTTTTTCCAGGAAAACATAAGATGAAAAATTGCATTTTCTTTTTTTTGTTTTTTTTTTCAAATTTTCAAATGTTTTTTTTTCGATTTTTTTTTTTACTTTTGCTAACCTCCGCGCCGGAGCCGAATCAATTAAAGCGGTTGAAGAGAGGCGAATGCTAAAAAACATTCTGAAAATGTAATTATTTTGCTAATATTTTTTTTTCTGAAAAAATTTTTTTTCGTGTTCCATTCGAAAAACAAAAAACGATGAATCAACAAATGACAAAGCCATTCAATGGCTTTCGTCATTAAATTTTTATGTTCGCCATTTTATTTTTTCATAATAAGGCCTTAGCCTAGGAGATCCTCAGACAATTCTGACGAACCGGGAAGTTTTTTTTCTGCCCTCCGGCCAGAAAGCGTCAACTTCCTGGCCGCTGCGCTAAACGTTTCCGCTTTCTGGCTACGTCGAGCAGAAATAGTATATTACATACCTCGGCCAGTAAAGTAAGGAATGTCTCAGATCACATGTAATTGTCGGTCGAGGCGAAGCCGAGGTCGACAAACATGTGATCTGAGGCTTTCTTATTTACTGGCCAAGGTGTGTATACTATTTTTCTGCTCGACGTAGCCAGAAAGCGGAAACTTCGTTTAGCGCAGCGGCCAGGAAGTTGACGCTTTCTGGCCGGAGGGCAGAAAAATAGTATACACACCTTGGCCAGTAAATAAGAAAGCCTCAGATCACATGTTTGTCGACCTCGGCTTCGCCTCGACCGACAATTACATGTGATCTGAGACATTCCTTACTTTACTGGCCAAGGTGTGTAATATACTATTCTTGTGGGGATTTGTGACCATAGTGAAAGGCATGGGGTGCCTGTTGACCACAAAAATAACGACTGGTAGTCTTGTGATCGTTAGAAGACCACAAAAATTAAGTGATAAAATCAATTTTTCTTACTCAATTGTTAGAAAATAATTATTTTTTTAACTGCTCTTTTTAAAAGTTTATTGTTATTCAGAAAAAAAAATCAAACAGCTTGCTAATATTTTTTATGTTTCTATTGCGTTCGCGGCAGAGAACTGCTGGCACCCTCAACCACAGCACTTTTACAACTATTTCTTACCCCCACTCCAAGCTTCACATTTTTCTATGGAGACGACTGCCTCAGCATAACCTCTAATTATTCTTCCTGTTCACGAAGGCTTGAATATTGTTTACAATCGTTAAAATTAATGAAAAAAATATTATTCAATGATGGAAGTAAGTCCAGGGGAGGTAGCAATGCCAGGTGATGTTATTAAAATAATAACTGACAATCCAAAACAAAAAATTGTCATTGGACCTGGTTTGAGGAGAGAAGGTGAAACAATTTATGCTTGTAAAGCAGGAATACTTCAGAAACGTTCTGCATCGATTTACTATGTTGACAGTTATCAAAGAAGGTGAATAACTGTTAATAATATTGTTTGGAATTTAGTGTTTGGTGAATATCTTGGAAATGAAGGGAGATGGTCAATTTTTTGTAGAGACCTTTTTTGTAGAGCAGAATGGGATCTACAAAAAAGGTCCTCATGAAAATTTTTATATCTCCCTCAGATTCAAAAATATCCATCGAAAACTCATTTCTGAAAAATTAAAAAAACGTTTTTTTCAGATATATTCCAACTAGAGGTGAAAATGTCGTTGGAATAGTGACCCAAAAGGCTGGAGATATCTTCAAAGTAGATATTGGTGCCTCTGAGCAAGCCTCCCTTCCCTACCTAGCATTTGAAGGTGCAAGCAAACGAAATCGTCCAGACGTACAAATAGGAGATATCGTATTTGCAAAACTGCTAATCGCGAGTAAAGATATGGAGTCAGAGCTCGTCTGTGTTGACTCTCATGGGAAAAAAGGAAAACTGGGGGTACTTGGGCCTAAGGGAATGCTATTCAATTGCTCCCTGAATCTAGTCAGGAAGCTTTTGCATGAGGATAGTCCATTTTTCACTGCTTTTGGAAAGGAACAACCGTATGAATTGGCTGTTGGAATGAATGGCAAAGTCTGGATTAATGCAAGAAGTATCAGGGAGACTGTAGCACTTGCCAATGGAATTTTAGCTGCAGAATTTACACCTAGTGATAAGATCCAAGAATTGTGTCAGAATATTGCTCAAACAGTTCTTGAAACTAGTTGAATAAAATCAATCGCTGATATCTCGTTAATGAGTAGTTTTATCAAAAAATGTCAAGATATCTTTTTTTTAGCTGACAAAATTTCCTACATAAAATGCCTTTTGACATTTTCTTCTAAAATGACTCAGTCTCGAGATAATTGAGTATTTGAAAATTTTCGAAAAATTGAATAGATTGTAAAAATTACTCTCCATGAATTTACCAATAAATTATAATTTTTTCGAGTATTACCATTTCTTTAATATCATTAAAAATACACTGGCTGTATACGACGTTACATCAATACAGTGTAAATAGACTCATCAATTAATCACACTCACACGATTGAATAAATAACTCAAGGTATCTAATTTCCATTAATCAATTTCTCAATTATTCAATGAATTATTCCTGTCATTTTTTTTTTTGCGTTGTAATGTCACAACCTAACTGCATAATTACTCATTCATCTGTAGATTTTATCTCAGCAACTTCTGATATGTGCCTAAAATTTTCCATTTTCCACGGAAAAAAAAAATACACAATCCTTTGTAGTTTCAATTAAAATGAAAATAATATTGATAAATAAATTTATAAATCAAAATAAATTAAATATTAAATAGGTAATAAAAGTAATTGGTCAAATCCCAGGTACATCCATAGATTATAACTTTCTCACTAATAAAAACAATTTGGAATGTAATTCAACTAAATTAACACGTAATAACAACCTGACAATTTATGCTAAAACATCTGTAGATTAAAAAAAAATCCTAAATACTGCATTATTCATAGTTTTTCTCATTTGAATAATCCAGAAAAGTTTTCCTCATCAGTGGAGATGAGAATAAACTTTAAAAACAAAAAAATATTCATCTTTCCAAGCTGCACAATGTTTTTTTTTTATCGAGTTATTAATCACCAAAAATCCTCAAAATTCCAGCACTAATTCTATTTTTGAAGAAAATATTCTCAATAACGAGAAAACGGACAAATAATTATTATTGTCCTCTCCCGAAAGCCATGACTATTAAGCGTGAATATGAGATTATTATTTAATCTTGGTTACACCTAATATACTCGAAATTGTATAATAATTGTAGATAAATATTGCACCAGCGTTATATCATTTTATCCCATTTTTTGTTGTATATAAAAAATTGTCCATTTGCCTTATTTTCCTAAAATATTACGATGTTCCTTTCGGCTATATAAATATAGATAATTTATGTTGTTATTATTATCAGTTAATTATTCATTTTTCTCAATGTATCTAATTATCATAAATATTTTTAATGGATAGCGCAGTGATTAAATACCATTCACAACACAGAGTGCACAGTACGAAGCTTTTCAGTTAACTATTATCATCCTTAAGCCTCTAAACAACCAATTTTCATTACAACCATGTAAAAATTGATTTATTAGTTTAATTAATTATAATGGAGCTATTGAATTGTCAAGATTAAATTAATCTTTGGAATTTTTTCAATTGGAAAATTTTATAAAATAAAATAAAAAATCAACTGATAAATAACATTTTCTTTTTTTTTTTTGCTAAAATTTTCACTCACTAATGCAAATAAATATCATTAAAATTTTTGTTTTTGTTCATCTTCGAACCTTGCACACCTCTTTATAATTATTTAAAAATGTTTATTTCTTAAACATTATTGTGATTGAAATGTTTTCGAACTGAGCCAGTCTGATATGCCCCACCCGGAATGTAATGATTCTCATAATCATCAGAAAAATACCCTCATTTTGAATGAAAATGGTCTGTCAATACTGTGACAACCATTCAATACTCTTTTCTCTCAAGCAAAAATTTTCTTAATTATTTATTGAATTATCAATTCGTTAAATTACGTGAAATTGTGCAGGCATTCGTAATTAGCTTTTAGTGCTCCTTTAAGGCTGCGTTAAAAGCATTTTAATGGCAATCTTTCTTTTTATAATTTAAACTGATAACAAGCATGGAAGTGTAGAAGTTGTCTACTCTGTTTCAAGCAAAATTTCATTATTTTGTAAATGAATTTATCAATAAACAATTGAATTTACAGAAGAAGACAAAAAAAAATTTCAAATGTCGAATCATCTCGATAACGAGTAATTTTAAGAGAAAATGTCAGAAGACCATTTTTGTAGATGAGAAAATTTCCAACAAAAAAGGTCTTTTGACATTTTTTCCTAAAATCACTCATTATCGAGATAAATCAATAACTCTTCTGTAATTCCAATCATTAAATTACCCTAATGCCTTCAAATGTCCCTCAGACATTATTATATCGACGATTAATTCCTGCTCAGGACGAGAGCAAAAGCGCATACTCGATTAACATTCAAGTTAATGAATTAACCGAATAATTTGAGACCAAGTTTTTGTCATGAAAAATTGAGTAAAATCATATCAATTAATTCAATCGTCCTCAGATGGTCTTACAAAATGATTTTTAAAAAAATCTCAAGACCATCACGAGACGTTGCAGTCTTTCTCCAACAATTTACCCCCAAAATTACCACAAAAATGTTTCTTTATCACTTAAAAAATGCAGTCGACAAATAACAATCGGTCACTCTCCCCTGGCGACCATTTATCAATTAAATTAAAAAAAATTGCATTAATTATCAAAAAAGTCTTTCAACATTTTCGTCTTTTTGTAAACATTTTGAACACTTTTATCATTGGAAAAAAATAAATAGAAATTTAACAATGCATTAAAAAATTTATTTTTACCTGCAAAATCTTTGGTTTTTTTCTTTAAATTGTTTAAATAAATGAACGCTAGAGGCGTCTAGGGAGAATAACAGTGTTATTATTTAATCGAGTTGTCGTGTGAGTATTGTAATTTTCATCCTGCGGTATGCGCTCACTTCTCTCGTCAAAAAATCCAGGATTTAATATGATATTTGGTACAAGCTCAATCACTTCCTGTTCCTCCAGCTGCGCTGAAAATGTCCACCGGAGCGAATTAATTTTCATTAGCCCAGGCCATGAGCCATATTCCATCGGCTTCTACCCTCTCTCTCTCCCCCTCCCCACCACCACTAATTAATTTTATTATTTAATTAATTAATTTTCATCATAAAAATTCATTCAATAATTTCATCTAAGGCCTCAATCCTCTAATTTTCATTTACCCAATTCTAAATATTCCAATTAAATTACACTATAAATCATTCTCATACCAAAAAAATTAGTAAATTAACACTAAATAAAATTTAGAAAAAAAAATTCTCCCATTGTATCACTTGTGCTTAATTTAATTAATTAATTTACTTAAATTACATTGTGAAGAATTATGTTGAGTGCGAGAGAATTAAAAAATTGGTGAAAAGATGAAAAATTTTAATAAATGAAATTGTTTTTTTTTTAGACTAAGTAGATTAGCTTGCAGCTGAGAAGTATAATAAAGTGAAGAAAATAATGTTTATCAGTTTATTAATTAATTAATTATGATTTTAGTCGAGAAGTGAAGCTAGAGATTAGGGCCATAGATAAGTACTGAAAATGGCTAGAAAAATGCCCCTGCTTAAATTTCAATTATTTTAACTCTATTTTTCGTCACTTTTTGGAGAAAAAAAAAATTGTTCCAACTGACTAAGATGATTTTAAATCATTCATCAATATTAAACTAAATCTATTTGACTGTATCACATGCAGGTAGCAAATGATTAATCATTTTATTCAAGCAAGGGCATCAAAAGAGACAGAGTAGAAGCAAAAAGCCCTTAATTGAATTGTTAATAAGTGAATGCTTACAGGGTATTTTCCACTCACGATATAGGAGATAACAGGTACCTAAACCAAGGACCGTTAGTGTTCCCATAACAATTGCTACTGCTGCTACCCATATTCGTGTGTCGAAATTTTCAACACCTGCCAATAGATGTTTGGCAAGTTCTGGAATAATTTATTCCACAATTTTTACATATTTACAAAAACTTTAGTTCAAATTAAAATATTTATATTTCTGTAATTGGTATTATGAGCATATCCACAGTGAGAGAAATTCATCAGCGAAATATTAAATGCCACTTACCTTTATCCTCGTCTGAATAATGAGTATGTCCCTCCACCTCGACAATATCCCCACGACCAAGTCTGTTTGTTGCCCAGACACGAAATGAATACGTTGTATTTGGCTCCAAATGGTAAACATCGATTTGTCTCTGCAAGAATAGAATAATTTTTTGTTTCAATTGAAAGAGAAAAAAAAATAAAAGATATCAATTATTTTAAATAGAGAATATATACAGAGTCTGGTGGTATGTGGGTTGGAATAATCGGTTTCCAGTCTTCAGGCTCTCTTCCTGTAACTGGTTTCAAACGATACTCGGCAGTGAAGTCAATAATTGGATAACCACCAGTTCCATTAACCTCCCAGAGAATATTAGCCAATATTGTTGATGGCTTGATCCAAACTTTGTGGAGTGCTGGTGGTGGGGCTGTGAATAGAATAATAAACATTTAATTATGAACAATTGAAAATTGTTTAATCAATTGAATAAATTATAAAAATTGATAATTACTTTTAACATCAATATTAATACGTGTTTTTTTAGCTCCACTGTCATTATCCAACGTACAGAAATAATTTCCAGCATCTTGTGCACTGACATTGACAAGCTGAAGTGCCCTATTCGTACCAATCTTCATTCTCTGAAATTGTTTATCCTCTCGTCCCTCTCTCACCCACATAACATTAGTATTATTGCCTGAATGCTGTGACACATCATCGTTGGTACACGCAACAGTTAAATTCTGTCCAATGTCGACCTCAACTGTCCTGATTTCTTCCATGCCAAGTGCTTCCTGCCATCCTGAGTATCAAATAAATCTTTTGTTATCAACAAAATTAATTTTTTTGAATTATCTATTATCAATAACAATTCTCGCCTTATAACTCTATCCGCATGAAATAACAATTGTCCAGAGTGCAAATAGACATTATCTAATATCCGGAGTCTAGTAAAATACTAGAGGAGAAATATCCTTGAAAAATTTAGAGACAATTCCAGATAATTTAATCAACAAAAGAAAAATTTTGAGATACAGTGATGAGAGGAACTGACGAGTTAATTGGAAATTTTGGAGAATAAACTCTGAATAATGGATAAAAAAAAAATATTTCGGAGCAGATCAGATAGAAAGGATCGATCGCCCTAGACAAGTGGAGAATCCTTGGTTCCATGTTTCATTTACCTGGCAGTACGAGCAGAAGATAAATAATTCCGTGTATAACCATTCTCCCATATTAAATCCAATGCTCACTTCTCTATAACAATATTCCTCTGATTGTGATATATTTATTTACACTCGGGCATGCCTGGTATTGTACAGTGGATAATTATTACACGTATTACGCGGCTGTCAAACACACATTGTGTATTGGAGTACTGAGTCACTATTTGGAGGGGGGGGGGGGGGATTCACTCGCTCCCACCCCCGATATTCTCGCGCGAGAATCAGTCATAAAAGAGTGGTGACATCTCCTGGAGATAATTGATAACACCCTTTATTTATTTCAAAATTCAAAATCATCATTTGAATGGCCCTGACCCTCAACAATCTCTCATCAGAGTCCTTCACCCTCTAATTTCTCAATTTTGATTAAAAAAAAAAAAAAAAAAGTTTTTTCAAACTGGGGACGGAGTAAACTACTTTATCAACCGCCTTTTCCCCACATATATAATACACATAACTGGACGCATGCGGAGGCGTTGACATATATACATGAATTCTTCAGTGTCTCCTCGCGGTTGCCACTGAACGATGAACGTGCGTGTTGCACGATGGAATAATAACACTCGTTAAAAACAATCAAGAGGAAGTGTCCAATCAAATCATCAGCAATTGGTGCGTATACACAGTGATTCAAACATGTTATTTGGGATGACAGAAATTTTTTCACATTCGCTAGGTGATCAAGTGCCCTAAATGCACTTTAAACCCCTCGAGAAGTTATTTTTTTATTACAACACAATCATTCCAATTTTTCCACTCCGGAAATTCATGACATATAGCGTAAATACTAAATTTTGCAATCAATCTCACCGGCTTGAGTGTCACATTTTTGCTGAATATAATCCTTGACACTTGGTCAAGCACATTTTATATATTTAAAACGTCATCCACGTGTTTACAATACACACATCTGCTGAATTTTGTAAACTATCGGTATATTTAGATTGTTCACTCTGATTATTCGAGCTCAACTCGATTTATCAATCTTTTTAGTGCAAATTATGGTGCCGTAGTGAGATAAGATCTTAGATAACTCGTGTGAGCATTTATTTTGAGCGCGAGAGGAATTTACATCACAATGCTGAGAGGCAGTACCCGGTTTTTAAATGAGATGAATATTCATGTTGGAAAAAACAAAAAACAAATTGAAATTTTACGAAATATCTCAGAATCTGAGGAAGATATTGAAAATTGTGAAGAGACATTTTTTGTAGATTTAATTCCGCTTTACAAAAAAGGTCCTCATGAAAATTTTCTCATCTCCATCAGATTATCAGATATTCACTAAAAAATAATCAAGAAGAGTGAATATTTTTAATTGCAAAGTCTTCCTGAAAAAAAATAATTTATATTCTCTTTAAAAAAAAACTTTCCTCGTAGGAGATCATGGGAAGGATAAAATTCTAATTTTTCCTCAACTTCTAACCATTTTTTTCTCCCTCTGGGATATTAAAAAAAGGTCTAACGGGAATGCTTGGTCTCTTTGACGTCATAAAATCTTGTCTCTCTCTGTCGCTATGACGTCATTAGTTGCGTCAGGCTTTTCCCCCACTATTAGCAAAAATACGGGAGACAAGGGCGAAGTTACCAGCGGAAATCGATCTAGCTGAAAGCCCCCAGAGTGCTTGTACGTCCTGTCTGCAATTTTCTACAAAACAGATTTGAACAAATGTTTTTTTTTTCTTCGCTTATCGTATGCGACGAAGAGGTGAGGGGGGGGGGGGGAGAGGGATTAGGAGTTTAATCCAGGGTATTACCCAGTCTCAACTTTGACCCACTCGAAATGTCAAAGGTCGAGGCGCAGGGCAAAATCAATCGTATCCTTTTTTTCAGGATCAACATCTTAAACTTTTTTTTTGCATTAAATATTCATTAAAGAAAAATTTTTTAAGCGATAAAAATTTTTTAAAAATGAATTTCACAATTTTAAAAAATTGTTTGAGGCATAAAAAAATCATATTCATGATTTTTAATGACTGATAGACGGAAAAACATGTATAAAATTACATAATCCCATGAAAAAAAAAAAAAAAAACCTCGAACAGAGAGAGACATTTATCTGGCTTCAACGTAAGGATTTTTCCATTTCCTCCGTTTCTGTCGGATCATACACTTCGAAGGTATCGCAATATTCCCCTGACTTCACTCTGATGAGCAAAAAAAACTTTTTTTTTTGTTCTGGAAATTTGAATATTACGGAATAAATCAAATTAAATGGCAGTTAAAATGTCACGTATTGTGGGTGGAATTATGCGAGTAATGAGACTCTCAACGTCATCAAAAAATTTCAAGAATAGAGTTAATAGCCCCTGCGATAACCCATGCCCACCATGTCCTTGCCCACCTGAGGAGCCATCATGTCCAATTCCACCACCACCCACTCCAATATGTCCCGTTACCGATGGTATATATACCCTTCAAAATCCAATTAAATACATTTCTCAACTCAATCCAATTAAAATTACCACAAAATCAATCAAGATATTATCGATTTCAATCAGAACTCCTGTCCAAAATTAAATTCTGGAAATGTATGACTCTATTTGGTGCTATTCCTGGTGTTATCATTATGATTATCATCACAATGATTAATCTTGAAAAGGAAAATCGTAGACCACGACCTGAATACAAACCCATGGATTACATGTACAGGAGAACAAAGGTATTCAATAGAAAATCTCATCAATCAATTGAATAAATCAATTTATTTTTTTTTTCAATCAAGCGTTTTCCATGGGGTGATGGTAATCACACCCTATTTCATAATCCCGAGCGCAATCCAGTGCCTCCCGATGGCTACGAAGTGCCCGATCCCTTTGATGAAAAACCCTCTTAAATGATAAATCATTTATGTACTTCCCTGCAAATAAACTTTAATTTCTTAATTAATTTGATGGAAAATTGTATAAAATTATTCATCTCATTTGTTTATCATTTGTTGAGTGCAATACCTGGTGACACTTTGGCATTTAGTGCATCTGCGCGCAAAGGCCTCGTGTAAAAGCGATCAATATGAGAAATAGTTTGAGCCTAGAAGTACATCAGGGATGATAGTAGTATCCCAACTGCCGGTGTGCGATTGTGTCTCTCCGAGTGTATAAACAACAATCTCATCCCTTCATTTTTTTCTGCTTGTGAGCTATTCAACGACACAGTTTTTTTTTTTCTTCACCTCATTAAATCCAAGAAAAAAATACGCTGGAGGCTCCAGCGCAAGCGTACTATATTCACCATCAAAACAAAGAGGGGAAAAAAAATGATGATCCAGTGGTACTGGTGAAGCTGGAGATGGCTCCAGTACTCCACTGACGTTTCAACTGGATAATTAGTATTTACTTGAGTCGATATAATCAACTGTGATTTAAAAAAATCACTTTGTTGTGATTCGAAAAGAAATTAAGAGTTTGAGTTGAATTTTTTTTAATGTAAAATTATGCAAAATTGAAATAATGACCCCTGATTGCTGGAATTTAGCAAGGGGGAGAGGGTAATTTGAGGATTTAGGGACAAGGTGAGAATGCCGAGATATTTTCTGGGGCAGAACAGGTATTTGTAAGACTTCTTTTTTAATGGAGGAATTATTTTACAATTGTGTTGACAAATAATATTCAATTTTTCTGAATTATCAGATGAATTGTGTTAAAAATATTGTTCTTTTTTGTTTTATAGAAATGATTCTACTGAGTGGTTAATAGAGAGGCAAAATGCTGATTAAAGAGTACAGGATACCACTGCCGTTGACGGTGGAGGAGTACAGGATTGCTCAGTTGTATATGATAGCAGTGAGTATAAAAATTAATTTTCATAATTATTGTAATTAATTTTTTTTTTAAAATTTTCTCTTTTGTGCAGAAAAAATCGAGAGAGGAGAGCAAAGGAGTGGGTAGTGGTGTAGAAATAATAGAAAATGTACCCTATACAGATGGTCCAGGTGGTAATGGTCAGTATACCCATAAAATATACCACGTTGGATCCCATCTACCGGGATGGTTCAAGAGCCTTCTACCAAAATCAGCTCTAACAGCCAAAGAGGAAGCCTGGAATGCTTATCCCTACACCAAGACTAGATACACGTGTCCATTTGTTGAGAAATTTTCAGTTGAGATTGAAACCTATTATTTTCCCGACAATGGAAATCAGGAGAATGTCTTCAAACTGTCTGGAAGTGATTTACGTAACAGAATTGTAGATATTATTGATATTGTTAAGGATCAGCTGGTTGGAGCTGATTACGTAAAAGAGGAGGATCCCAAGTTGTATGTATCCAGGAAGAGTAGTAGAGGACCCTTGGCAGAATCTTGGCTTGAGGATTATTGGACAGAAGTTAAGGTAATTAATTGTTTTAAAAAAACTTTCTCTAAAGCTCTTGAAAATACCTCAAATCGATATGAAACTCTTGTAAAAGTCAATTATTACACTTGACTGACTGGAAAAAAAATAAAAAATTCTTGAAAACTTTGATTAAAGGGAAAAAGCCAACCAACGCCATCAGGTAAATCACTGATGTGTGCTTACAAGTTATGCAGAGTTGAGTTTCGTTACTGGGGTATGCAAACAAAGCTTGAAAAGTTCATCCATGACATAGCTCTTCGAAAAACTATGGTGAGAGCGCATAGGCAGGCTTGGGCCTGGCAGGACGAGTGGATTGGTCTTACAATGGAAGACATCAGAGAGATTGAGAGACAGACTCAAGAGGCTCTTAAGAAGAAAATGGCTGCCCTGGAAGCTGCTGAGAGGGGTGAATCAATGGAGAACTATGAGGATGAGGATGAGGATGATGATAGTAAGACTAATTCTGGAGCTACACCACAGGAGACTGATGTTGGAAAGACTCTTGCTGCTACTCTTGGAAGCATTGAGAAGAATGAGGATCCTCAGAGTCCACTGTCCATCAGAAAACCATCTGACATTCCTATTATTAGTACTAATGTAGGCTTTGAGGGTGATGCCACACCCGATGACTCACCCACTCAACATTTACCAACAAGGTAATCATTTTTTTCAGCACTTCCATTAAGGAAATGATAAACGAATTTTTCTTTATGGATCTGTTTTGAATAGTTCGAAAGCACCAGAAGACAAATCAGAAATGAAGAAACCTTGGAAACGCTCTCCCCAAACAATTCATTCACCAAGTTCAGCAAAATCTTTCGATATGCAAATGGCCAATTGGCGAATGGAGAGTATTGTACGTGAATCAGAGTCAGGAAGCGAAGATGAGTTTTTCGATTGCCAAGGTAATTCAATCATTGATTGATTCATTAAGAAATTTTTATGCATGGCACAACTAGTAGCCGAATGAATATCAAATTCTAATTTCACGCATCGAATGCATTACGTTTGTCTTTTTTTTTTTTTTTTTAAAGAAAACGAATATTCTTTCATTTTATTTTCATTTCATTGTTAGAATGATTTATTTTGTGCACACTCAAAGCCGCTGGGATGCTCATACCCATCATTCGAAGAGGTAGGATAGATAAAAGATTGTGAGAACTTGTGAAAGAACTTCAAATAGTATTTTTGATTAATGAGAAAGTGAGAATTAATTTGAAAAGATGTCTAATAAATTATATTTTTGTAGAAGATTTCGGGGACAATTCCTCACTAGCAAAATGGAGTTCAATGGATCTTCTGGGTGAGAAAGATGACTCAACTTCTCCAATAGCAGCGCCCTCAGGCAAACAAGGCGACAGTATTTTCTCTCACTCCTATTTGCAACGAATTACAAGCGAGGGGAATCCCAAAAGACTGCACATACGATCTTCAGCGAGTATAGATGTTTCTTGTCCACCCTCTCCAAATCACTCTCCCACGCATCAGCCCTGTCGTACAACAATTCTTCTGATTGTCATGCATGCCGGAAGTGTCTTAGATGCAAATGTCGACTTGACAGCCAAAAAATCAGACATAACGACATTCAGAGGTGCTTTTGAGTCAGTTATGAGACAGCATTATCCAAGTATGGTGGGTCATATTGCCGTAAGATTAGTCTCTTGTCCTTCAATCTGCACTGATAGTCTAGGTATCCTGACTAGCTTGAGCCCATACTCCTTCGACGTGTCTCCAAGCTGCATTGATACTCCCCCAGTCACTCACGATACAATTCCCATTGGAGCTATTCCATTATTAGCGAGTTGTGCTCCTGAATATCAAGAGGCTGTGTCTAAAGTCATCAATGGTGCCAATCAAGTTTATCAGGAGTTTGTGAGAAGCGATGAAGGCAGAGGTTTTGCTGGACAGGTTTCTTTTGTTGGTGACTCTGTTGGTTCTATTCTTGCTTATGACACTTTATGCAGAACTGTTCAGTATCAGTCGAGACATGACAGTGAGAATAGCATTCTCGATAATGACAATCAGAGTGGAGAGAATGGAGGCATTGACGATGGGAGGCATTTGATTGCACCTACGCCAAGAAGAAGATCTTCCGCCACAAGGTAATATTTCAATTTTCAAGACATCATCAGAAATAATTAAACTTTTCACTCTCATTTGATTTCCCTCAGTGATAATTCAGGCCATTGCAAACTAGACTTCGATGTGAGTGAATTCTTTATGTTTGGGAGCCCCTTGGCTCTTGTACTGGCATACAGAAAAATCTCATCAACTGGAGAAAAAAGTAATATACAGAGGCCACTGGTCAATCAAGTTTACAATCTCTTCCACCCAACTGATCCAGTTGCTGCTCGACTGGAGCCCCTTATCTCAGCTAGATGTTCACTTTTGCCTCCAGTCAATGTCGCTAGATATCAGAAATACCCTCTGGGCAACGGACAGCCTTATCATTTACGTAAGAATGGACTTTATCATTCTATAAATAAAACTCCAGTGATTCTCTGTCCTTGATAAATTTTCTATAAATAAGAATATTCCTTTCAATTAGTGGAAGCTATTCAAACAAATCCTCAGCTATTCGCCGAAGGTTTGAATGCTTCAACAACGCCTCTTCAACATTTACGTCGAATGTCCGATATATCGATCCAGAGCACAATGTCTGGGCTGATTGATAATGTACCTCTACAGGCTGTCTCTTCACGTGAGTTTCCTATCATCGCAGTAAAAAAAAAAAAGAAATTCTCAGATAAGAATAACAACTCTCATTCTCTTTACAGTGACGCAAAAGTGGTGGGGTAACAAAAGAATAGATTATGCCCTGTACTGTCCCGAGGGACTAGCAAATTTTCCAACAAATGCACTACCACATTTATTTCACGCTAGCTATTGGGAGTCTTCCGATGTTATCGCCTTCATTCTCAGGCAAATTGGTAGATTCGATTTGCCAATGCTAGGTGGTGAGGAGAAAGAACTCGCGTGTTTCCGTCCAGGTCAGCCGAGAGAAAAGTGGAATAGAAAGCGTACATCAGTTAAGATTAAAGTACGTTTCAAAATGAAAAATTCTTAATTCGAAATTCTTGTCCTAAACTTGATGATTAAAATTGCAGAATGTAGCAGCCAATCATCGAGCAAATGATGTCATTGTGAAAGAAGGATCTCCCCAAGTTCTGATTGCAAGGTTCATGTACAGTCCCATAGATGTGATAGCTCTGACAGGAGAAAAGGTGGACATTCACGTGATGAAGGACGCCCCAGCGGGTGAATGGACATATCTGTCTACAGAAGTTACCGATAAGACTGGAAGGATAACCTATAGAATTCCTGATGAGAAGGCACTCTCCTTTGGACTGTATCCTATAAAAATGGTGGTCAGAGGTGATCACACATCAGTGGATTTCTTCATGGCAGTTATTCCTCCAAATACAGAGTGTGTAGTCTTCAGTATTGATGGCTCATTCACCGCGAGTATGTCAGTGACCGGAAGGGATCCAAAAGTCAGAGCAGGTGCTGTTGATGTAGTCAGGCATTGGCAGGAGCTTGGATACCTAATAATCTACATAACAGCACGTCCTGATATGCAACAGCAGAAAGTTGTCTCTTGGTTATCACAACACAATTTTCCTCATGGTCTTGTGTCATTTGCCGATGGACTATCCACTGATCCTCTTGGTCACAAAGCAGCCTATCTGAATAATCTTGTGGAGAATCATGGTGTGATAATTCATCAGGCTTATGGAAGTGCTAAAGACATCACTGTCTACACGGCAATAAATTTAAAACCAAAGCAGATTATCATTATTGGTAAAGTGTCTAAGAAACAACAGTCACTCTGCACTGTTCTTATCGAAGGATATGCTGCACATCTCAGCCAGCTACAGGCTCATGGTGGCTCAAGACCTGCTCAGGGAAATGCGAGAATGGTCATTCCTAGAGGACAATTTGGACTTCCTGGACTCAATTCTTCTTTAAGACGCAGAAGGTAATTTTTACCATTTTTCATGCGCTAAATATCTTCTTTATTGTTTCATATTTTCTTTTAATTATCAGTTGATTTTTTTTTTCTATAATGTTGTTTAATCTGCATTAATTTTCATTAGTGGGTAATTTTTTTTAGGGATAGTATCTTGGTTTTTTCTTAATAAATTTTCAGTAAAATACGCGAAAAATACGAGCACCGGCTCTGTTCCAGTAACGAGACAGCTGTCAGCTCACCAGCTCGCAACAGTGTGTATCTAAAGCGGAAAGTCTACCTTACTCACATCTAACACACGCCTATTATCTACCTACAATTAAATCACTCACATTGGTAATTATCTATCTCCTGTCTCTCTCTCTCTCTCACTATTTCCCCTTCTAGAAACTTTAATAATTTTTTTACGCACTCTAAATTATCCTGAGTAAGCATTAAATTCTTGAATCCTCATCATTGATAATTCTCGATCAATTTTTTGATTAGAGAATAAGAAATGATTGATGGAGTGAAAGAAATTTAATGAATTAATGGATCATCTCTCTCTCCTCCTGTCACAACACAACCCTAAACTCCCAATTTTTCATAGAGAAATCTCAAAAAAAAATAGAACAAGTAGATGTGAAAATGGTAGGTCTCCCTCAAAATCAACCAACAATAACAAAATTGAGACAAACTCCTGCATTAGTTGAAGGTATAATGACCAAATTGTCTTGTAAATAGAAAAAAAAAACAACCCCATTATTTAATTACAGGTACCTGCTATGAGGATATGTCGGAGTCTTGTGTATCGATTTAAATAATAATCGTAAATGGCTGTTGTTGGCGAGACTGTTTAATATAATCAATCATTCGCTTCCTGATGAACCTCGTCTTATCAAAAAATTTGAGATAGATAACATAATTCATAATCGATGAATTACGATTGACAGGTAAATCTCGCGTTGCAACAATTGGAGAATAATGTGAAGAATGATAAATTTTTTTTCTTTATCATTAAGAAGATCCAATTATGCACAAATGAAAAATTAATATCACAATTTTATCAATAACTTGGATCTTCTTAAGAAAAAGTATGATTTAGGACTCTAAATGTGTTAATTGTACCTTCAGTGTCTAGGGGAATGTGAATAAAATGCCCCTTAATCCCAGAGATAATTGATAAAACAATACGATTTTTGAAAATTACTAAAACGGGTGTAAAATCCACTGGGTTGCACGATAAAATTGATATTAAACGTTTCTCCCAAATGCCCTATTGTGTCCAATGCACGAACAGCACATAGATGTGAATGATGAGACAATTAATCACAATAATCCCTGCCAAATAAACAAAAAAAAGTACAGATACTTTGCGACTGAATGGAGCCATTTCAGCTTGCGCTTTTCGACATTTTTCCCGCTTTAATGAATCACCAATTGAGTGAAATGAAACGTATTCAACTGATCAAAGTTTATTAATTTCTTATTCTATTCAATCAATGAATCAATAGGTCCATTTGAATCTAATTATTTCACGCAATTGGGATAATTGAAAGTTGCTAAATTGAATTAATTTACCATCAAATAATCATTTTGCAGTGAATCCAGCCGACACTTGTGTGACATCTGCTTTAATGTTTGATTGTTATTTATGAATAGAGAATATTTTTTCAATTATTCATGACAGTGAGCACCGATAAACAATGATGCACAGCTGCTTTTGTCCATGTCTCACATTGATCAAGGAATTTTAGAGAATAAATGAAAATTTTTTTTTTTTTAATTTTTGATTGAAAAATCAATTGATTTGCAGTTCTTTTAGAACAAAAAAACGTACCATCTCCCAGTCAGCATTTGGGGGAAAACCGGAGGCCCTCGAGAGGAGCACGAGTGTAGGACCTCACGGTACAACGAGATCCATTCAAACATCAAAATCCCCAGCGCCAGATAAACTCTGACGTTTCGCTCGCTGCCGTTCCTTCTTCGAGTCACGGCAGCCGGAAAATCGTTAAGGACATGTGCCCTCATAAAATAATAGAAGAAAGTGAAAATAATAAATTTTAAAGGTAAAAGTGTGATGGAATGAAAAAAAAGAAAAATTTCTTTCCTATTTTCATTTAATTTTTCATCGTCTTGGAAAGACGATTATTTTCATTTAAAAAATATGCAAATTCTCACTTCTATTATTCATAGTTTATTTTTTATACATTCCATGTAGCTGCCTCGCTTGATAACCCATTTGATGGAAAATTTTTGAATAAACATATGAGCACCTGAGTCAATGCTCCAGGGCTTCAAAATAAAATTGGAAATAGAAAAAAAAAAGAATGAAAAATTGTTCAATATTGCTATACCGGATAATAATATGGAATTTAGTTGGATTTTAGATGAAAATATATCGACAATTTATTTTATAATTAATTTAAAATAAATGAAAAAACATATTGACCGTTTGTATTGTTGTAATATGTACGATAATTGTATATGGAAATGATTGAGAACAAAAAAAAAAAACCTACAAACTATTTTACGTCGTTAAATATTTTAAGTAAAAATATGAAATATATAAATATATATTTAATAATAAACAAAAAAGTCATATTTTTGTTAGTCTACCATTGAGAGATGAATTAATTGATAATATGAATCGACGTTGACTATATATTGTATATGTAAATATACACATGTAATTAATATTTATCCAAATCATTGAAAAATAAAAATCTGTGAATTTAAAAATATTTATCCCCTAGGAAAAAAATATTAAATCAAAATTTTTTAATTCACGGATTTTTTTGTTTTAAAATATCGTTGACTCATGTTGATTTGTCTAGCACGTGATTAATCCCTCTGATGTAAAATTTTATTCTTTCGAATTAAAAGTGAACAAGAAAGTGCAAAAAAAATTGAGAAATAAAAATAAATGAATCATTGTTGTTACGCTTCTCGTTGAGTATTCATTTCTCATTTCCCTTGGCCTTAATGAACGCTTTATGGTGACAAATATTTAGTGTAGATAAGTTCTATTAGCATTAGCATTAATATCCAACGGTAGTTGAATGGTAGAATCTTGTTTTTAACACCAGTGTCTTGAATATCTTGTCACTGAGTAATTTGACATTTTATTTTCTCTGTTTTTCCTCAATTGAATTAATTTTTAGTCAAGTGCAACTTTTCTTTGATATTTATTCATTATTTTTACCTCTGAAAAATCGTTTAAATTGTTAATAAATGGTATAAAAATAAAAAAAATTCTCAATTTGGAAAAAAAAAGATAAAGAAAGAACGTTTACGTTAGATATTGAGACGGCGCAAGGATACTAGAAAGGAAAATAAAAGCTCCCGTGTACCGGTATCCGATCAGTCGTCGCTCTGCACTCGTGACAAGTGGATCCTGAATAATAATTACCCCTTTACGAAATTATTTTCACCCCCTTAAAAGGAATGGCTGATAATTTACCGAGTGGAAGTGATCATCTGAACGAAAATTACATATTCAATACATTGAATCACATAAACGATTTGAATGATTCATTACTCATTAAAGCATTCGAGTGCTTTCAAGCTCAACATTTTAACGCACTTGAATCAAGGAGTAGTGAGAATATATGCGATGTCAATTGGGATTCTTTACTTTGCTGGCCAGCATCAGCCGCGGGGACTCTTGTTAAACAGCCGTGCTTTGAACAGCTACATGGAATTCTGTATGACAGTTCACGTAAGTTAAATTCTGGTTAATTATATTTTAATTAATTGTCAGTTGATTAATTCATTAATTAATTTAGAAAATTGATGATAAGTAATTTATG
The DNA here is from genome assembly GCA_035578325.1 of Coelinius sp. EB29. Taxonomy (NCBI): domain Eukaryota; kingdom Metazoa; phylum Arthropoda; class Insecta; order Hymenoptera; family Braconidae; genus Coelinius; species Coelinius sp. EB29. Next base: position 162,851 of record JAOZGT010000026.1, on the reverse strand, counting down.
TTGGATAAAAAAAAAATTCGTTTATGAGTGATTAAATTAATTATTTAATGATTAATTTTAACGAGTCAGTGTCCTGTCGTCTTGTGACTCTTTGAGACCCTCATCAATGTTCTATTTTTATCACTGGAAAGAAACTCCTCGATTGAATCGTATATTCATTTAATTCCTCATTGTATACCCATATGATATTTAATAGTTTGTAATTAATGCTCTTAATTTGAACGATCATTAATTGATTAATTTTCTTGAAATTTAAAGTGAAATTTCTGGAGCGAGTGATTTGAGGAAAAAATATTTTCAGGAAAAAATTTCATGTGAAAAATGTCAATTTTATGTTACGGTTAAAAGAGGATATAACTCGATTAAAAGACACAATGAAATTAGTTAACTTTGTTTATTTTCAGCGGAACGCTGAGATTCAATTATTTGTCATAGTAAAAGAATTAAAAAATATAGGAAAAGTTGGATAGATAGCCGAGGAAATTTGTGATGAAATTGTTAGGAACAAAAATGAGGGTCTAAATATACAAAAAATTTAAAAATATCGAAACCCTAACGAATAAATAATCTCCCCCCCCCCCCCACCCCTATTTTCTCACCACAAAAGTGTCACTAATCATCGAATAAACAACAGAATTTTCCCCTTTCCATTCTCTCTAGATATTTCACTTCATTCATTATTCCCCCATTCTCTCATTCCCACTTGAGCCTACGGTTCTCTCGGCCCCTTGTACTATCAATTACAATCACACTGAAACTCGAGAGAATGATTGAAACCCAGGAAAATCTCAAGAGACACAAAGAAAAAATATCCAGTACGACTGGTCATATCTAAAAATCCGAATTTTTTCAATTTCCGAGGAGAGCGAGGACTCATTCTGAGGAGAATATCATGATTGAGACTATTAGACATAAAATCAATCAAGACATGCTGATTACTTTGCTTCACAGAGAATGCTAGCAGATGGTGTTGGCAAAATGGTACTTGGGACAACTATTCAAACTACTCACAATGCCAGGAGCTCAATGACAATGTAATAGAGTCTGGAGTGGAGATAACGACGACTATATACTTTGTTGGCTACACCCTATCATTATCAACCCTCATTGTAGCTGTGGCAATATTTTTATACTTCAAGTGAGTGAATAAATCCAAATTGAAACAAAATTAGGGCATTCTGCTCGCTAACGTGCGCGACGACCTTCCAGTGAGCGCTGGAGAATGGCTGGCTCCTGATACCCATCCAAAATTTTGCCATTGCTTACCCTAGAAACCGGCCCATCCAAAATTTTGTCTTTTCGATTCTTTCTCATTTGATATCTTCCAAATAGCTGCCCGGCTACTCAGAACTCGCGGAAAAAAATAGAAAATAGTAGAATTAGAGAAAATGTCAAAATTGGCCATTTTGGCTGGAGAATGGCTCACCCCCCAAACCGGCCCATCCAAAATTTTGACCTTTCGATTCTTTCCTGTTTGATATCTCAATAATAGCTGAACAACTACTCAGAACTCGCGATAAAAACTAGAAAAGAATTGAATTAGAGAAAATGTCAAAATTGGCCATTTTGACTGAAGAATGGCTCACCCCCCAAACCGGCCCATCCAAAATTTGTACCTTTCGATTCTTTCTCGTTTGATATCTCAATAATAGCCCTCCCCCATCTCAGAACACGTGAAAAAAATTGGAAAATAGTAGAATTAGAGAAAATGTCAAAATTGGCCATTTTGGCTGGAGAATGGCTCACCCCCCAAACCGGCCCATCCAAAATTTTGACCTTTCGATTCTTCCTCGTTTGATATCTTCAAAATAGCTGCCCGGCTACTCAGAACTCGCGGAAAAAAATAGAAAATAGTAGAATTAGAGAAAATGTCAAAATTGGCCATTTTGGCTGGAGAATGGCTCACCCCCCAAACCGGCCCACCCAAAATTTTGTCTTTTCGATTCTTTCTCGTTTGATATCTTCAAAATAGCTGCCCGGCTACTCAGAACTCGCGGAAAAAAATAGAAAATAGTAGAATTAGAGAAAATGTCAAAATTGGCCATTTTGGCTGGAGAATGGCTCACCCCCCAAACCGGCCCATCCAAAATTTTGACCTTTCGATTCTTTCTCGTTTGATATCTTCAAAATAGCTGCCCGGCTACTCAGAACTCGCGGAAAAAAATAGAAAATAGTAGAATTAGAGAAAATGTCAAAATTGGCCATTTTGGCTGGAGAATGGCTCACCCCCCAAACCGGCCCATCCAAAATTTTGACCTTTCGATTCTTTCCTGTTTGATATCTCAATAATAGCTGAACAACTACTCAGAACTCGCGATAAAAACTAGAAAAGAATTGAATTAGAGAAAATGTCAAAATTGGCCATTTTGACTGAAGAATGGCTCACCCCCCAAACCGGCCCATCCAAAATTTGTACCTTTCGATTCTTTCTCGTTTGATATCTCAATAATAGCCCTCCCCCATCTCAGAACACGTGAAAAAAATTGGAAAATAGTAGAATTAGAGAAAATGTCAAAATTGGCCATTTTGGCTGGAGAATGGCTCACCCCCCAAACCGGCCCATCCAAAATTTTGACCTTTCGATTCTTCCTCGTTTGATATCTTCAAAATAGCTGCCCGGCTACTCAGAACTCGCGGAAAAAAATAGAAAATAGTAGAATTAGAGAAAATGTCAAAATTGGCCATTTTGGCTGGAGAATGGCTCACCCCCCAAACCGGCCCACCCAAAATTTTGTCTTTTCGATTCTTTCTCGTTTGATATCTTCAAAATAGCTGCCCGGCTACTCAGAACTCGCGGAAAAAAATAGAAAATAGTAGAATTAGAGAAAATTTCAAAATTGGCCATTTTGGCTGGAGAATGGCTCACCCCCCAAACCGGCCCATCCAAAATTTTGACCTTTCGATTCTTCCTCGTTTGATATCTTCAAAATAGCTGCCCGGCTACTCAGAACTCGCGGAAAAAAATAGAAAATAGTAGAATTAGAGAAAATGTCAAAATTGGCCATTTTGGCTGGAGAATGGCTCACCCCCCAAACCGGCCCACCCAAAATTTTGTCTTTTCGATTCTTTCTCGTTTGATATCTTCAAAATAGCTGCCCGGCTACTCAGAACTCGCGGAAAAAAATAGAAAATAGTAGAATTAGAGAAAATGTCAAAATTGGCCATTTTGGCTGGAGAATGGCTCACCCCCCAAACCGGCCCATCCAAAATTTTGACCTTTCGATTCTTTCTCGTTTGATATCTTCAAAATAGCTGCCCGGCTACTCAGAACTCGCGGAAAAAAATAGAAAATAGTAGAATTAGAGAAAATGTCAAAATTGGCCATTTTGGCTGGAGAATGGCTCACCCCCCAAACCGGCCCATCCAAAATTTTGACCTTTCGATTCTTTCCTGTTTGATATCTCAATAATAGCTGAACAACTACTCAGAACTCGCGATAAAAACTAGAAAAGAATTGAATTAGAGAAAATGTCAAAATTGGCCATTTTGACTGAAGAATGGCTCACCCCCCAAACCGGCCCATCCAAAATTTGTACCTTTCGATTCTTTCTCGTTTGATATCTCAATAATAGCCCTCCCCCATCTCAGAACACGTGAAAAAAATTGGAAAATAGTAGAATTAGAGAAAATGTCAAAATTGGCCATTTTGGCTGGAGAATGGCTCACCCCCCAAACCGGCCCATCCAAAATTTTGACCTTTCGATTCTTCCTCGTTTGATATCTTCAAAATAGCTGCCCGGCTACTCAGAACTCGCGGAAAAAAATAGAAAATAGTAGAATTAGAGAAAATGTCAAAATTGGCCATTTTGGCTGGAGAATGGCTCACCCCCCAAACCGGCCCACCCAAAATTTTGTCTTTTCGATTCTTTCTCGTTTGATATCTTCAAAATAGCTGCCCGGCTACTCAGAACTCGCGGAAAAAAATAGAAAATAGTAGAATTAGAGAAAATTTCAAAATTGGCCATTTTGGCTGGAGAATGGCTCACCCCCCAAACCGGCCCACCCAAAATTTTGTCTTTTCGATTCTTTCTCGTTTGATATCTTCAAAATAGCTGCCCGGCTACTCAGAACTCGCGGAAAAAAATAGAAAATAGTAGAATTAGAGAAAATTTCAAAATTGGCCATTTTGGCTGGAGAATGGCTCACCCCCCAAACCGGCCCATCCAAAATTTTGACCTTTCGATTCTTCCTCGTTTGATATCTTCAAAATAGCTGCCCGGCTACTCAGAACTCGCGGAAAAAAATAGAAAATAGTAGAATTAGAGAAAATGTCAAAATTGGCCATTTTGGCTGGAGAATGGCTCACCCCCCAAACCGGCCCACCCAAAATTTTGTCTTTTCGATTCTTTCTCGTTTGATATCTTCAAAATAGCTGCCCGGCTACTCAGAACTCGCGGAAAAAAATAGAAAATAGTAGAATTAGAGAAAATGTCAAAATTGGCCATTTTGGCTGGAGAATGGCTCACCCCCCAAACCGGCCCATCCAAAATTTTGACCTTTCGATTCTTTCTCGTTTGATATCTTCAAAATAGCTGCCCGGCTACTCAGAACTCGCGGAAAAAAATAGAAAATAGTAGAATTAGAGAAAATGTCAAAATTGGCCATTTTGGCTGGAGAATGGCTCACCCCCCAAACCGGCCCATCCAAAATTTTGACCTTTCGATTCTTTCCTGTTTGATATCTCAATAATAGCTGAACAACTACTCAGAACTCGCGATAAAAACTAGAAAAGAATTGAATTAGAGAAAATGTCAAAATTGGCCATTTTGACTGAAGAATGGCTCACCCCCCAAACCGGCCCATCCAAAATTTGTACCTTTCGATTCTTTCTCGTTTGATATCTCAATAATAGCCCTCCCCCATCTCAGAACACGTGAAAAAAATTGGAAAATAGTAGAATTAGAGAAAATGTCAAAATTGGCCATTTTGGCTGGAGAATGGCTCACCCCCCAAACCGGCCCATCCAAAATTTTGACCTTTCGATTCTTCCTCGTTTGATATCTTCAAAATAGCTGCCCGGCTACTCAGAACTCGCGGAAAAAAATAGAAAATAGTAGAATTAGAGAAAATGTCAAAATTGGCCATTTTGGCTGGAGAATGGCTCACCCCCCAAACCGGCCCACCCAAAATTTTGTCTTTTCGATTCTTTCTCGTTTGATATCTTCAAAATAGCTGCCCGGCTACTCAGAACTCGCGGAAAAAAATAGAAAATAGTAGAATTAGAGAAAATTTCAAAATTGGCCATTTTGGCTGGAGAATGGCTCACCCCCCAAACCGGCCCATCCAAAATTTTGACCTTTCGATTCTTCCTCGTTTGATATCTTCAAAATAGCTGCCCGGCTACTCAGAACTCGCGGAAAAAAATAGAAAATAGTAGAATTAGAGAAAATGTCAAAATTGGCCATTTTGGCTGGAGAATGGCTCACCCCCCAAACCGGCCCACCCAAAATTTTGTCTTTTCGATTCTTTCTCGTTTGATATCTTCAAAATAGCTGCCCGGCTACTCAGAACACGTGAAAAAAATCGGAAAGTAGTAGAATTAGAGAAAATGTCAAAATTGGCCATTTTGGCTGGAGAATGGCTCACCCCCCAAACCGGCCCATCCAAAATTTGGACCTTTCGATTCTTTCTCGTTTGATATCTCAATAATAGCCCTCCCCCATCTCAGAACACGTGAAAAAAATTGGAAAATAGTAGAATTAGAGAAAATGTCAAAATTGGCCATTTTGGCTGGAGAATGGCTCACCCCCCAAACCGGCCCATCCAAAATTTGGACCTTTCGATTCTTTCTCGTTTGATATCTCAATAATAGCCCTCCCCCATCTCAGAACTCGCGGAAAAAAATAGAAAATAGTAGAATTAGAGAAAATGTCAAAATTGGCCATTTTGGCTGGAGAATGGCTCTCCCCCCAAACCGACCCATCCAAAATTTTGTCCTGTCGATTCTTTCTCGTTTGATATCTCAATAATAGCCCTCCACCATCTCAGAACTCGCGGAAAAAATGTAAAAAAGTTGCATTGAAGAAAATTTTGTTTTCAGAGAATTGAAATGCCTGAGGAATAACATTCACACGAATCTCATGTTTACATACATGTTAGCTGACCTCATATGGATAATGACAACCGTTATCCAGGTAAATAATAAAATCGATAATTTCATCAACGAATCAACAATACAATCACAATTTAAATTTTCTCTCGAATCAGAAATGAAAATAATTAATTTCTTCATTAGGTCTCAATGCAAACGAATGTTCCCACGTGCATTATATTCTTCACACTTCTTCATTACTTTCAACTGACAAATTTTTTCTGGATGTTTGTCGAAGGTAATTAATATTTCAATTAATTGTGTTCATTAATTGATTTTACACAATTTTTTTTTCTTTTTGAGGAATTACGATAGGGTAAATGGGGAAGGGGGGGGGGGGGTCAAGTTTCTATTTAATTTCATTTCTCTGGCTATGAAAAGAAAAAAAACCTAGAGTGCAATATGAAAAAACTTTATCAATCCCATAATACCATCAACTTGTTAATTAGTTTTTCCATGTTTTGATCTTTACTTAGGACTCTACCTCTATCTCCTAGTCGTTAAAACCTTCACTGGTGACAACATAAAGCTTAGATTGTACCTGATTATTGGATGGGGTGAGTAGTTACTGAATTTTAGTTCTAAAAGTTTTAGATTTGATTAGTTGATTGGTAAATCGAAAGAGAAAAGTTATCATGAAAATCAATTTATCTCGATAATGAGTGACTCAAATGAACAATGTCAAAAGACACTTTTTGTTGCAAATGTTATAAGGTACAAAATAGGCCTTATAACATTTTTCTCTAAAACCACTCATTAATGAGATAATGGCCATTAACAACAGTGATGAATTCAAATAATCAAGATTCACGATTTTACTGAATTGATGAACAATATTTCGAGTAAAATTATGGTTTTGGCAAAAGGTATTCCTTTTCTGGTGGTTGTGGTATGGGGAATAGCTAAATCAATGGCACATAACGCCGATCAGAGTACTCAGGTAATTTTCCACTCGTCTGATCGCACGAGTAGAGAGAAAATACAAGAAATTAACGTTAAATTATTGTTTTTCAGAATATCGCGTTGTACAGACACTGTCCATGGATGGCGAATCATCCGTTTGACCTATTGTACCAGATTCCCGCTATTATTGTACTCTGTGTCAACGTTATTTTTTTGTTTATGATAATGTGGGTATTAATAACAAAATTGAGATCAGCAAATACTGTGGAGACACAGCAGTATCGTAAAGCTAGTAAAGCTCTTCTTGTATTAATTCCATTGCTTGGGGTCACATATATACTTGTACTGACTGGACCAACGGAGGGACCGATGGCTCACGTTTTTGCATATGCACGAGCTATTCTCCTATCTTCTCAAGTAAATTAAAAATTTTTTTGGATTGAGTTTTTAATGAATATCTCGGAATCTAATGGAGATATCAAAATTCTCAAAGAGACCTTTTTTTTAGAGCGAAATGAGAGCTACAAAAAAAGTCTTCTCAATAATTTTGCTATCTCCCTTCATTGTCGAGATATTCGCAAAAAACTAAACTTCAACTTTTAGAAAAAAATGTGAAGAATAAGTCAAGGGGGTTTGCAAAATATTTCAGGGTCTCTCAGTGGCATTATTCTACTGTTTCCTGAACTCGGAAGTACAGAATACAGTGCGCCATCATTTCTCACGCTGGAGTACAGCGAGAAGTATAGGAAAAAGCCGGAAGTACAATAATTGGTCTCCTCGTTCGAGAACTGAGAGTATAAGGTTTTCAAGATAAATTTCCCATTAATTGTCTCAATGATAAAATATCAAATATCAATGACTTCAATAATAATTACAGACTCTACTGCCAGCCCACACAGCCATATCCTAAGAAGGAATCAACAGTGAGTGAGACAACAACTACGACATTGATTGGTGTTAACACAGCGACAGCATTACTCGATCGATCGAGAGTCATTTCCGAGAACCTTAATGAGTGAAAGAAGAACATATCTATGAATTCTAATCATGGAGAGGTCAATCAAAAATGAGAACAATTTTATTCACATATTTGGAGATCATTTTTTTACACTAATTGTGCACGACTGAGAAAATATATTTTTTTTAAATCAATTTTTCGAAAATATCTCTGAATCTGAGGGAGATAGAGAAATTTTTATTGAAACCTTTTTTGTAGAGGAGAATGAGATTTACAAAAAAGGTCTCTATGGAAATTTTTATATCTCTCTTGGATTCTGAGATATTTGTAATAAACTGAATATTCCTGTCCTAAAATCGTCATTTTTATCGACTAAATGTCACAAAAAAAAGTAATGACCAATGAAATGTGAAATTAATATTAAATGCTATATAAAATATATGGAATCAATTCAATGATTGTACCTGACGTTTAAATGTTGAAGAAAAAAGAGAAATATATTGAGGAAATTCCATTAAAAATTGTCTATGTACAATGTACAAAGAAAAATAACGCAAAAATCTCGTTCTCGGAATGAAAAAGAAAATACCTGTAATAATAAATTGTTTCAATAGTTCCATTTGTATTTCAAAAAAATTATTTTAAATTAATCAATCAATTCTACACATTTACACACTTTCAATCCAACATTTCTTGATTTTGTTTATTCATCCAATATTTCCTCATCCCATTTATTAATTATTCATAATTATAATTAATGATTTGTTGACGTTAATCTCGACGTATCGTCGTGGTTTTGGTACTTTGGTTTGCCATGAGTAAATGGCAAATATCTGTACTTAATCATATGCTGAAAAAAAAGATAAATAAATGAATTATTTTTGTGTCAAGTGGATGAAATTTTTTTCAAATCCCTCAGATTAATTTTTCACGTTTTATTACCTTAATCTGACGTTTCATCGTAATGCAAAAGAGGGTGATAAAGTACATAACGAGAATTGGCCAAAAAACTGGAATATTTAGACAATCAAACATTGTGCAAACTAGGGCAATAATTGTGGACTTTGACACTGAATACCAGAATTTAAATTCTGGTAGTCGTCTAATAAATGGCCGAAATTCCTCATTTGATCTAGTGGGGAGTTCTGGACCATCTGCATCTAAAATTAACGTAATAATTTTTCATTTCTTGTTAATTATCGATTTATCTCGATAATGAGGGATTTTAGGAGAATATGTCAGGAGATCTTATTTGTAGCTGAGGAAATTTGCTACAAAAAATATCCTTTGACATTTTCGCCTAGAGTCACTCATGATCGAGATAATTGACTAATTAAGAAACAATAAAAAATTAATGTCTCTCATCAAGTTTCATCACTAAATATCTCAATTAATCCCTCAATTTTACCATCAAAATCCATCGCTGGATCGCTTCTAGGTGTTAGGAATGCTATGAACAAATTCAGGTGATAAATTCCCAGACCATATATAATAATGTACCAACCCTAGAACAATATTCAATAAATTATTCAAATAACTCTAGTTTATTCAATTATGCTGAAACTTGTTGATTCACCTGTGAGATGAAGATACGTAATATAAATGTAACTAAAAGTGCAACCGCAAATATCCATCTGGATATGACGTGAGGTGTCCATAGATCTAGGTAACTCTGATACATCTGGATGAGAAAAAAAGAAATAGCCATAATTAAAAGTCAAGATATTCCCTAACAACTGATAATTAAACTGTCGAATAATATGATATTCCCACCTGTGACAACCTCGTAGCACCTTGGAAAAATGCATTTTTCCTAGCAGGACCTCCCAGATCCTCATCTTGCATCATTTCAACTACTAAAATTCCAAAAATACCCAAAATAAATCCAAACCTTCACTAAAAACTCCAAAAAATTCGAGGTTATGTACACAATCACTGGAAAACCTCATGAATAATAGATAAAAATACCTAATAAAATGAGGAAAATGTTGGAAGGGAGTTAACCTGTTATTTCAACTCTAAAAAAAATCCAAAGATACCTGAAAAAAAAATAATAATTACTCCAAAATTACCTATTTGAAACTAACTAGCCCCTGAACAATATCCTTCCTCCAATATTTATTATTTACGATTGAAAAACCATGAAAATATATATACACGTCACAACATTAATTACACTACAATTCACACATGTACACTAGGAATTGTTACGTGTCCTTGAGATTTACCGTTGAAATAATAAGTAATTTTTTTGGAGTTCTCTCTTGTCACTTGATGACTGCTGACGGTGGCTGATCATTATTGGATCATTTCCGCTCGTCAACGTATTCCATTGGAGGGGAATATATCCTCTTTTTTTTTAGATAAAAGAATTCATGTACTTACGTGTGTCAGAGAGAGAGATGGAGAATTGGCTGGTTTACAACGGCAACGACACTCTTTACATTTACCGGTCATTTGTACAATTTCAAAACACACTGCACTTTTCAATTATTCAATTTAATACAGAGGAAAATATCTACTCTGTTTATTTACCATGTGACCAGAAATTTCAAGGTAAAAAAAAAATTATTTTGGTCGAGAATAAAAAAATTTTTCATGTTAAAAAAATTGTTTGAAAAATGAAAATTTTCAGATTAATTCGAATAATGAATTTCTTTTCAATGACTCACCGTCGACGTAGGCACTCCCTGACGATTGGAGCACCCCTTGGCAGGATTCACCACCTCCAAGACCTCCAGGATGATTCTCCAGAGTGAAGACTTTCACACATATTTTAATACTCGAAATAAAATAAATAAAACCGAGAAATTTCTCAAAACACAACAGAAACACTCACGCACTGACTCGATAAACAAAGGAAATACCAATACTATTTTGTTTTTTTCATTGTCACAACAATTGACTCTCTCACAACAAATAAATAACCTCACTATTTAATTTTCAACACAGAAAACCAGAAAATATTGATAAAAATCCAAAAATATCCAGAGAATTGTCAAAAATTGTCCAAAGCCACCACATGTGTCACTCACTTTCCCTCCATTTTCACCAAAAATGGCGTCATAACCCCAAATTCTCATTAATTCGCTCACTAAACCCACAGCAAAAATATTCTAAATCGAATATCATTAATTAATTATTAAAATCCTCAGAAAATTTTTTTTAAGTCACCACGAACGTTTTCACCACTGGATTTTCCACTCTCTCACTACCGTTAAAAATACACCGATAAATGTCCGTTAGAACCCGAGAATATTCACTTTACCACTCCGAGATCCTTCCGCCGCCATGGCATGGAGCCGACTGACGCTATGGTGACTTCTCGGTGGAGCTTCCCTCTGCGCATCCGCAGGGCGGACTGACGCTACCCCATCATGGCAACTCCTCGGTAGCACTCCCCTCTGCGCACACGCAGAGCGTCTCTACAGTGCTCCCCTCTACCAGCGTTCCCAGGAACTTCATTTATGGACAATGTGATCATTTTTGTTTGAAATTTCTTTAATTTTCATTCAACAATCAATTAATTAATTATTTTCATCGACTGATAAATGATCCAAAGGTTATAATAAACAATTAAACACCTCTACCGAGTTTTTTTCACCAGTGAAAGTGATTATTTCATCGTTAAACGTATCTGCAAGTGGTTGAGGCATCCGAGAGTGGGGGAAAGCAATGAAACAAACGTTTTGGAGTGCTCCAAGCAGTTATATTACACTATTCCAGTGGTCCATCACATTTTTCCAGTGGTAAATCGACACAAATAAAATACTTTTACCTGATTTATCAAACAATTGACTCCATGATAATTAATAAAGTGTAATTATTCTTGTTTTTTAGGGGTGAAATCATTTAGTGTCGACAGTGGTTATCAAGCTGGGGTAGCGTGGTGGTTTTTTTGACGCTGGAGAAACAGAAAAAAATTTATTGAAATTAATTTTAGAGCCACTGGGAGTTAATTGACACAATTGAGGTCAATTTTATCAACTTTTTTTTTTTTTTCTCCTGTTTTAGTGAAGTTTGTGAAGTTGTTGAAGTGCCATTTATACTTCTGGAGTTGTCAATAGATTTTTGGAGACTACTGGAACGGATTATGAATGTGAGTTGATTATTTACATTTTTTAAAAATTCATCAAATCACTCTCAACTGTCATTCGTTTAGGGAGGAAATTGTAACTATTTTGAGAATCCTACGTTCTATATTATTCTGGGATTAATGCCAAAATACCTGGGGGCATTTTGTATTATGTAATTCATGCAAAATGTTCAGTTTTATGTCTCCAAAAATTCATAATCACAGTTTTATCGAAAAAATAATCAATTTATCCTGACGAATTAATCACTTGTTAATTGTGTATAATTACAATAAGAGTAAACAAATTTCTCCCAGTGGTTTTATTAATTAATACTCAACAGTTTCGTTATGAATAATTTAATCAGAGATAATTGATTCAATTCGTGGGTTTAATTGGGTCGAATGAGACTGTTGAATTAATTAAATTAAATTAATTTACGTGGAGAAATCAAGCGGAAATGGAATGTAATGATGAGAATATTTGAAGAATGAGAATATTTTAATAATGACTTAAAAAAAAAAAATTTTTCATTTTCTAAAAAAGGTTATCGATGGGGATGCCACAATTTGCCACGGAGGTGGTTGACTCATCTCCATATTGTTGATATGATTGAGAGTGTGTCTAGACGAGCGCTGAGTGGCTCCAGTGGGAGCTACCACGTTCGAGGAGCCGAACTGGCGCGCGACAGGCGACTCAAATCACTATCAGCCACTGTTGTCTTTCTTGATGATACCCAGCATACATTTCAATTAGATAAGAGGGCTAAGGGTCAGGTATTGCTTGATCTTGTCTTCCATCATCTGGAGCTCATCGAGAAAGACTACTTTGGCCTCCAGTATGCTGAGAATGGAAGTAATTCATCCAATTGTCCTGATGTTATGGTAAATTTTTACGAATAAAATTATTTTATTCAATCTCTCAATCATTTAATTAATTCTGTATATTATTTTGTTAATTATAGCGATGGTTGGATCCTTCAAAACCCGTGAAAAAGCAGATAAGAAGTAAGGGTAAAGATCATGCTCATTAACTCCCTAATTAATTGATTCATTAGAGAAATTATAAAACGAGTCGTCTTGTTTTACTTCACTACTGAATTTATTCATTGAGTATTTTTTGAAAAAATTAAAATTAATTTCCAGGTGGACAATTCTTCTTCAGAGTTAAATTCTACGTGTCTGATCCCAGTAAACTCCAGGAAGAGTACACTAGGTATCAATTTTATTTGCAAATTAGGAGGGATATTCTTCATGGAAAGCTTGTACTGCCTGTGAGCACTGCCTGTTTAATTGCCAGTTATACAGTTCAATCAGAACTTGGGGATTATCATCCAGAGGAGCATGGACCTGGATATTTATCCAGATTACAATTAATCCCTGGACAGACTGAGGAGATGGAAAAGAAAATATGTGAATTGCATAAACTTCACAAGTATTGAGAAAATTCTCTCTTTTTTTTTTTAATGAAAAAATTTGATTTTTCAGATAAATTTGAACAAGAATTTTTTTTTTTTCCAGGGGACAACTTCCTGCAGATGCTGAATTTAATTTTCTCGATCATGCAAAACGTCTGGATATGTATGGAGTGGAGTTACACAAGGCAAGGGTATGCACGTTAATTGTTCGTGTTTGAGAGCAAAAGAAAAATGATTTAATTATCAAAATCCATTAATTTAATTGAATTAAATTTATTTTCTGCAGGATTCAACGAACAAAGAGATCCAATTGGGTGTAACATCAATAGGCCTTGTAGTATTTCAAAACAACATAAGAATAAATGTATTTTCATGGTCTAAAATAGTAAAAATATCGTTCAAAAGAAAGCAATTCTTCATTCAACTGAGAAGAGAGCAGTCTGAGAGTTATGATACACTTTTGGGATTTAATATGCAGACATACAGGAGTTCTAAGAATCTGTGGAAGGCGTGTGTTGAGCATCACACGTTTTTCAGACTTCACAGTCCCAAAATGAGACCCCGAAGATTCCCATTGACTCTCAGTAGTAAATTCACGTATTCTGGGAGGACAGAGTATCAAACTGTTGAGGATGGAAAGTACAGGGCTAGAGTCGAGAGGACTTTTATCAGATCTCCTAGCAAACGATTGATTCATGGAGTGACTCAGGCTCCAGTTGTTGAGGAGAAGGGAAAAGTTGCAGTTGCACCAGCACGTCCTCCAAGGCCTTATGACAATAAGGTGCAGTCTTTGGGGTCTAGGGAGCCGAGACAGGCGTGGGGAGAAGGAAATCCCAGTGATGAGTACGTAAAACGTAAAAATTCAATTCTGCTTTTTGTAAATATTCAATTATCTCGAGAATTAGTATATTTAGGGGAAAATGTCAAAAGAAATTTTTTTTAGGGAATTTTTCAATTTAAAAAAAAGATCTCTCAACATTTTCTTCTAAAATTGATGGTTTCTGAGATAATTGGATAATTAGTAAAAATGTCAAGATTGAATTTATTAATAAATTCTTGTGATCGTCTGTTGCATGTTTTGTTTCATTTCACACAGTGAGGGTGGTTTTTTGTCCCTCAGAGAAGATATAAACGGTCTACAAACACAGGGAGGTGCATTTTCACCAGTTCTAGGATCTAGAATATTGAGTTATGTTGATGATGACACAGCAGTTGAGAGAACAATCTACGATTTGCCTGATTACAGTGAACCCACTAGTTCCCCAGCTCCACAGGTTAATTAATCATCAATTTTATAAATTCTCTAGACCCAAGAGATTCTCCAGACATTAAAATACATTGTAAATAATTTTTATTTACTTCTAGTTACTCGAAGAAGGTCTCGTAACAATTTCCCTCACTCCAGACGAACAAGGACGCTTTGGTTTCAATGTGAAAGGAGGTTTAGACCTTGATATGCCAATTCTAGTGTCCAGAGTTGCTCCAAGCACACCAGCTGATCGTTGTTACCCTAAATTGAATGAAGGAGACCAGGTAATCAATTAAAACCCCTTAAATCCAACTATTTCCAAAATCAATTTTTTTTTTCCAATAACGAGTGATTTTAGAGAAAAATATCAAAAGATCTTTTTTGTAGATCAGAAAATTCTCCACAAAAAGTGTCTCTAAACATTTTTTGATAAATCCATTAATAACGCAGATAATCCTCAAATTCTCAGGTCGTCTACATAAATGGAATAGATGTAAGTGGAATGCTTCACGAGCACGTGGTAAACCTAATCCGTCAATCCAGAGACACTGGAAGTGGTGAATTGAGCCTGACAGTACGTCCAAATGCCCTTTACAACGCCCTAGCAGGTACAGAAGAGCCTCCAGAGGAAGAGCCCCCTTACAGATACGTACCAGATGCTCCTCATGCTGCAGTGGGTACAGACGCTCTGGCTCAATCAATGTTATTACTAGCTGATGGTCTAGCAAGTGGTGCTCTAATTGCTCAGTACGAGCAACTCTACAGAAAAAATCCAGAGTTGACGTCATTGGAGTCTAAAAAGTCGGAGAATCAGAATAAAAATAGATACAGGGATATTTCACCCTATGACGTCACAAGAGTCATTCTCATGGGTTCAATAAATGGAGATTACATAAATGCTAATTACGTGAATATGGAAATTCCAGGATCTGGTATAATAAATAGGTATATTGCAACTCAGGGTCCATTGGCATCAACTCTTGCTGATTTTTGGCAAATGATACTTGAAGCTGGGAGCACTTTGGTGGTTATGCTGACGACATTGGTGGAGAGAGGAAGAACAAAGTGTCATCAGTACTGGCCAAATGTCAATGACTCATTGACACTGAGAAATTTAACGTTGACGTCAACATCAGAGACAACTGAGGATTTTTTTGTATTCAGGGAATTTGTACTGAGGGATGTTAATACTGGAGAAGAGAGGGATATCACTCATATGCAGTATTGTGGATGGCCTGATCATGGGGTACCTGGAGACTGGAGACAGTTTACCAAGTTTACTGAGAGGGTCAGGGCTGCTAGGACTGGAATGGTGGAACCAGCTGTTGTCCATTGCAGTGCTGGCATTGGGAGGACTGGGGTGTTGGTGCTTATGGAGACTGCACTGTGTCTTATTGAGGCTAATCAACCGGTTTATCCACTGGATATTGTGAGGGCTATGAGGGATCAGAGAGCTATGATGATTCAAAATGCTGTGAGTAATTTTTTTTTTTTTTTTGATAAAGTCGACATTTTTTTATAATTTTGCAGTTATCTGGAGAATGAGAGGTTCTAGTGAAAAATGTCAAAAGACCTTTTATAGAGATGAAAAAATTCTCTACAAAAAGTGTCTCTTGACATTTTTTGATAGAATCACTCATTGAAGAAATAATATTAAATTTGAAAAACAGTGAAAAATAAATTATTGAGAATTTTGGGGTTTTATTGCAGAGTCAGTACAAATTTGTCTGTGAAGCTGTACACAAAGCATACACGGAGGGCATAGCAAAGCCACTACCAGAATTTTCGAGATAAAAATGCCATAAATGTCCAATCAAACTTTAAATATATATGAGATGCACATATATAGTTTTTTAAAGTGACAATAATGCGACAAAAACCACAATAATTGTGTTTATTCTAACGATAGACAGTGAGTTTATTTCTCCAGGTAAAAACCTGAACGTGTGATATCTATTGATTTCGAGGTGTTTCAATTAATCGAGTATTTTTTTAAAAAAACAAATCCCACCACAATTACAATAATTATTGCATGTCAATTACTTATCTTCCAGTTACATAAATAATAATTGGTAATTATTTATATTAAATACCAATTTTTATAATTAATTTATGTAAATAACGTAAGACTAATTAAAAATTGTCCCAGGTGATCTAATTGGTAGTTAAAAACTGATAATCGTCCAGCGCAAAAATTAAAATAATTTTTTTTTTTTTCAAAATTTTTATAAATAATTATAGTCATTAGAAAATTCATAGCTCCATTATTTTATTTTTCTACTCATACTAAAAAGGTATTAAAACTCTTCAAAATTCATCCCAATTAGAATTTCTATAAATTAAAAAAAAAAAAATTAAAAATTAAGAATTTGAAATGGTGTGAGAGTCGGTAGCTGTCTAGTCGAGTTTAATTTGTACTTTTGACTATTATAAATAAATAAAATCAATCATTTTACAACAAAAAAAAAATAAACAAAATTGTGTAATTATTTTCGAGAATGAATTGAATTATTTTTCCTTTCGTACATTGCGTTAGGAATAGTAATTATTTGGGTCGTCCAATGTCCTCAGGGGGCGGGGGGGGGGGGGGAGATGGGGGGAGGGAAGTTGAGAGTAAGAGGATGGGTACACGTGTACCATCACTTCTCTACAATCTCTCCTTCACTATAAAAGACATCAGGCAACGTTGGATTATTTAGTCTTATTTTTGAAACGCAATAGACATCATTAACAAACAATTGTAAGTAAAATAATTATTTTTTAATTAATTTCAATCGTAAAAATTAATATTACAATTTAAAAAAAAAATGTCATAATTATTTTTAAATATAGAAATTAATTTTTTTTTGCTAGAAAAATTTTTTAAATAACTTTTTTCAATTTATTCAGATGAAATTGTTGACGTTGGTAATTGCAACAGTCTTAATAGCATCAATTGCTGCATTACCACAGCAAAAAGACGGACAATTATTCAGTAATGAGGCAATAAGACAGGCGCAAAATACTTACCTCATTCCAAAAGATGCAACTATTCAAAAAGTACAAGAGGGAATTGAACTGGCAGCATATGAATCAATTCCTGGAGATCAGAGGATCAATTTATTTGAAATTTTAGGTGATCATGTACCACCAGAGGTTGTAAACAATCTTCAAGGACAGATTGATCAAATTGGTCGTAATTAAAATTTTATAAATAATGAATTAATGACGTCGATGAAATAATTCATCTAGATATGTAAAAAATTTAATTGTAAATTTTATTTTTTTAATAAATTTTTTTTTTTTTTTTTCATAATTTTTGTGTTTATTTGGGTCATTTTGCCTGAGGGGAAGAAACGACCGATCAATTATTCACTTTCTCTTTTAAAAAAGGGGGACAAGTGTTTAAATGTCGATGATGAGTGAAAATCGAGGGATTCTTCTTCTTTATAAACCTGAGGAGTTTATAAATTATGAGTATACCGTCTGGGGCACAATGAGATGGAGAAAGTTTAAACTTTCACTTCCTACTCGAGTAATACGTAATACTTGAAATATTATTCATAAGATTTAAGGGGAATTTAATATTTAAATATATTTGAAAAAACTTATTAAATTTATTTTACGTAATTTATAATTAATGATTAATAATTGAGGACATAAAATACTCATGAGACAATGAATTTTACTTGGCTTACAATTATTTTGTCTTTTCTCGTAAGTGATTGTAAAAAAAAATGATGAAAAATAATTATTTTTGTACATTAAACTGAGAGCAATAAATTAAAAAATCTATAATTTGCTACTCGGTTAAAAATTTTAGGTTTTTCAATGTATTAATAGGTATTTTTTTAAGGTTGAAATAAATGTATATAGCTTACGGATATTCTCCTCGATACTGACAACTTTTAATGGTCCAAGTGAAGTCTAGAGTAAGAAAGTTTCCATGCCGCATGTTATTTTTCTAGTAAATTTATTTCCTGAGACAAAATAAAATTGAATATTAGAATATTTAAAAAAAAAAAAGAAAAATGAAATTTTTATGATAAAAAAAATTTCTCACCTGGATTTCTTTGAGCTCCTACGCTCTCCACTGTCATCCCTGGATCTTTTCTTACTAGAAGACGAAGAGTGCGAAGACTTGTGTTTATCATGTCTATCACTCTTCTTCGGGCTGCTGTCAATAAAAAAAAAAAAAAAATCATTAAAAACCCCCATAAATCTCCCACAATCAATGAAACATGCTAATCACCTGTGTTTGGAGGACTTGGAAGGAGACACTTTTCTATGTGATCCCCCACTCCTCGTCCGGTCCGTTCTTTAATGAACAATAAAATACCCCCATGGAAATTATTTTAAAAATCCACATTATCTCCCAGAAAAATGAATTTACAAAAAAATACAAAGAGACCTTTTTTGTACCTTATAAAATTCTCCACAAAAACTGTCTCTTGATATTTTCCTCTAAAATTCCTCGTAATCGGGAAAAATACAAATAATCACCTGTGCTTGTCCCTAGAAGAACTCGAGCTCTTCCCCTTGGAGCTTGAATGCCGGTGCTTAGATCCATGCCGATCCTTACTGGGTGAAGCTTCAACCTTCTTCTTCTTACTGGGAAACTCATTTCTCCCAAATGTACCATCCCCCCTCTCCTTATCCTCCTCAGCAGCTTCCCTCTCAAGATCACTCCAATCCTTGCCAGACTCCTCAGAGCTACCCAACTCCTCCTCATCGCTCTCCGAATCCTCAGATGCCTCCGAATACTCTGAATCATCCTCACTGTCCTCCTCACTCTCAATATCCGTAGGCTCATAAACATCATCCTCCTCCTCCTCTTCATCATCAACCTCCTCATTCTCAGCATCACTCTCAGGATCCAAAAATGTCCATCCACCACTGTCAAAAAATCCCTCTGGATCCTCAGTAATAGTCTTCATGATTTTAGCCCAATTCAATGATTGCACCCCCTCTGAGTATCTGATGTCACAAGAATTTAGCCACTCCTTCACATGATCCAGCATGTGCATGGGTATTGCATTGACCATAGCTGTTCTCTTCTGATAATCCTTGAATACAAAAATCATGTCAAAATTTTTGAGATGAAATTGTACTCTCTCGAAATGAACAAGCTCAACATCTTCCAGGGTAATGACAAATGGTGGCCATTCAGTGAGATTAACAAGACATCCAGAGGTAGGTTGAAGTAGGACAGTGCTTCTGAATGGTGCCCCAGGAAATCCAAGATCCCTGAATGGTGTATCAAACTCAATTTCCTGCTTCGTCATTGACTCAACTTTTTCACAAAATGACTTAAAAGCTGTCTTCAATTTGTGCCTCAATTCCCTCTCTGATTGTTCAGCAGCCAAATCATCTCTATCATGCATATGCTGATGTTTACCAAGATCAGTAGTAATTTCACCAACTTCAGTATAAAATTGTACATCAACGTGTTTCTTTTTACCAAACATAATGGCATGTTTCAGGTGAAAATGAAGTAAAATAATCATTTCACCGTCACCAGGTTGGAAGAAGGCATTCTTTATATTATTGTAGAGAATGTCAACTTTATCACCTCTCACTGAAGTGTAACGGAATCCATTGGTATGAGCCTCAAGACCACCAGTCATTCTCTTTGTCACGATATTTGGACGAATATACAAGTCTTTGAGTTTAGGATTACCTTTATTCTGGGACAGTACCAATGTATCTTGCTTCACTAAATCCTCTTTCTCCCTCTCCTCAGCCTCTCTATTCTTAAATTTCTTCTGTACCTCTTTGATAAGTCTGAATGCTGTATTGAGATTTGATGATGGTGCTGATATTTCACCGGGTTCTTTGGTGTTTGTTGAACGATAAGTCACTTCTTTGACAAATGTTGCATCAGGCTGAGGATAAACTCCACCCTCATTTCTTCCCATTGTAGCACCAGGATGAAAAAAATTTATTCTGAGGTATGTATAATCACCCTCGACAGACTGTGATATATTTTTAATTGTTGAAATATGAAATGGCACTGGAGTACCAAATATAGGAAGTATAACTGTCTCATATTTCTTATCAACATAGAGTTTAAGGTCTCTTACTTCAGCTTCTCGTGGCATGTGATTGAGGCTTTTGTATGAAACTGTTGATTTACGAATTTTCTCTTGTTCTTTACCACCAGACTGTTGTGCCAATCTAGCTTTAGCAATTTCATTCAACTGCTGAGCTAATTCCTTCTGATGTTGTTTACGTTTTTCTTCAGAACTGTGTTCAGTTCTTAATTTAGATTCAATAACAGCTGATCTTTTACCACGTCCAAGAATCTCTGGTTTTGGTTCATTTTCCTTACCACTCTCTTCCTCCTCCTCTTCCTCATCATCTTTAACGTATATCCCTATGTTTTTCATCTTTTTCTTTGATGTTGTAAGAACTGTGGCAGGTGTACCTTCATTAACAACAACAGTATCTCCAATGAATAGAGCATAGTTCTTTCCTTCTTTGTCAGTTGCTTCGGAATTTGATAGATTTGATAGACCAACATTAACGTTAAATACCATTCCTTTCTTGGCCACTGCATGGGTCTTGGGACCTATTAAAAGTGATGATTCCCTGAATTCGATGCCCATGGCAAAACCAAAGTTCTTGGTGAGATGATCAATCATATCTGGTTTTTCATTTTTCACGTATTTAATACCAGTCTCGTATACAGAACTGATTTTCGTACCAGCTGTCAATTTCTTGAGAATTTCTTCCTCTAGATTCAATAGAAAATTGTAGTTTTCTTCGATGGATTTTGTTGGATTTACGAGCAATGTTCTCACAATATTTGAACAGTAGGATTTGTATCTGGCTCCCAGAGAACAAATTATTACACCAAAGTGAAGATTATTTTTGTCTGAGACGACTGAGAATTTTAGGGTATAATTTCCTCCACTCTGGATTATTGCAGGATAACAATTATCCACTTGGGATACATCTACTCCTGTTACATATTTCTTGTTCGTGAGGGCTTGATCAACACCTTCTGCCAATTTTGAGTGCTTTACTTTTTTGTCTGAATCGATTATTTCCATTATTTGATCTTTGAGGTATTTTGTAAATACATCTACGGAGACGAGACAGGCTTTCTTCACTGTTAAAATCTCAATCTCTTCTTTGGGTGCCATTACATATGCTGCTGATGCTGATACATCGACTGTATCAAAGCTCTCAGGCTTGATAGCAGCTCTCCAAGCGTCCATGAACGCACCAGGATAGTTTTCCTTGGAGAAAACCCCCAGAGTTTTTCCCTTTTTGCTTCCCTTGATAATATCAATCATTTTAGCAAAATTAGCTTTATCCTCGTCATTCTTATCCCGCACAAAGAGTTTAACTGGAGGTACGCCAGTCTCCTCAGTTTTCCCGCTCTCCACTTTTCTCAAAAATTCAATTTTCTTTTTACTAGCAAGAAAATTTATAGAGTCCTCAGCGAGTATCATAATCGTATCAGTTAGTTCATAACTGAATAGCCAAGTTTGTAGTGCCATGGACTTGCTGTAGACAATGTCCTCGTCTGTACCCACAGCAGACACCAGGCAATCCATCTTGCTGAAGCTATCATCAGGCCCCACATCACCTTCCTGTTAAACGATTAATCCATGAAAAATTCAATAAAAAATATCAAAATCAATCAATTGATAAGAATTTTACCTTCCAAGCAGTGTACAAACGTTTCATACGCCTGAAAAACGTCTCCTTGTCCAAAACTACGTTCGCCATAGCTTTTTTTGAGGTTAGATCAACTCGTGTGACAATACAAAGATGAAAAAAAAAATTATTTCACTTATTTATTCTTTTCGAATTGAAAAAAAATACTGGGATCAACTGAATAATCACTCGTTTACATTTTAATTTCAACTTATTGTATTAATAAAAGTGGAAAAATGTAAGACGCTTGCTTCTCGGATGGGAAAAAGCCGTTGCGGGACGAGATGGCGCGAAGAAATTGTCGGGTAAGGTTGGATTGAGCTGCGTAATTCGAAAATTTAAAAAGTAGTTTTGATAAATTAATAGCGTTACGGCTGATTGGGGAGAAGGTACAAATACACAAATAATTATTTTCTGCTATTCCGAATTTTTTAGAGTATTTAAAATGCATGATTATTAATAATTAAACGATTTAGCCAACGGGGATCCCCGATGAATCCGTCCGAGAGTTGAGAGAGAGAGAGAGAGATAATTTTTCTATTTCCCTCTCTCTTTTAACTCTCGGATCGTGCCTCGGTCTGAGAGTTGAGTCTCGGACTGATCCGTCAGGGGAAAATTCTTCATTTATTATTTTCTATTAATATTCAAATTGATTCAATATTTTCGTTTTTATTCTTCAATACACATTTGACAAAAATTCGTAAAATCGCTCACTTGGCGGGTATTCACAAAGCGCGCGCGCGCGATGCTTGTTCATGGGCATGCGCAGTAAAAAAGAGCTGAGAAATCTCGCCACCTATCGTAAACCATCATTACTGTCGCCAGTCCGATCGCAGTAGTGATCCTGAGAAGCCACGGTTGTGTTAGTTATCCGTATTTTTACGCTCGTTAAGAATAAAAAAAAAACACCATCCCCGGGGGTGTTTGCGTTGATTAAGGTGCAGTCATAGTACCCATTGACTGTTACAAACATCGACAAAAACAAAACGTAAGTCATTGAGTTGTTAATCAACTTATTATTCCAAATAATGGGTTAAAAAATATCTTGATAATTTTGTGCAAGAGCCAGACGTGACGGCTCAGGAGCAAAATGGCCGTGCGGGATTTACAACAAACCGTTTTCACGTCTTCGCGAGGTCCATCGTCACTCGAAACACTAAAATTTAATGATAATTTGTCTATGATCAATTAAAATTCATCTTTGGGCTTTTTTTGGGGGTTTAAATCGTTGGGATGAGGGTTTTAACGAGTTTTCGAGTCTTGATGTGGTAGACGTTGCACTGGGGAAGGTGATTGATTTTTTTTCTTTGACAGCCTCTGCATAGCACCCGACAGTTCACTCTCAAGATAATTTCATAATTAGGGATTAATTAGAAATTGGGGGATTCGTTTTGATTGATGTCTCTTAAGTTAGTGGGGTCTTTTTGTAATTTCAGGGATAATCTATGACGTTAAAGGAGTAGTGGGGTCAGCTGTTAGCTTGTCAAATCATTGGATTCGAAGACACTGAAGTTTGAAAGTTTTTTTCTTAATTATTTAATATTAATATTGTCAAGAGACATTTTTTGTAGAAAATTTTCTCCCCCACAAAAAAGCTCTCTTGATATTCTCCTCTAAAATCTCTCATTCCCAAGATATTTCCATTTTTCTCACCAGAACCATAGGATCAATTTATCCTTATGTTCCTGTCTATTATTTTCATTAGAAAAAAAACCCTCAGGCTGTTACCAGAGTTCCCACGTGTTAATGATCCCCCAACATACTCTGAGGATGCTCCAAGTGTTCATTAGACCCCTCAAGTGTCCAAACATCCTCTACGAAGCCTAGAAAATTCACACATATGTTCCAACAATTTTTTACACTCAATTGTTCTTTGTATAAATTGATAATAATTTTTTTAATTGATAAAAATAGCCCTGGAAAATGTCGAAAAAATATTTTTCAAGGGTTGAAAAATGTTTTGAAAGAGCAATTGAATCGTTTTAGACTCTTCGGAGTGGATGATAAATGTTTCAATGGATTCAAAGCCGGTGAATAACGTAGATAGACCGGCCGGTCTCAGGGGGTGGGTGAGGGTGAGGGTATTGCTAAGGATATCGATTTCACACTGGGGATTGCATGCACGCATCATGACAAAAACCGTCTACCCTCACTCCACTATTTAAAAACGACTTTGAATCGATTGTCAAGGTCTCTTCCTGAAGGAGTTTAAATTGAGAAAGTCCTCCCTCTCTCTCCCTCTCTCTCTCACTCTCTTTAAAAAAAATTTTATATTTATTTCCAGACGCTCCTGATGGCGGAGAACTGAACACACTCACGAGACACCCATTGTCACAATTTTTCGTATTTTAAATTAATAAAAAAAGGATAAACAACAGGATAAAAGAAGTTGTGCCACACCGAGGATCATGAAAATGGTGTTGTCACAACGGCAGCGCGAGGAGTTGTAAGTAAAAATTTTTCAATTTATTTTTAATTTTTTTTTAAATAAAAAAAATTGATAAAATCAGAGGAAAAGTCATTTTATAATTTTTTTCATGGTCTGAGGTATTTTTCAAAAAATATCCCAAGGTCATTATCATGTTTAATATGCTAAGGGCACATGGTACATCATTTTGATTTCAGGAAAAAATGATTGAGAGGAAAAAATTGTTTTTTTTTTCAATGAAAAAAAAAAAATATTTTACGCCGCAGATAATTCAGATTGGATTTTCTGCATCAAATTCTCTGAGTCATGCTATCGTGGGGGTTGTTTGTGCGCCGGTCAGTGTACCATAAAGGGGTGTTTTCTCGGGCACGCGCGAAAGGTACAATCGATAGACCGAGGGAATTACGTATGATGAGAGAGATCAATGGAGCTCGTGCTAGACATTTTCAACTTGTTTTCTCTCTTCTCGTGAATTTTAACTCATTGGGGACATTTTTTTTTCCTCTTTCTCTTGATCTATAGGATTCTCCGGATGACGTCAATCATTTAATGATCAATTTTATTCGCAAATTAATTTTTAAAGCTCAATTAAATGATTTGTAACTGAAAAACATGAGATATATTAGAATTCGAATTTTCGATCATGTTAAAAACCAATTTATCTCAATAATAAGTGATTTTATGGGAAAATGTCAAGAGACCTTTTTTGTAGAGAATTCTCTAATGTACAAAAAAGCCCTCTTGACATTTCCTTCTAAAACCATTAATTCCCAAGATAAACCCATAATTATCAAAACAACTTATTACAATTTCTGAAAAAACATCAACTCGATGATTTTCACCTTTCATAAATCCTAAAAAACCTAATTAATTCATAAATATTCCATCGACCATCATAAGACTATCCGAACGACCTAAAGAACGTGACCCGTGAGGTGCCTTTCACCCCGCTCTCGTCCGACTTTTTGTCTCTCTTCCACTTTCTATAAAAACTCAATTTTCCCATTGAAATCATTGAAGAAAAATTCTTAAAAAAAATCCTCTCCCTTTCTATCGAGTCTCAGAGATGAACAACAATTGAGATAATACCCCAGAGGGCAAGAATAATTCAAAAATGATCGAATAAAACTGCACGTGAATGAGTCAAATAGGAATAATGAGATAAATTCTATGAATAATTCTCTGGACTCTAGGAAGCAAATGGTGTACTCACGAGGGCATTACCCCACCTATTTGCCACCTGCAATACGTTCCCACGGTTGAAGAAACCCTCACGCCTTCTCTATGAAGAAAAATAGAGATGAGAATAGAACATTTGCAAACAGAACAAAAGTGCATTATCTTTAGGCAAAACTATTCCTCCCAATGTGTCTCTCAACCATTAGAAAGGGCCTAGACCTTCAATCCTGTAATTAAACCATAATTTATGTTTATGTTTCCTTAACGAGATAATTCATTGGTCATGAAACACAATGAGATAAACGTGTTATTAAAATAATTCATTCTCACCTGGAAATCCTATGAAATAAAAAATATTGAATTTATTGCGCGTTTATCTCTGTAATGAGTGGGTTGAGCCAAAAATGTCAAGAGATCTTTTTTGTAGATTTTGAAATTTCTAACAAAAAATGTCTCTTGACATTTTTCTATAAAATCACTCATTATCGAGATAATTAAAAATTTAAATAGATATTTGTAAAATTAATGAAAATTGAGAAAAAAAATTTCTTATTATTTCAAAAGAAATAAGGCGATTGCGGATTACCTCAGTACCAATGGGTATCAGGATGCTCTGGAAGCATTCAAAAAAGAGGCAGATATGCCTGGTGAGGTTGAGCGAAAATACGGTGGTCTTCTCGAGAAAAAATGGACATCTGTCATACGACTTCAGAAAAAAGTTATGGAATTGGAGTCAAAATTGTCAGAGGCTGAGAAAGAATTCATTGAGGGCGCACCAACGAGAGGTAAACGATCATCATCAGAGTGGATACCAAGACCACCTGAGAAACACTGTCTCACTGGTCACAGGGCTCCAATAAATAGAGTCATTTTTCATCCTGTGTTCAGTCTAATTGTTTCTGCTAGTGAAGATGCAACAATTAAGGTAATATAATTAATTAAATATTGCATGTCTAAATCAATAGACTCATTCAATTTTTTAATACAATTATAAAATCAATAATTAATTAATTATCATCAGGTTTGGGATTTCGAGAGTGGAGAATTCGAAAGAACCCTAAAAGGTCATACAGACAGTGTTCAAGATGTGGCATTCGATGCAACTGGAAAACTTTTGGTCTCCTGCAGTGCTGACATGTCAATAAAACTCTGGGACTTTCATCAGTCATTCGCATGTGTTAAAACAATGCATGGACACGATCACAATGTCAACTCTGTGTCATTTGTGCCAGGTGGGGATCTCGTTGTGAGTGCGTCGAGGGATAAAACTATCAAAATATGGGAAGTTGCTACTGGATATTGCGTCAAGACATTGACAGGACACAGAGAGTGGGTGCGAATGGCTAGAGTCAGTCCATGTGGTGAATTAATCGCAAGTTGCTCCAATGATCAGACTGTTCGTGTGTGGCATATGTCATCTAAAGAAACCAAAGTGAGTTATATAAATGTTGAATTATTTTGTTAACGAGGGATTTTAGAAGAAAATATTAAGAGACATTTTTTGTGGGAAATTTTCTCAGCTACAAAAAAGGTCTCTTGATATTTTTCTCTAAATTCACTAATTAACGAGATAATCCACCATTTCAAGGAGAATTCCAAATTCAATTAATTTATTTTGCTCCTAAAATAATGAAATTAATTTTTAATAACATCAGGTTGAATTGAGAGACCATGAACACGTTGTTGAGTGCATTGCCTGGGCACCAGAGAGTGCAAGAGCTGCAATAAATGCAGCAGCTGGTGCTGACAATAAAGGAGCACACGAGGGACCATTTTTGGCATCAGGCTCACGTGACAAAACAATTCGTGTTTGGGATGTTGGAGCTGGTGTTTGTCTCTTTACACTACATGGCCATGACAATTGGGTACGAGGTATTGTCTTCCATCCTGGTGGTAAATTTATTGTCAGTGTATCAGATGATAAAACATTACGAGTGTGGGATACGCGTAATAAAAGAGCTATGAAAACACTTGAAGCGCATGTACATTTCTGTACTTCAGTTGGTGAGTTTTACCCCATATTTAACCATTTTTTTTTGCTTCAAAAAAATCCAAAATTCGTACATTCTAGTCCATGAAATCATACAACTCAATTTATAATGAATTTTTTTCCATAGATTTTCACAAGAGTCACCCCTACGTGGTAACAGGTAGCGTCGACCAGACGGTGAAGATTTGGGAATGTCGCTAGTCACCGAGTTTTTAATTTAAAACCATAAACTCAATCTTCACAATTTAATATTTCTCTCAAAATTCTTATTTTTCCTCATAAACTCTAAATCCGAACAAAAATCCATCAGCAATACAATTTTATTAGTCTACAACACGTGGAGAAAAAAAAGCAATAATAAAACCCTGCAATTAGCTGAGAAAAATCATGTTCACGGGAGGAAAAAAAAGGGTCAAATTGTAATCTGCAAAAAACATTTTAAAAAATACAAAAAAAGCTATCGTACATGCTACTATAATTATAAACAAACAAAAAAACATGATAAAAAGGTAAAAAAAAAATCACATAAACACGTAAGAATAAGCTCTTTAATTAATTTATAATAAATATAGTAATTATTATTCAGTAAATATGAGCTACACCATCTTAATAAGAACAAAAATTCGAAAAAGAAAGGCGGAAAAATTAATTATTAAGGTGAACAACAATTGAGAGTAATTTTGGGGAGGGGGGGGGGGCACTTGAGGACATGAAAATTCTTTCGAAGCAATGGACACTCTAAATCCTTTCAGATCCTGTAAATACCTTTTAAAAAAAAAAACGAATCAATTCAGAATGAAGAATTAATGAGTTAATCCATTCTTCCAAATCCTCAAATTTTATTTTCTATTTTTTTAATTAATTAATTAAAGAATGAATGATAAACTCTTAAGTTAGTCCTCTTTGTGCTCCATTTGAATAAAAAAAAAAAAAATTACATTATTAAATAATTAATAATGGCAATATAGTAATTTTGATGAATTCGACTGCTTCTTTTCCTTTTATTTAAAATTTGTTTCAAAACAAATTATATTGTATAAGCTTTTTAACGAATTTAATAATGATAATTGATCACCGGGGATTTTTCAAATGTAAACAATCAATTTATCAAATTTGAGGGAATTAATTGAACAATTTAACAATTGTAAAAATGATCATTTTGGGAAGAGTTGCACGAATTCATTGGAATTGTTTAAATATTAGAATGGACAGATGTGTGAAAAGTAATGAAAAAACTCTCAAGTAATCGCAAAATACTTGTATTAAAAAAAAAAAAAAAATGAAAATTAGTACAATGTAGTGACATTTTTTTTTTTCAAAATCGAATAACTGAAGACAATTTTGAGTAAACAAACTCCAGTAATTAAAGTTGAATTATTTTAGTCAAGTAGATGCCACAATTAATTGTAGAAAGGAGTTAACAATGAACAGATGTGACTTAATCATCAAATTTCGAGGTAAAAATTTAATTGATTAAATACAATGAATTTTTGTTAATATTTATTGACTTTGATAATTCTGTGATGATCGATATATCGACGAATAAAATGATTTACATCTGCCCTTGCCCTCCTGAAGCCACAAAACAGTGATAAAGTGATGATTCATAATTATTTTTTTTCTTATTATTATTGAATTATCTCCTGAACTATTGATTTAAATAAAAAATGTCAAGAGATCTTTTTTGTCAAAAATTTCATTATGTACAAAACAGATCTCTTGATATTTACTCGTAAAATCAATTGTTTAAGAGATAATTGAATGATTAAGTGAAAAAAATCGACTTGTTTTATGCGATTTATCACTTTCCTACTGAAATATACGTATTTCATTTTTTTATTTATCGATGTGGTACTTTGATTTTGCTGAACATAATAAAACTATGATGTCACTGAATTATTTAACGTTTGTTAATTAATTTCACTAAAATGATTAGAAAGGAATTTCTTCATATTCTAATGACATCATGCACATGGATATCTAAAACTGATAACTAAAATCTAAAAACTCGATACTCATTATTAAAATCCTCATAACTGAGTATCATACTAACAG
This sequence comes from Coelinius sp. EB29, assembly GCA_035578325.1. NCBI lineage: Eukaryota > Metazoa > Arthropoda > Insecta > Hymenoptera > Braconidae > Coelinius > Coelinius sp. EB29. Next base: position 132,861 of record JAOZGT010000026.1, on the reverse strand, counting down.
AAATGAAAATAATAAACGTATTGTGTCTCATTATCTTCGTATCCTCAGTGCTTGGAGATCAAGAAGTCTGTGAGAAAAGTAATAATGAAGATCTGCAAATCTGCTACAGATCCAAAAGTTTTACTCGGGTCATTGAACTCAACTCTCGCCTAGGCAAGTCTTTAGAATTGATATTGTATCCAGGAAGCAATAATACTATCGTTCCATATGCATTCAAAAGCATACATATCACAGCTCTAGTGGTGAAGAAATCTAAAGATGACTGCGTGGCACCTCGTCATGCGACATCCTCGGTGTTAATTCTGAAAAATTCCTTCATTGGTATGCGACAATTGAAATCACTAGTATTTTCTCATGTCAACGCCACCTTCCAGCGCCCGAATCCATTGGCTAGACTTGGATCACTGGAGATATTGGCTTTAAGGAGGATCAGGTTGACTGAGGTACCAACAAGAATACTAGCTTCTCTACGAAAACTTCAGCAACTGGATCTGAAGAAAAATGAGATTAGTATAATTCGTTCAAATAGTTTTGCTTCATTGAAGAGTCTGAAGACTCTAGACTTGTCAGGCAATGGAATTATCTATATTAAATCAGGTGCTTTTCATGGACTTTCAGAATTGAAAAAATTGATTCTTCTTTACAACAAAATTACAGTATCACCGGGTATATTCCAGGGTATTCCAAAATTAGAGGGACTTGTTCTGGATAATGCTTTCGGTCGTCAACAATTTTCACTTCAGGCTGGTATATTTGATGGTCTTGCTGAACTAACTTATCTATCTTTAGAGAGTAATAACATCAGAGATATTCCAATGGGAGTATTCGAGAATTTAAAGTCATTGAAAGAACTTGATCTCTCTGATAATAGGATTACGAGGATAACACCAGGTGCTTTTGGTCGATTGAAACTCGATTATCTTCATCTTTCTTATAATAAAATCAAGGTCATCGAGACTGACACCTTCAATCATCTTTCGGTGGAGACGTTGAGTCTTCGAGATAATAAAATTGTGAAACTCAAACCAAGAGCTTTCAGTGGTGCTAAAGTGAAATTGATGTTGGATTTAACGAGAAATCATTTGGAGAAAATTGATTTAGATGATTTTCATGGATTTTCTACTAGGCTACTGATACTGGGGGAGAATGGTATCAGGACAATTGATCAAGGTGCATTGAAGAATGCTGTGAAGAAAGGACTTTTCCTCGAGGGGAATCCCATTGCAAAATTGACGAGTCACTCTGAGTTGGGGTTACCAGAATCAGCAAAGTTACATCTAGCTGCAAAATATTAATTATTGAATTTTTTTGATACTTGAATAAATATTAATTATTGTGAATCATAAATTATTTGTTTATTTATCCAAATGTATCAACTTGACACGTCACGTGACCCAACTATCCAAAAATAAAGATGGCGGACAGGGAGACAGGCAAAATACAGACACATTTGGACGTGAAAAAATCATAAATAAATTGTTTTAAACATTAATAAATATCATCAAATGGACGTAGAGAGGTTGGCAGTATTTGCTGGCATTGGTTTTGCCATTGGAGTTGGTGCATTTGTTATCTGGGGTCCCACTCCAAAACCCAGACGAAGAGGTAACCTCAATAAAACAATTTTCAATGTTTCAGTCTTGAAATTGATTTTTTTATTAAAAAAAAATCTATTAATCCGTGATAAATTATTGTTTTTCAGGTCAAGTGGCTGGAATCACAAATTTGGGATACACCTGCTTCCTAAATTCACTCCTCCAAGCCCTCGGGGCATGTCCAACCTTCTTGAAATGGTTGAACGAGAGAGCAGCAAAGAGCAAGAATACATCATTCACCAGTAATTTAATTATGGTATTGGACAGAATAAATGGATTCTCTGAGGATCTATATGGAGATGTTGCACCTGTCGAGGTTATCACGTCGTTGGGGGCATTATGGAGCTTTGAACCTGGGTATCAGGATGCCCATGACCTGTTCCATGTGATGCTGATGGCTCTCCAGAATGAAGCACAAACACCAACTCGAGTGAGTCAATTTTCAAAACCTTCTTCATCCATTATTCCCGGTTTTTTTTTTTTAAATTCGATGAGAATCATTTCACTAACAATGAGGTTTAGTTTTTGCTGAATATCTTCGAAACTAAAAGAGATAGGAATATTTTCATGGGGACCTTTTTTGTAGCCCTCATTTCGCTCTACAAAAAAGGTCTCATGAAATTTTTTGCCATCTCCCTCCAATTTTGAGATATTTCCAAATAACTGAAGTCAATTTAACAACTACGTTCAGGACCTCAACAGGCTCATTATTATAATTTTTTTTTAACCTTAAAGTATTCACGGAACCTTTTTTACACTCATCATCAATACTTCTAAATCACAACCTTGATTTTAAAATTTTTTTAAAATCCACAACTCATTTATTTATCAATCCCGAGTAATCTCAATTTCAAAATCAGTTTTTATGGAATATCTTTGGATCTAAAGCAGATATCAATATTTCCAAGAGGACCTTTTTTGTAGAGAAGAGTGAGAGCTAGAAAAAAGGTCTCTATAAAAATTTCTCCATCTCCCCTAGATTCAGAGATATCCTCCAAAAACCAAACTATAACCATATTGAAAACTACTAAATCCCAATATTTCTCAATTTTATTACAGAGAGGCTGTCTCTCAGACGCTCTCCCCACCTCTCCCTCCTCTCCACCCCCCCAAAGTGACCCCTTGACCCTCCGAAGTGTCTCCTGCAATGATATACCCCACTCAGACTCCTCAGAAACCCCAAAAACCCCCTTAACCATCTCCACAAGATCAATCCCCCATTTCTCTACTTCAAAGCCTGGAATAATCCTCGCACGTTCCTCAGAATTCCTCTCAATAAACCCCCAAAAAAGTCCTGAAAAAATATCCTGGACAATTCCAAAAAATCCAGCAATCACTCCAGAAAATCATCCATTCTCTGGATTCCTAACGAGTCAATTAAAATGCACAAAATGCCAATGGAAAACTCCAGTGAGATACGATAAATTGGAGACTGTTTCATTACCTCTACCACCAACTGGAGAAAATCTCCAGTGTCTCAACTGGAGACGTCACACACTGGGGGAATTATTTTCACGACTCGTTACCAGTGAAATAATAAATAACGTCGAGTGTGATAATTGTGGAATAAGATGTCCAGCAATGAAGACCTTAACAATGGGCAAATTACCAAAATGCTTGTGTATACATGTACTAAGGACAACTTGGGGTTCCACTGGAGTGCCAGTTAAGAGGGATGATGTTGTTATTTTTCCAGAAGTATTTATTCTCGATCCTTTTACATTTAATGAAGCTAAAAAGAGAAATGGAGTTGCTACACTTCCAATTATGGGATTGGATTGTAATGAGGGAAAGGGTAAGCATAAGTACAGATTGACAAGTGTCATTGAACACAGGGGAAGAGTGGATACTGGACATTTTGTATGCTATAGAAGGGCTAATTGGAATAATCAGTGGCTTTATACTTCGGATAATATTGTGGAAAAAACTAGTTTGGGAGATGTTCTTTGTGCTAATCCTTATTTAATTTTTTATGAGAGAATTGATGGGGTTGGGGTTTAGTTTAGGGGGTGGGGGAGGGTGGAAAATTGGACTGAAAAATAATCACTAGAGCTTAATTAATTAATACTAGAGATTAGATATTCACTGGGAAATTTTAGAATATCGAAAACTCTGTCTCTCGTGATTTTTTTCTGATTTCAAAAGTGCCAATTATTTTTAAATCCTAAGACTGCTGATGAAGGCTTTTTTTTCACGTGCCATATTGTGATTTGGGAAGGGGGGGGGGGGGGTGAGTACAGTGCCTAAGTATTTTTTTATTCCTCAGAAATTTTCTTTGATTATTTATAATTAAATTCATATTTTTCATGTTCAATTCATGTTTAAGACAGTTTATTAGATATTATTACAAAAATAAAGAAGTGGAGCTCAGAGAAAAATTTAAATTCTGCAATTCCATTGAATTAATTTTTTTTCTCGAGTATAAAAATATTTTTTAATAATAAGGAACACTTGTTACAACTGTTTTTATGTTCTCGATATCATAATTATCCTTTGAATATTCAGCAAATCCTTTAACTCCGAAGGGTTTGAATTTTTCCAGCAAATGAGGATCAGAATTTACACTTAGAAATGCTTTTTTTATCTGTTCTGTCATTTTTTCGGAAAGTTTTGAGTTCAGGAGGATTTGATAAGGGGGTAAGGGGCCCAAACTGTCGAGAATCAGGAGGGCATTGACTCCGGGGAGGTTGTGTCTGTGACAATTGATCACTGGAGCCTCCAAAACTCCAACATCGGTCTGTTTACCAGCTACCATTTGAAGAGCTGCTATTTGGGTCTCAGAATCTTAAAAAAAAAAATCATGAATATTGATTTTGCAGATATGTCCAAAGGGGAAAGGTTTAACGAAAAATGTCAAGAGACATTTTTTGTGGAAAATTCAATTCTCTACAAAAAGTGTCTCTTGACTCTTCCCTCTAAATCACTTCCTTTCAGAGATATCTCAAAAAAAAATACGAATGAATTTTTTAAAATTCATCTCATTCAATGAAATATTTGATTAATAGTCTTAAATTACCCAAAGTATTCCCAAAAAATGAGGGATTCTCTCCTTTCGACTTCAAGTATTGAAAAAGTAGTCCAACTGCACCAACTTTCGTGTCCCTGCCTGGAAGAGCAACTTTGTATCCACGAAGATCAATAATATCCTTCGAAAAAAAATTGAAAAATCCTTAAAAAATTCTTTTATCGATTTTCATCAATCAAAATTAATTACCTCAATGAGTTCAGCAATATCTTCAGCTACAACAATATCAGCATAAACCCCTGGATCATTATTTATATTCAAACGATGATCAAAAACCATTCCAATTGACAGAAGATTTCCTTCTTTCCATTCTTGACTCGCAGGCAAAAATGCTTTGAAAAATCAATTTCTAATTAATTTTTTACTCTTAAAATTCACAAAAAAAATGTTATTTAAATGGTCAATACCTATATCAACAACATCAGTTGTCACAGGACGATCCACTCTCCCTTCATGAAGCAAAACAACAGGAGTTTGTGTAAAACTCTCGATTATTTCTGCCAAGAGTTCAAATAATTCAATGGGAATTGAAGGAACTAGATGAGTTGATAAAACGAGAGGTTTTAAATTGTATAAATGTTCTTGGAGGACATTGGAACGATGTTTCTGAGGTACTGGAACATTTACTGGTTTATATGCTTTCTAAAAAAAATTAATAATTAATAATTAATTAATCAATTAAATCAATCAAGTTAATTATTAATTAATTTACTCTAAAAAATCATAATTTAGGAGAAAAATGGATTTAAGAAAAAAACTTACAGCAACAATAGGAATTTTCTTGACACGTGTGGGCAAAACAGGCACTGGAGACACTTTCAATGCATCCTTTGGCAATTTATCAAGACTCCTCGTGTCTCCAGCCACCAAGGTCACACTCTCCTTCACCTTGACCTCCTTCTCAACCGGTTCAACACTCCCAGAGATGGACGTCATTGCCTGCAGAAGTGGTAAAAATCCAAGAAAATGGGAAAATAATTAATCGAAAAATAGATTTTTCGATTATTCTGGATTCTATGCAGGATTATCAAGGTATTTGTACCGTTTAATGAGTGAAATTTCTAATTAAATTAAGAGAAATAATTTAAATTACCTCTTAAATCGATCAACACTCACGACAAACTGAACTCACTCGTCTCCGGGATCAACAAAAATTCTTCTCTTTGTGTTTATCTTTCATTCAGCGTCTGCGTGACTACTGCGTGATGGCGGTCCACTCATTGTTAGTTTCTGGATTTATTCACTCGTTTTAAAAAATCAATTCAATTAATTTTTTAATCTTATTTCATTGAATTATCGACGTTTAATAGGTCAGGTGCCGTTCTGATCTTCAATCGTAATTTTTAAACCTCGAGATGATGATATACGAGCTCTACAAACGGACGAAAGTCCCACCGACCTGTGGATATTCTGGGGACGGCCGATGAAGACATCATCCGGGTGTATTGTTCGTTTTTTTTCCAATTTTTCAATTTTTCCTTCCAATTTTTTATTCTCGCTTTTGTCGCGATAAATTATCTCTAGACGTCTGGAGATAATTTAATATCAGTAATTAATTACAGATAACTGTTTCACAATTATTTAAACAATTTTTTTTTTTAATTTCGAAAAAGTGATTTTTTAAATTTAAAAAAAAAATGTCCAACGGTCGATTGGAGATGAATATTCTTACGTAACTGATCCGAACAAGGTGTTCTTCCAAGAATATAAGGAAAAATATTCATGGATATATGAAATATGTTTTCGACTGGAGAATCATTGAATTAAATTCATCTTCATATTTATAAAAAAAAATTTAATAATTTTTTTTCCCCTCGCAAAGAGTCGATTTCCGGGTTCCAGCGGCGGGAATTCCCCATGAACCTGTTTTTCCATATTCACGCAACTCGTGTGTCATAAATTTTGTACAAAAGAATTTTTTCAATATTTCTTTTTCCTAGAGAATGAGAAAAATTGATTGTACTGGTTCCAATATAATTCAAACAATTTTTTTTATCACTCCGATAGACGTCACGTATTCCAGGAAACTATGAATAAACATGATTGATGAAGCAATTCTTTGAAATCATTTTTTTAAACACTTGATCATCACAAAAACGTCACTTCTCACTTGAAAAAAAAGAAGCAAAATTCGAAAAAACATTTTCATCAATTTGGGACCTTTTTTCATCGTATTTTCACCTTTTTAACGTCAAAAAATGTCTTTATTGTAATTTGAATCTGCAACCGGAAATGGTAGAGTGGGTCAGAGTCATGGTTACGTCCTCGAGAGGTATTCAATCACTTCGGGTACGTGCCCGCATTGAAATCACTGAAAATATCTAAAAAAAAAAAAAAATTGTCAATTTTTTAAAAACTCAAAAAATTAATTATTAAACCCAATGGAATTTTTTGAGGTATGTACCTACACGCGACAAGAGACCCGTAGGAACTGATGGGCAATCGCCGGGGGCCCGTTGAGAATTCCACCAGGCGCTTTCCTCCTACTTGCTCCTCGCGCCTCGCCCCATACCCGTCACCAACGCCTTCAATGCCTCCTCGTCATCGTCATCATCATCCCAAACTATGACGTCATACATAATAAAATGAATTTTGCTGAATATTCCATTGACTCATGAGACAATTTTTAGAAAATTGAATTTTTCATCTCGTTAATTATCTATTTATCTCGTTAACAAGTCACTTAATCGAAAAATGTCAGGAGACCTTTTTTGTAGATGAGAAAAATTCCTACAAAAAAGGTCTCTTGATATTTTATTCTAAAACGAATGGTCATTGAGATAATTCGATATTTATCGAGAATCGAGTGTTGTTTTTACCGATTGAAAGCGGAAAAAACACCTCTCAAATAGATAAAAACAAATACCTGACTCAGAATTTGTAATTAACCGGTGCACTAGTGTCATGAAAAGGTGGATGGAGGGGTAGAGTGAGATGATTGATCGATTTGCTGCTAATTTATCAGAAAAATCTAAAATTAAAAGTTCAAAAAATTGAAAAAATTGAATAATTAATTATTAATGAGTTTAATTGGGTTAATTAGTGGAATATATCTGGAGGCAATTGACCGAACACCTTCGGTAGAATTGAAATCGACTCCTCTCCTCCAGTGAAGAATTTTCCCAGTAAATTGGAAAGATGAGAAAAAAAATAAATAAATAAATAAATAAGAAAAGGAGAGGTATGAGTAAAGCGTGTGTTCACCGAATAGCGGTTGGTATCCACTCGTGCCAAGGTCATTGATTCCTCCAACAGTTCCGGCTTGGTTTCTGGGCCAGGTTAACCGTCGTCAGGCGATTCAGTACGTCCACGGTTACCACACTGGAATTCCATGCTCTTCCTTATTTTTATGGTTTAGGTAATTGTTAATTTACTTCGATAATTTGTGGTTTGAGACAAAAATGTCAAGAGACTTGTTTTTTAGCTGTGAAAATTCTCTATAAAAAAGGTCTCTTGATATTTTATTGTAAAACCACTCATTATCCAGATAATCGTATATTTAAAAAAAAATTGAAAATTCAATTTTTTCATTTTTCTGAATTTTGTCATTTATTTATCAAATTTATAATTGTTATCAATTTATGTATATTTTTTGGGGGTTCTGGGTGTCCTTGGGGTCCTTCAGCACCCCAAGGTGATGTAGAAACCGTGAAAATGGGTCTACGAATTTTTTAAAATAGAGAACGGATGCATTTGCGGAAGAATTTAAAATCCATTATTCCTTGTTAATTTACAGTTCCGCTAGGCTGAGAGGGAATTATCACGCCTCAGAGACCACAAACTGCAGCTACCTGTGGCCAAAATGTAATTGTTGAATGGAGGATTAACGGGTCGTGGGAAATTTTTATTGTTAATTAATTTTTAGGGATTTTTTAAATTAGTTTTGAGCAGTTTTTCTTTTTCGGGTTTATTGCAAGGGGTGATGAGAATGCATTGGCATCCGGGGCATTTGGATTGGAATGCCCGGTTACGGGTTTCCCTGGAACGATGCGACGTGTGTCCAATTCGAATTCTCAAACCGGTGATTTCACATTTTTTCGAGACAAATAAATTTTTTTTTTCTTCCAATATCAAAATTTCATTCTATTATCATTAAACATCATATTTTCACTGATTTAACATCATTAACTCAATGTAAATATTTATTTGAAAACCCCATCAATCGATTTTCATTAATTAATCAGCTTAAAAAGTAGAGAAATCTTCAAATTTTGCGGGTAATCAATTGATTAATTATCAAAAATTAAAAAATGAATTCTGTTTCTTTTAAAATTTTCGCTAATGTAATTTTTAATCAACAAGAAAATTTTTTCATTGTTAATTTGATTGAAATAATTGTTAATAAGTAATGAAATACAGAAAGGATAATTAATTTCAATGATTTAGTAGTGGAAATACAATAATCATTTGAATTCATGAAAACTCCCGCCGGGTGGCGCTGGACGCTAAACTCTCCACGCGTCTCCTCGCTTAGAGAACAGAGAAAAATACTGAATTGAGTGTTTTTTATCAGGTTTTATTGCTCAAATAATTAATTAAATACGTTTTGATAACTCTCAATCACTCGAGATCAATTGATATCGATTAATAATCAAATAATTGAGACATAAAATGAAGATTTGTTGTGTTTGCAACACCGAAAATTCGGCGTACAAGTGTCCGACGTGCAAACAGCCCTAGTATGTGAAAAAACAGTTATTATTTGTTTAATTCATTTTTATCATCATTAGAAAATATTAATTAACCTAAAAAAAATATATAAAATCGATTTTTAGCATATTTTTGATCGTGTAGTGGTCAATAACAATTGAAAGTGCGGCATAACCTCAAAAAAATGAGAAAAAAAATTGAATAATTAGATAATTATTATTTTCATCATCTAACATTGATTAAAAAAATTATTAATCAATTCATTCATCATTTTTGTTACAGTTGTTCGTCTTCTTGCTGCACGGCCCACAAATCAATGCCCTGTTCACCCCCTCAGGCACCAAAAAACTCTCCAGATGATGAAACAAATCCCCGAAAATATGATTTTCCAACAGAAGACACTGTGCCCTTAGAAAAACTGCAATCACTACGTGAAAGTAAAGAAATAAAAGAGTGTCTGACGAATCCCCACGTCAGGGACATTTGCAGGGCAATTTTGAATGATCCAGATTCCACTAAAGCCATTGCCTTAGCAATGACTGAACCAATCTTTGTTGAGCTTGCTGATGCTTGTCTGAAGGTTGTAGAACCTGAGGAAAACCAAGAGAATCCCACGTGACATTAAAAAGTACTTTTCAATCATTTAATTAATTTTTTTTTTCACATTTATGAAATTTTCTTTCATAAAAGAAAAAGAGAAAAAAATTGAATTGAGTCCTGAATTATTCAACTATTTTTTTTTTGTCAAAAAAATTTTCTTTTATGGAATAATATGATTTTATTGGTTTTCTAATTTTTTCTTCGTTATTTTTAGAGTGTACTGGAGATTCATCATCGCTCATTCCTTGTCCTAGAACGTCTTACCTCATCCTGAATCGGTAAATACCCTCTTTTCATTTCCTTTGTCCCATAAATCTCAGAAAATTATTTTTAAAATCCTGTAGAGCATTTTTAAGATTTGAAAATGATATTCTGGTGATTCTGACGTCAACTGAAATTTTTCTATCACATTTTTTACTCCAAAAGTCCTCAAAAATCATCAGAAAAATTCCTGAATAATACTTTAATCCTCAGCTGAACCATGAAAACAATTTTCTGATGATTTTTAAAATTCAATTCCTTAGAAATCGTTTATTACCAAAAATCAGTACAATTTCATTAAAAAAAAAAATTACCGTCAAACCCTCAATTCTCTCACAACTCATCACGCCCATAAGAACTAGCCACATAATACCCCAAATCCCCAGGCACCTCAGCCCCATCAATTTCCCAAGCGAGTGTATGATACCGCCTCCTCACATGATGAGCCGCCATTTTTGGTTGTCTAGTCCTCGTAAAAATTCCCTTTTTATTACCACCCACTCTCGTATACGTTTGGGCAGTCCTAAAATCCGCAAAATTCCATATAAATTCACCAATAAACCATCCTTGCTCTCTCAATCTATCGAAAGCCTGAAAATGTTTTGATAGAACAGCTGTTTGATATTCCTCACTCCAGATATACTGAGGTAGCTCGTGGAGTCCTGGTTGAGTATCAGCTCCATATTCACTCATTAAGACAGGTTTATCGTGTTTAATGTGCCAATTTTGTGCTTCAGTTATGACTTTATCGATTATCATGTCTAATCTACCTGAATTTACGTACCAGGAATTGTATCTGTTGAAGCTGATTATATCTAAAAATTGTCCAGCTTTGTCTTGATTATAAGTTGTTGATAGGGCTATTGTTATTGGTCTTGTTGGGTCTAGAGTCTTTGTGTGATGGGCAACTTGTTTAAAATAGGCTTCGGATGCCGGTAGAGATGTCCTGGGCTCGTTTGATATGGACCACATGAGGACAGAGGGTCGATTTTTATCTCTTCTTATTAATTGGGATATTGATTCTTTGTGACGCTTTAGGAGATCGGTGGAATAGTTCTCGGTGTCGACAGCGGGACATTCGTCGATTATTAGGAAACCTTGGCGATCTGCCATGTCCATTACTTCGTCACTGTAGGGGTAGTGACTTGTTCTATATGCATTTGCACCAACCTTTAACATTAATGGGTATTTTTTTGGTTAATTTGGAATTTTCTAATTATCTCGTTAATGAATGGATTTAGAAGAAAATGTCAAGAGACCTTTTTTGTAGAGAATTCAATTTTCAACAAAAAAAGTCTCCTGCTATTTTTCTCTAAATCCACTCATTCACGAGATAATTCACTTCAAACTCGGGGGTTTAATTAATTATAATTTAAATTCACCCATTTAAGTAATTCATAATCCCTAGCCATCGTAACCAAGTCCAGACCTCTTCCCCTGATAACAGAGTCCTCATGACGACCAAAACCTCTCAGATAAACCGGTTTATCATTAAGGAGAAGAGTTGTATTGGTCCATTTTATTGTTCTAATTCCAACTGGAAGTCTATAAATATCTCTTGTAGTCGAGTTTTGAACTGATAAGGACACTTCCATGGTGTATAAGTACCCTGGTGTATCACTCATACCCTGGGCCCACCATAATTTAGCATTGGGCACCTTTAGGGTACCTGAACAGCCTAAAATATCCTCCTGAATCACTAGAGTAGAATCTTCTTCTCGTAGAGAAATTGTGCATTGGGGAAATTCGTCGTCTTGGAGGCCTGAAGGCTCTATTGAGTACTTTATTATTCCAGTACTTCCGGATATCGATGTTTTTAATGTTATATCCGATATGTAGACTCTGGGTTTAGTTGATAACAAAACTGGTCTAAAAATTTAATTTAAATCAGAGAATTGAGGATTGAGTAAAGTATTTTTTTACAAATATCTCAGAAACTAGAGGATTTAGAGAAAAATATCATAAGACCTTTTTTGTTGGAAACTAAATTCTCTACAAAAAATGTCTTTTGACATTTTTCTCTAAATCCATTCCTTTCAGAGATATTTGTAAAACAAATAAGAAATCAAATTAATTACCTGTGAATTCCTGCGTAATTAAAAAAATCGAATGTGTACGATTGTACCCAGACAGTACCATTATCAGCTGATGCTTGATTAATACGACCCTGAGGAATGCTTGTTTGTAGTAAACTATTGTCAACAGCAACTGTTATTCGATTTTCTCCACCGTAAACTAAATAAGAGTTGATTTCAGCCTCAAATGGCAAATGCCCCATTTCGTGATTAGTTACGAGATCTCCGTTGATCCACTGGGGGAATCAATGAGTTAAATAATTTGATTTTGGACTGAGATAGTGATTTTTTTGATTGAATGAATGATTTACCACTTGGGCTAGATAATTCACTGAACCAAATCTGACGAAAACTCGTTGATCTGCCCACGATAGGGGTATGAAGAAGTTTTTCTCGTACCACACGGGTCCAACATGATCACGAAGGGCTTTCGAGGTTGTTATGTCGTTGTAGGATGATGGAACGGGCATTTGCATGACTTTTGCTGACTATTTTTCAAATAAAAAAATAAGATATGATGAAAAGTGGAAAATATATTTTTATAATTTGTTGATTATCTCGTTAATTAGTGAATTTAGAGAAAAATGTCAAGAGACCTTTTTTGTAGCTGACAAAATTTCCTATAAAAAAGGTCACCTGACATTTATCTCTTAATCTACTTATTGATGAGATAAATCACTTTTTAAAAATCGTGATTATAAAAAAATTGATTGCTTTATCAATTTACCTTTGATAAATAATCCCCGTACCAATTTTCACGGATTCCTTTCAAAGAATCACCCGAGGGTGATACCGCAAAGTCCCAAAGACCGTCCAGGGACTTTACCTGCAATAATTCACGTCAGATGATTTTTTTTTTCTTCAAAAAAATGAATTTTTCAAAAGTACTTTTTTACCTCTCGCGATTCACTCTCTCGAGGGTACAGCATTCCGGGTAGGGGTACAATTGCTGGTTCCTCAGTTACCTCTTGTACCTCTATTAGGGCATCTGTGTGCTGATTATCTACATCTCCCATGCCCAGGGACACAAGAAGGCACAATACAAACACTCGTAACTGCATTCTTCAACTTATCTGTAAACAATAGAAACAGCTTGCGTTGGCGAGTAATTTGGGTTGTCTGTCTTTCTGATAAGAGTTCATATCAGCAGGAAACTTGAGTGCAAACTCAAGAAAATTTGTAGATAAAAAAAACATTTTCTTTCGAATTTTTTACCAAAATTTTTCAGTGAACAATCGGTTTTTTCTCGATCTCTTCTAAACTACTGGGGCAAAATGGATCATTTTTTATTTCTATATTTAGAGAATTTTAGAGTTCATCAAATGGGGTCATTATAGACCCCCTTCCCGCCTTTATTATTTACATATTTTACATATTTAAAAAAAAAAACAGAATTAATTTATTTTATTGACTTGAATTGTTGAATAACTCGAAAGACAACTCAGCAAAAAAAAATAAAATACTCACTTGAGAGATTAATTGCAACGATGCGACTGTCACATCGATCAAAATTACAGGTTTTATATCGAAAAAAAAATTGCGACATTCTGATGATTAAATATTATTGATAAAAATTATCAAATAATTAATTGAGGTGGATTATTGGGGGAATATTGATGTTGAAATGGTGGAGGAAGTGAAGGAATATGGGTACAATACTCTCTAGTGTCTGGGAGAGAATAGATGGTGATGTTGAATGGAAGAAAGGGACAAAGGGAATTGAAAGATCCCTGGGACCTGCATATTCACCTTGAATTTTCATATACCGGTGACGAGATTAGATTATATTTGTGGGTTTGAGAGATGAAATAGGCACGAGGGCGGAATTTTAAATTTTTTTACGGTTGAGGGACTGAATATTCATTATTTAGGATAATTAATCTTTTTAAATATTTCATTATCTCGGTAATTAGTGAATTTACGGAAAAATGTCAAGAGACCTTTTTTGTAGAATGGAAAATTTTCTACAAAAAAGGTTTCTTGACAGTTTTTTGTTAATTCAATTATTAATGAGATAATTGAGTTATAAACAAATTTCTACTGAAATTGTGGAATGAAAATTTCAAGTTTTTTTTTCTTTTCAATATTTAAACAATAATTATGAGGTCGTTTAGTTGAAATTGTGGACAATTACGGTTTTACCATCTAAGGATTGAAGACGAATGTATAATTTTAGCTGGAGTAATGAGTGAATTTGTGGGATAAATTACGAGTTTTTTCTCCGGTTTTGTGGGTAATTTGAGAGTTGGATTGCAGCCAAGGTTTTTATCCACTGTTGCAGTCGATGTTAGTACTTTTTAGGTACATTTAGATATCTCTAACATTCCGGAAGAATTTAAAAAAATCCCGAAAACCAATGATTTCGATATTTCAATAAATCTTCTCTATTAATTTTACAATTATCTCAGAAACTATTGGATTTAAAAGAAAATGTCAAGAGACATTTTTTGTCGAAAATTTCATCAGCTACAAAAAATGTCTCTTGACATTTTTCTCTAAATCTACTCATTCTCGAGATAATTCCATAATCAACAAAAGAAATAAAAAAAATTAATCAAATTTTCATTGAATTAATTGAAAAATACTCACTCTTGTCCAAGTATATAATCCAATACTATTTCATCCATTTCCCTCCAAAAAATTTCTCTGCAATCATAATTGAAATAACGAGTGAATCATGTAAAATGAGAGAGTACAAAGTTTTGTGAAAATTCAATAAAACTCATTGATGTTAACATACACGTTTGAATTAACCCCTTTGGTCACCTTTTGGGAAGATGTTAATTATCTAGTGAATGAGAGGTATGAGTTGGGTTTTGATGTTGCCTCATTGAGGTACTTTGTGCGACTAGATGAACATTCGGAGGATGGAAGAGTGGAGATGTGTTACCTATTCCAATCTCTCTCAGTAACCGGCCTTTTCTCGTCTATACTTGTGCATACGAGTGTATTTATGAGAGTCTGGGATGTTTGGCTCGTATACTATGGCCAAATGTAAACACTGGATTTTATACGATTTATCGTTTCATTGACTTTATATTCTAAAAATGTTCTTTTTGATGTTTTTTTTTCTCTCTCGATTTTTCTTTTTTTTTGGAGCTAATGGGTCTAAATATGAAATCCTGGATGGAGGAGATGGAGTAATATTTGTGAGAACATTTTTTGTAGAAAAAAATGAGAGCTACAAAAAAGGTCTCTTTCAAAATTTTCATATCTCGTCTCAATTTCGAGATATTGAAAGAAAAAAAGAAAAATCAAGTGAGTAAATGTCGAATTTTGGACAATTTCGCAACTGTTTTTTCAATTAGATTTCACTCTCAACAATTGAATTGCAATGTAATGCATCAATAACTTTCATTGTCAAATTATTCGGAATTTTGTGGAGGGAAAGGTGAATGAGTTGCATTTGACTCGAGGATTTACGGTTCGTTTGTCATCAATTGCAAATTTCTCTTTACAAATTACGTTTTTTTTTTTTCAACTCTGAATTTTTCTACCTGTAAAGTGGCGCCAAATCTCGTCAATAATTTGAATTAATTCGTCTTACCTCAACCGAAAAGGAAGTGATCTGCAATTTGTTCGAATAATTTGGGTGGGAAATTTTTGTTTTTTTTTTATTTATACAATTTTTTTTTGGGTCGCTGGGTTATCAATTTAATTGGCTAATTGCAAGGCGATTGACCCACGACATTTAGAGTCAGGATAGAGAGGTCACCAGCCCTAACAATCAGACACTTCCGGTGTGTCGCGACGATTTAACTCTGAATCATTTTGATACATGTATATCAATCCTCTTCTTTGTCAATCGTGTACATTATTTACATTATTTTATTCATGAATATGAGTCAAGTTGGCCTTGAAGTGATTATCGGACATTTAGTTTGCCAATTTTTTTCTTTTTTTTTTTTTTTTGCGGGAAAAGATGAAAATTATTGCAGATGTAATGTGAGTGGATTTCCGGCTGGCGCCCACTGGATTTCACAACGGAATAATTATCTTGTTGGGGAAGTGGGTGGTCATTCGCCCAACAGTATGATGAACAATTTTTTAATTTTTTCTTTTTTTTTTTGCACTTTTTTCACATTTTTCCAGTCAATTTTTGATGGAAATCTTGGAATCTAGCAGAGGTAGGGAAATTTTAGTGAATACCTTTTTTGTAGAGAAAATTGAGAGCTACAAAAATGGTCTCTATGAAAATTTCATCATCTCCTCTACATTCTGAGATATTCACCAAAAACTAATATCAATTGAAAAAATTTTTTCGTACCGTTTTATCAATTAAGCAGAAAAATTGATTTTTTAAATCTTGGGTGGTCCCATTTCACTCAAAATTATCAAACACTTTTGCATAATAGGATTTTGGGTCCAAGTTTAACGACAAAATCGTGTTCTCCTCACGGGGGGGGGGGGGGGAGAAGGGTTGAGTTACAAAAGCGATTAGTTTTGGGCTAATAGGTGTGACCAGTAAATTCTCTCGAGTCCATTTTGTTTGGCTTAAGGTTTATGGTAACTGGGATCATATACAAATTTCTCCTGTAGATTTATATAGCATCGATTAAGTTCAGGAAACTCTGATTTATCAATTTTATAGGAATTCTCATGGTTTAGACAGGTGGAGGAGATGATTAAATTCTCGCGGTAGGAGATACTCGTTTAGGTACACAGGTAGGCGTGATCTATCGCATCATTCAGTTTTTTTTAATGGGGACACTTTTTTTAAAAAAAAAAAAAGAAGAAAACCCACATTCTCAGACGGATTAACACGTTCATTGGAACGTTTTGAGCATTTTTTTTTGCATGAATTATAATTTTTTTTTGGTGATTGATGAGTTCTTAAAATTGATTAAAAAATGAATAATTTAAAACACTTGGATGACCTTGAATGACGTCACAACTGTCAACGAAATGCACTCGAGTGCAGCTGGCGCCTCCTAGCGAATCAATTTGGATATTATGACATTTGTGACGTCATCATACCCCTCTCGGATGATATATTTTTAATAATTATAATTTCAAATATGAATAATAAATAAATCCATGAAATATTTCTATAACTGTTTCGTGTACATTTGTACCCCAGTGGGTGGGTCTCGGTGTGACTGGTGTCATATCCGGTGAAGCGAGACACGAAAAGTCGAAAACGGTCGAGACACCACACACGTTCTTTACCCAATGAGGGGTTACAAACCGACTAAATTCACTGAAATTAAATCCAGAATTACCAAAAAAAAACTCTTTAATATTTACCACTTCATCAATTTCCCCTCCGATACCCATCAAAAATAGACAAATCAAGGGCAAAAAATCCGAGACAAACAACTCTCTTATTCAACATGTATCTCCATGATTTATGACTAGACCAAACTGGATGTAACAGTTTTGCGAGATGATTAATCTCTCTTCATCCAATCTTTCTCTTAAAATATCTCTGAATCTATCAGGAATATTGAAAAACATATTCAACTGATTTTTTTCGTCCTCTCGAGACGAATATTTTCCGAGGTGATACACCTCTCTATCTCCAATAGTGCCAGAGTTATCGTGAAAAAACTGATGGATTATCGATTTATGAAAATCACAAAAATCGAAAGAAAATTGAAATTTGTGAAAGTAAATGATAAATTCATAAAAATCATGTTATTTTGAAAAAAAAAAATAATGCTGATGATCATCATCATGGTGGGGGTAATCCAACGGCGTTACTAGTGGGCGTTTGAACGTGAAGAGAGAGAGATTGTGTGGGTGAGAAAAAAAAACGAAGATGAAAGAGAAAAAAAATAAATAAGAGGGGAAAAAAAAGAGAGAGAATGGACAGACGAACCGAGTCGAGACTCTAGGGCCTCCCCCATTGCACTTAGAACTGAGTGAGAAGGACGAAAAAGGGAGCGTGCTTTGGCTGTTGTGTTGAGTGTGGAAGCCAACGACAGTCGCGCGGCACGCGGCGCACCGTACGCACGGGTATCCTTGCGTTGCGTGTGGCTATTTATTTATTTTTTTTTTCTTTATTTATTAGAAAAATTTTTTCCCCCCAATTAGAAATTTTTTCCTCCCACCCCCCTCTCCCACCATTTGGGCACATCCAAATGGTTAAATCACGCGAATCAACAACGAATAAATCAATCAATTAATTGATTAATTAATTAAATGAATAATTTAAAGTTTTTTTTGGGAATAATTAAAAATTGATGAAATAATTCAATCGACAATTTTCCTTGAGGTAAATAATTTTTAAAAAATTATTGTTATTGATTTTTTATATTTTTTTTATGGAAAAAAACTATTTTTATAATTTTAGTCAAAGTGTTGAGTGATGATTTTAACACTTGTGATGAAAACAGAAGCTCTAGTTTTACTTTTTCAATGGGATTTTTTTTTTTTTTTTTTTTTTGAAAGTGGTAAAGTGTTGAGTGAAAAGTTAAGAGTATGTGAATAAATAAATTTTAGGGGGAAGAAAAAGTTTGAATTTTACTAACAAAAATAATTTTTTTTTTACTGTTAATTGTTAATTGTTTCTTAATCCATTGACTCATTGAGGAATATTAATTGCATTTATCGTAGTAAATACTATCGTCTCTCCATTCATTCATTTTTTGTTGATTCACTCATTTACTATATCATCTTATCTCGATACTAAAAAGAGGTCATAAAGTCCATTCACAGATTTTTTTTTTTTTTCCCCCCCTCTTTTCTTTTGGTTATTTATCGTAAGATGCTCGACGTATCTAATCGACTAAATTCTCGAAAAAAAAATGTTAAAAAAATAAAATATGACTTTTGGTGTTTGGATGATTGTTTGGAATACGCGAGGAATTCAATACTGTCCTCATTCGCTGACCGGTTTAATTGACTATCTGTGCTAAAGAGGCGAACAACCTCGACTCTCCTTGTTAGGTAAGACTGGACTGGCGAAATTGTCATTGTCGTGGGGCCTTCAATGACCTTTATTGGATTTTTTTTTAAAACAAACTTTCATTTGGAATTTCGAAAAATGTGAATTTTTCGCATTTTTAGGATTTTTAATAATTATTCATTTATCTCATTAACTAATAGTTTTACAATAAAATGTCAAAAGACATTTTTTTGTGGGAAATTTTGTCAGCTAGAAAAAATGTCTCTTGACATTTTCCTCTAAAATGACTCATTAACGAGATATCTCAATTATCAACAAATTTGTCTAGAATTTTGTTAGAAAAAAAATTGGAAAAAATCATATTATTAATTAATTCAAATATTATGAGGAAAAATATGAATGAAATTTTTTAAATTAATCAATTCCCCCCTAATTAATTACCCACCTCACTCACAAGCTGATGAATACCGTGGGTGTGGCACTCCTAAACCACAAATTGCATTTGTGTACCTAATGCATCACACGTTCTCACTCGAATCTTGAGTCACGTCACTTCCATCACAAAATGGAAACCCCCCCCCCCCCCCTTGCACGTGGATAACTAATCACGAAACGTTAGAAACAATCAGTACATACTTTGAGCAAAATCGTACAGAAAGAAAGGTCAATAGATCTTTGTTAATTATCAATAAACTCGGTAATATTATCTTGACCCACATGATACAATTCATCTCTTTTGTTCAAACCTCTGTTTACACTTTCTTCGCAATTGACAATATCATTTTTATTATCTCCCCTTTAACAAAAAGGGGGTAGATAATAAAGAGGAATTTTTTTTAATTAAAAAAGAATTGGTGAAAATATATGGTCAGAGGCAAGATTATGTCGTCACAAATGTCATAATTTTCGAATTGACTCGCTAGGAGGCGCCATCTGTGCTAGAGTGTCGATAATAAATTGAGGTTAATCATTGGTTTATAAATAATGACTTTGAGAGTTGAGAAATGTTAAAAAATGTATTTTTCCATTATCAATCTCTCGATTCACGAGTTTATCGAGAGATGGCGGTGTACAATGGCACTTGTGACGTTTTATTCAAGGTCATCCGAGCATTTTTAATTTTCTCATTTAACAATTAATTTTTATCATTATTAAAAACAAACAATTTCGGAATTCTCATACAGAAGAAAAAAAAAATTCTTGAGATTAATTAATTTATTTATTTTCTTGTTACAGACAAAATTCTTGAACTTCAATTTTGGCCATTAAAAAAGCCCAAGAAACACTGAGAACGGAAGGAGAAAGAGGAAGAGTTCTTGGAATTCTTTGGTAGATATTTCCGGCCTTTTGGAATCTCAACTTGACAATTTGTGAATTTCATCTGTTGAATCGTATTGATGACTAAACAATTATGTCGTACCCACGATCTACCACTCTGCAACACTTGAATGACAAATATCACCGTGAGTTTCATATTTTTCTTTCCCCTAGTAGTTGATTTTTTTTTTATTAGTGGAAGACTTCCACCTGACCACAGGATACGAGTCATTGGGATTTCCTGTTCATGTTTAAAATATTCATGATTGGTCGGATCCTCTGAGGAAATACCAAAATTAATATTCTCTTGCATCTCAACAGAGATTTTCATGACTCATAAATTTTAAGATCATCTGATTTGAAAAACCTACAAAAAATTCGTTTTTTTCAGTTATTAAAAGAAAAACTGGGGCAAAATGGGTCATTTTTAACCCCATGATCATGTAGAAAATTCAATAATGCAATAAAAAATTGAGGAAAATTGTTTAATAAATATTTTTCCTCTATTTCAGACAAAGAGATATACGTAAATGAAATGTGGAAAAATCCAGGAAATACGTAAACTAAATAATTTCCTCGTGGAAGTCACTAGGATGAAATAATTTAAAAGTATCATCAGTGCTTTCTTCTATTATTTAAAAAGAAGGGGGATAGTGAGTGAATCCACGGTCAGTGTCACTTGTACAGTTGTACTGTCAAGCATTAATACACCAACCACCCACTCACAATCATCAAATTTCAAGGAGATCCAGTCATATGTGTTCTACAACTACTTTGAATACACTTTACACTGCCAACTTTATGCTCAAGAGCTGAAAGAACTTGCTCATTGATATACAAAGAGAGGGATTAAAAAGTTTAAACGACTTTTCTCTTTGGTTCAGTGAATTTTTGTGTTGAGTGAAGTTTTTTATTTTTTATTTTAGTTGTGTTTATGAGTTATCTTTTGTGAGTGTCAATTCACCAAGGATTTACAATGATTCTCTACGTCTTCATACTTGGGGTGATGTCCAGTGCTTATGGGAAACCTCATTCATTGCTGTATGCTGATGACAATGTGGTGAGTGAAATCTCTATTGAAAAAGTTTTCATCGTGGAAAATGTTTGGGAAATAAGAGTCAATTCAATGCGATAGATGTTTCTCAAGATAATTCAATTTATCTGCAATAATAATTACGAAAATCGATGGGTATGGGTTCTTTGTACTGTCTTGTTTAGGCTGTAGGGATTGACAGGGTTCATGAATTAATGGGATCGATGCCCCGGGAATGATAAGAAGGTTAAAGTGGAATGTACAGGCTATTTTCCTCATTTCTTAATCCCCAAGAAAGCATGATTCATCACTTCCCAAATCATGACAGATAGAGGAATTCTATATATTTCTTAAATCATCAAAAAAAAAAAAATTCTTGAAATATTTCCTCTTCTTCAAACATTTATCTCTCAATACTCGATATCATGACCAAGGGATGATAATCATTATCTCCCTCATTATTTCCATCTACAAATAAACATCAAAGAAAGTTGAATAGAAGAGAAATTTTAAGAGAAAAAAAAAAAAAATACTTTCGTTGAACAAATTGGAGTAAAAAATGATCTTCTTCATCGGGTCACAGTGACGTGCACAGAGAGACAAGATTGCTTCCAGGCATCAAAGCTCTCATCTCCTCTCAATCTTTTTAGAACGGAGATTGGGGAAAGGGTGATCGATGCACCCTCGGGCACTATCTTAGATATGGATTATCCTTGTTATACCGCAAATTTCCCAAACTTCTTCCTCAAGAATCTAAATCACGAGAGTATTTAATCGCAAATTTCAAATATCGATCAAAATTATATCATCAAATTGCCCGGAAATGAATCCATGATTAGAAAAATCAACAACCCATTTTGCCCCTTTCTTTTTGTTTTTTCATTTTTGAAAAATGATTTCTTCTCAAAAATGAGTTTTTTAAATTTTGTTTGATAATTATTGGGGCAAAATGGGTTCTTCTTTTTGGTACATTTGATGGGGTCATATTTGACCCCACAGCGACGTTTTAATTTTCAATAGATTATCTCGATAATTATGACTGTAATTTCGTTGCAATTTCTTGGAAGAAATTGAGGGGCGGGGGGGGGGGGGATAAGGTGGGATTATACGAGGGACATTAGGGACATGAGGTGGAGGACAAAGTCATTGAAATAGCAAAGTTCCACGAAGAGAGAGAGAGAGATAGCTAGAGGGATGAGCATATCTTCAAGTAATTCTGTTATTTTCTCTCTCCTCTCTCTCTCTCTCTCTCTCTCTCTCTCTCTCTCTCTCTCTCTCTCTCTCTCTCTCTCTCTCTCTCTCTCTCTCTCTCTCTCTCTCTCTCTCTCTCTCTCTCTCTCTCTCGCTTGCCCACGGTATCTCCCTAAGTAAATTAAAATTAATTACTCGGTTATCTCCCAGCGACTGGTTCTAGTCAGTGGCAAATGCTCATTGAGGGTACGGGGTTAAGAAATTCGCAATTTATTAAAACAAAAAAAAAACCATTTTAACCCAGTGGTTTTCAAGTTTTTGATTGAAAAAAAAAAAATTCATCAATTTTCCCTGAAATATATTTTCAATCCCCCCCCTCGGTAGTTCGATTGCACCAGATGGTGATAGGATGGCCATAGATTTTTTTTTTTTTCTCGAACATCGGAATTAACTCATAAAATAAGATTATATGGGTGGAGAATTTGTATGCAATTCGAGTGGTCCTCGATGGGGGCGAGTACTGTACCCTTAATGGTTCGATAATTGCCAGTGGAATTCCCTAGAAGAATTGAACGATCATCGAAGTGTGTTTGAGAGATATCTCGATATTTTTTTTTTTTCCTCTTCTTTTCATTCTACTCGCCTACTCGGTTTTATGTGATCGATCATAATCGACCTTTCTTCGTTTTTTATTCGTCTCGTAATTTCTTCCTTTCTTTCTCATTGTTTTTTGACGTTGTAGGAGCTCGTCACGTCTCGACTCCTAAAGACTTATGCGCCGGCGTTTCCTGCAGTTAACGACCTCCGATCAAATATAAATGCCCGTGGACTCGTTTCATTCGACTTTTTTTTATGGCTTCTGTGTGATGTTCAAATGAAAAAATCATTTCTCACTCGAAAATAGAGATAGGGGGGGGGGGGGGGTCGCAAAATGACCCCATTGGATAGATCAGAAAATTCTCAATGAAATTAAAAAAAAAGTCAACTCATTTTGCCCCATGAGTTTTTGAAAAAAAAATTTTTTTTGAATTACGAAAAAACTGATGGGGTAAAATGGGTCATTTTTTATTTTATTTTATGGTGAATTTTTCGATCTATAGAATGGGGTCATTTTTGACCCCCTCAAGGGGAGTTTTTTTTTTTTTTTTTCGTTCTCTTGAGTTTAAAATTATAATGATCGATAGGAAAATACTGGAGTGATATTTTTCTGAAATCCTACGTATGCAACAGTATGGGGCGAGAATGGGAAATACGAGATGCTCAAAAGCGTTGGCACCATTCGCTCCACACATGTGTTACTAATTACCAACGGTCCGTTTTCTGTATCACAACTCGGTCGGTTGGGAACTGCTGGCACATGCCTGGACGTTTCACGGGCGGTCCACAAAGTACATTTTAATACTTGTGTGAAATACAAACACCCTTTGGGGTTAAAAAAACAACATTTTTACAATCTCAAATGGAGGATTTTAATGAGAGATAGGTTGACTTGAAAAAATCAGATAAATCGTTAAATCTAGAGGAAATAGAAGAATTTTCATAATTATCGTTTTTGTAGATCTCATTTCGCTGTACAAAAAAGGTAATAACAAAAATTGCATTATCTCTCTTCAATTCCGAGATATTCAACAAAAACTGAGTGCATTTGATTTTAATTTGAGATAATTTTTATGTCGCAATGAACAATTTTTTATAAATCCGTATGAAAAAAAAAATTACTTTGATGCATGAAAAAAATGTACAGAGTCATAATTAAAGTGAAAATTAGGTGAGAAAGGATTTTTATTAAATTTTTGGTTCACAGTTGAGAATAAATTTGGATGAAGGAATTTAATTACTGGCATTTAGTTAAAGTTGATATAATGGATAATATCATGCCTCTCTCGAGGGCCTTTTTTCTTTTTTCTTGTTGTTTTCAACGGCGTTATAGATAAGTATTTTATGAGCATTATGCGTTATATTAGAGTTCATCGACTTGCCTCTTCATTGGAGGTTTGTTAGGCATCCTAGTACACTGTTGCCTCCTTCAAAAGCTTTTCTGTTTTGCTCTTATACTCGGGCTTTTAACGAGAGACCATTTTCTCACGTTTTAATCATATTTTATGATGAGTTTTGTGTACATTATACATCAAAGGATGTTGCTAGTCATTTTTTTTATTTTTATTCATGAGTTTTAATCACTTCTTGATGAAATATTAGATCACTCTGAAAATTATCAGAGGAAAATTAATGGAATCATTCCCTCCCCCACTCCTCGTGATTCATGACAAATTTCCAACTGACAAAGTGCTTTCATTAATCATCGATTAAACTTGCGTGATTTATCGATATTTTTATTATCACATAAACAGTCATAGTGTAAATTTTTAAATAGATTGAGCACGGAAATTGATAAGGGAAATTGAATTTTTTAGGGAGAGAAAATTTTATTTGATGAGAAAATTGAAAAATTAAGGGGGAGAGAGTAAAATTTATATGTAAATTCTTGGGTACATATGAGTTTTTCTCTGGGGTTTCTGAAGCTGATGGAAATAAAGAGAAAAATGAAAAAAAAAAAAAAACAAATAGAATGAAATATTGTACATCACTCTGACATTTTCATTTCCATTTCCCATTCGGTAGTTGTACATGTGAGGAAAAACAAAAATATTTTGATTTAGACAATTTTTTTTTTTAAACTATTTTTTCATTGAAATGTTTTTTTTTTATCGATAATCATGAAAAAGAAAGTTTGATTAAATTTTTCATAAAAAATTGATTAATTTTTCTCGGTATATTCAGCCAATTTCCATATAGACTGTTGAATATTAAATGAAGTTATATAACGGTAATAACTGTAATTGAAATATCTTTAATCCACAGTGAATAATTACAGTTGAAATTTTGATGAAATCAACGAACCGTAAATGATATTATAGGGGAATGGAAATTAGCGTTAATGAATGTTGGCGATAAAATAACTTAATTCTCGGTATAATCCCTTCAAGTTTGGTTTATCCCTTGATTCTGTCACTTTCGTTAATTAAACGGAACATTTTAATTTATCAATCTCCTAATTTAGGTGATACCAATCAAGAAAATGACTAGATGTAATCCTTATGACATATCGAAAAGAAAAATATCAAAGTTGAAACCATTTGGGATATTTTGCCTTTTGACAGTTGCCCTCAAGTTTCTGAAAATTCTTGCTATGGAAAACACATTACATGCTCGTGTGAAGGTAATCTTGCACGTATGGGGTACGATGATCTTGGACATAAACTGTACTATTCCTAGACATTAGATAATTTTCCACCTGACGACAACTCTATCTCCTCTTGTGTCTCAAATCTTTCATCAAAGAAATCACGTTTTCTTTACTCTCTGTATCAGAACGAGTTTACTATGCATCCGTAATCGTCCATCCGTCACCCTCGGGGGCCGTAGCGTAACCCCGATAAGACCAAAGTTGAGGGGCAATGTTATTTCCAACTCGCAGAGAACAATTTTCAAACACCGAAAATTACATTTTTTTTTCAAATGATTTCTCTTGTTTTTTTTTTCTTCCTATAAAAATCGTGATAATGTGAAAATGTCTCATTGCGTCATTATTTTTTACATTGTGTCCTTGGTGAGGACGCCTTCTACATCCTTTCTCCACATTTCTGACGCAAAATGGGTCGCAATTGGATATTGCTACGTAATAACAATGTTGTGACTTTTTTTTTTCTCCTTTCTTGAAAATAAATTACAGATTTTTACGCGAAATACGGAATTATCTCGGGATCTGTGATCAATTGTGTGAATTTCTCTGTTATTCCTTTGTTCAAGAGAGAAGTTAGATTGAGATAAACCATTTTGCCCCATTAGTCATTCGTCTTTCATTGATTTTATCTCGAAATATTCTTTAAAAACATTGAAATTGGATTTTTTTTTTATCTGAATAAGAATAACTGAGAATTTTCTCTATTTTATCTTCTCAATGTTTCTCAATCCCTGCTCTTCCCCCTCCCCCCCACCCCTCACACATTGTCTCCCACGAGCAAATAACAGAGAGGAAGATTCAGGTCATGGCAACAAAGAAGTCACAAAAATCTTGATTTATTTTTTATTTTTTCGATTTATTATATCGAATTATCTCGATAATGAGTGATTTTAGAGAAAAATTTCAAAAGACATTTTTTATTGAAAATTTTATCAGCTACAAATAAGGTCTCTTGACATTTTCACCTAAACCCATTCGTTGATGAGATAATTCAATTTTTTGAAATAATTTTTTTTATGAAAAATTGAATTTTCACTGATATTAGCGAAAATTGTTGTTTAAGCAATCATTATCTCCCGAATTTTATCAGTGTTTTATTTGTAGAATATACCCATGGGTAAATCGATCGAATGGCGTCGCAGCGCCGTCGTGTTTATTGCCCGTTGATTCATCGCGAGACTCGCCCTACCCTCGTAGCCCCTTGTTTTCCTCCCTTTCTGCCTCGTGAAACCCCTCTCGTGTTTCAACTCCACTCTTTTGCCTAGTAACTAGGTTTTTTCCCCCCCCCCCCCTCTATTTTTAGGGGAAAAAGGCCCTGGATAAATAAATTGTATCACGAATTTCATTAGAGGCGAAACTGAAAACAAAGACGAATGAGTTAATTAATTGATTAATAATATTTTCACTTTCACAAAATTGTTTTCTCAAAATTTTCTCAACATCTCGGGGTAATTCCTCATGATAAGAAAAAAGAAGTAATCCATTTTGCCCCACTAGTTCTCCAGAAAATTGTAAAACAATTAAAAACCATTTTTTAATGATAACTTTAAAAATAATGGGGCAAAATGGGTTATTTTTTTTTTCATTCAATAGGAAATTTTTTGAGCTTTCCAATGAAATTAATTTCATTCACTTTGATATAGTTAATCATGAAAAAAAATTGAATCATAATTTCTTTTTTCTTCAATTTTCACTTTTTCACGAGATAATAATGAGGAAATTGTGTATATGAAAAAGCGTAAAACTCCCGGAACATGTATATAATCCTCCTCTTGTCATAAAGTCTAATAACAAAGAGCTAATACCTAAACGATGATTCGTCGAGTGGTTGAAAATAATTTCTAAAGAGTGGGAGGGCGGAGGGGGGGGGGGGGAAATGCTAAGATAAAGCCGGAAGTCCATAACTACAATTGCGAAATGATCTACGTGGATGATTCATTGTGTGAACATTATGTGTTGGTAGCAGATATTTAATGAAAAGATGGTGGGGATAAGACAGTCGATTGATAAATGAGGTGAATGTAAAAAGTTATCCACAGCACACGTAGAAAATGAGAATTGGAAGCCTAGGGTATATGTCGTGAATGGCTTGTAATTAATCGATTGCGAAGGTCTGGTTGTCTCCACTAGTGGTTGATTCATCGTTTGACTTTTAACCTTTGCCTTCACCTAGAAATTGTTCATCTTTTAGACGTCATTCCAATGTTTTGTTCATTTATCTTGGAAACTAGTGATTCTGGGTGAAAATGTCAAGAGACCTTTTCTGTAGCTGATTAAATTCTCTACAAAAAAGGTCTTTTGATATTTTTGGGTAAAACCAGTGGTTATGGTGATAATTCAAGTTTGGGTCGACTGTTGTGTTAAATTCTCGGGGAAAATAATTTTGACAGGGCCATTATTGGGGATGTTTGGATTTTTGGGTATTCTCAGGCGATAATATAGAATCGACTGTCTGATGATTCAGGCGGGAGGGTATGTATAACTCTCTCTTGATGGCTGACGCACGTTTTAAAAATTCTTAAAAACACGTGGCGTACAGATTTTCCATTCTTAACCGATTCTACATTTTTAGAAATCCAATTATCTCATCAACCAGTTATTTCAACAAAAAATGTCAAGAGACCTTTTTGTAGCTGATAAAATTTCCTACAAAAAATGTCTTTTGACATTTTCTTCTAACATCCATCATTATTGAGATATATCGATATTGAATCGAATGTCGAAAATGAAAAAAAATTGTCACGCGAAATAGCAAAAATCTAGAAAAATAATGGGGAAAAATGAGTTTATTTTTTTTTTCATTTGATCCAAAATTCTATCACCTTTCTAATGAGACTGGATTTACCCAATTATCATTGATAGTTTATGAGATAATTGTGATTTTAAGAAAAATCTATTTTCATCAATCAATTAATTTACGAAATTTATTCATCAAATGAATCACCAAATGACTTATTGTTAGAATAATTAAGACAATTGATTGAATATTCATTGATAATTACTACTCGCTCCAATTGCCAGGAAATTCGGTCAGCCGAGACATATTCATTCACAAAATAGATTCAACTCATGATTCAAGAAATGAGAGGGAGAGAAAAAAAAAATTATCTTTTGAAATGATTCAGTCTCGCTGGGTCTCAAGTACCTTTTGAGTATCAATTTCCAATTCTCGGGGGGGTTCATTGAGACTCCCTGGAGCGTTTACAAGAGGCACTATTGTCCTGTACTGTGCCCTCATCATGATATATATATTCTTTTTTAACTCTGAATCATTTTTTTTTTCTTTCCTCGTGAAACGGACGAAACACTCTCTAAAAATACTATAGACGTTATGGGGCATATTGAGGGACAACGAGGTGCCTTGTTGACTCTCTGGCGCCATTGGTCTTCTTTCTTGATTTTAATTTCCACGAAAAAAAAAAAAAAAAATTATAATAGTCAGTTTAACGAATCAGCCGTGTCAATTGTCTCTGGGAATTCAATTCAATTTTTATTAACAAAATTGTTGGAAATTGAGTATTTACATTGGTAATTTGATGTTTTATAATTTGATGAATCATTTTTAATCAAGATTTTATTTATGATTGAGAATATGAGTTTTTTATTTTGTCATTATCTCGATGACAATTGATTTTGGAAGAAAATGTCAAGAGACACTTTTTTTAAATAAGAAAGTTTTCAACGAAAAATGTCTCTTGATATGTTTCTCTAAAATTATTCATTCATTCAATTTTATTGAAAACGAGATCGGCCGTGCGTGCTACGCACGCACCTTCTCATCATCTCCTATGACACAATAGCTTTCTTGAAGTTCAAGTGGTGGCGTATCGGTTTCAGCCTTACGCTCATTCGAGATTTTCGAGATATATCGATAGTTTCTTTCCCTTCTCCTTTTTACAATAGGATCTAATTTCAAAAAAATCCTAAAGTTTTTTTTTTGTATTTATTTAAACACTAATGGGGCAAAATGGGTTTATTTTTCATCGATAGGAAATTTTCTATTTGAGAGGTACAATTGTAATAATTCGACTATTGTCAATTTGGGATTAATCATATGAATTATGAGAAAAAAAGGAAAATTATCACTTTTTCGCTTTGTATTTTTCTCTGATTTATTCACTCGGGTTATTTCTTTCATTCGCATTGAGTGGCAGTTTGCAATTCCATAATGCCCAGGATGCCCGTGTGGGAGCGGAAGGGGGGGGGGGGGGGGGAATCGTCAACCCCAGGCCATCAACGTTTGAAATTCTATATTTACTTGAATCTATTTATAGTCAACGAAAATCTTATGTATTTCCAAGACACGAGACTGCCTTGCAGTCTCTCGGGTCAGACTCACAAATCCCATTCGCAAATTTGTATTTATGAATCGATTGAATTATTCGTTTGTCCAACATGGTCACTGTCGTACTTGATATTTTTTAAACCCACCGACAGATTCCTTTCTAACTTTCGGAGTAGCTTCTGGGGGATGGTACTGATAGTCTCTGCAAAGCGACAGACCTAGGAGGGCATTTTAAGTCAACATTTCACTCCCCTCAAGAATTTGAAAAAATTCGGATTTTTAGATATGACCAGTTGTGCTTGATTCAAGTTTCTAATTCTATGAAATAAATAGAAATGAGTTAAAAAGAAATTATTTGATTCTCATCGCTTCACCCTAATTTACCAAAGACAATTATTCTTTATCATTGCCTCTTTGTTTTCACAGACACTTGGGATAAATATATAGCTTCTCCACAGAGTTTATTACGCAATAGTTTTCCCATGTGTATGAAAGAGTTGTGGAGAAAAGCGTTTTATTTTCACACGCGAAGAACATTTTGTTTTTCCTCGGCAATCTCGACAGTTTCATCTTTCCACGGCAAGGGGTTTTTATCTCTTTTCTTTAATTCAAAATCTCCCGCGGGATTATCTACTTACGTGACTATCTACTTGGATTCTTGTGGTACATTCGGTTTCGAGTTGATGAGAATTTATCTTGGAAAAAGTTGGTAAAATAACTCTGCAATCAGAGAAAATGTTGAAACGTTGATTTTCCGAAGTTTTTGTGGGGGAGGGATTATCTCGGTAGGGAGTAATTCGAGTGAAAAATGTCAATAGACATTTTTTGTTGAGAATTTTCATATCTGCAAAAAAGATATCTTGACATTTTCTTTTAAAACCACTTATTAATGAGGTAATTCCATTATTCTGAATGTCAATACTATTTCTTTCTCCTTTCGATGTTTATCTCCTGCTCTCAAATAAAGAGAAAAATGTATCTAGGACACGAGTGTCGGTATACATTGCGCCCACAGTCTGATTAGCTTCGCTGGAGGCACATGAATAGATCTAACTAGATCCCTGTTCTCCACAAATGATGAATAACAAATATCAAATCATCATCGTAATGCATCTTTCAAAGAAAATTAACCATTCATCCTGTTCCCTTTCTTTCAAGCGTCCCCCCGTTGCAACGGAAGTACGTAACATATTTCAGGTACATTATCAATTCTGGTCACGTTGTAGATTCTTGATGGAACCCAGTCCACGTATTATATTGGACAGAAACCTGTTTTCAGGTGTCACAATTTTTAAAATAAATTGCTAAATCAACATAAACTATTTGTTAAATCCACATAATCGAATTTTTTTGGGTCAAAGTTGTCATATAGTTCACAAAACATTCTGCAAATATTTCTAAAAAATTATCTGACATAACCAACAATCGTAAATAACAAGAGACTCGTAAAATTTAATGATTTAGAGTTTACCAATAAACCAACACTCATTCAAATCCATATTTTACTTAGATTCTTTGAAGCAAACTCAATATGACAAAGTGCTACAAATTTTTGTCTCTGTCCGGTTGTTGTCGGATAAATGGAACTTCCGGATATTCTCTCTTCCATGTATATAACAGAGAATGTCGTACAAGTTCAATTTATCTGGTGTGAGTTGCAACAATATGATACCTTCGTTGTGGGGGTGGGGGGATGGAGAAGAAGAAGAAGAAGAAGTGAAAATTGGAGAAATAAAAGGATTGGGAGAGGGATGGAGTTGAATTGATAAAGAGAATATCGGAGATACGCAATGCGGAAATTCACGTCCGGTCCAATTTGACCATAGAAAAGGGGACGGGTGGTCTATAAAAAGAAAAAAAAAAATGAGAAAAATACTTGGATTTTATTTTTTGAAAAAGTCATTATTAAATATTTTCCTTTATTCTAATCTTTCATTAATCACCATCAACAAAATGGGCACAATTGTCTTTAATTTCGAGCTCCTTTTAACACCACTGATTCCGACAAACCTAACACAATTTTATTAATTGATATCGTGATAGGGTTGCCCCTAAGATCGAGTAGTCTCGTCACAGCCTTCTCCAATGCACCTTTGGTAATCCACTTGATTCTGTTACGACGCAATATAAGATGTACCGCAGAGAATCCTTTAAAATCATTGGCACTAATTACCGTCAATTTGTTGTACGATAGGATCAGTGTATGGATATTTGAACCTCTGAATGCGTTATTTTTGAGTTTCTCAATATGATTTCTTGATAGATCCAGCCGCTTGACCGAAAGCCCGTTGAATGTATCAGTCTCAATCATTCTGATTCCATTCCAAACAAGATAAAGCTCATCGAGGTTCAATTGACCAAATGTACCTGGTGTTATTGTGACAATCTCGTTGTTAGAAAGATCAAGAATCCTTAATGATGTCAAATTGTCGAATAATCCAATCGGAAGATCTTCAAAATGATTATTCCTTAATATAAGATGAGTCAGTTCTGGTAGATTATCAAATATGCCAATTTGAAGTTGTGATTCATCGAGACCAAATGCTTTATTCAGTTGAAGTATGTTTAATTTTGATAGACCCTGAAAGATACCCGGTAATACTACCAATTCGTTGTGAGACAGAATAAGCTCTTCCAATTTGGAAAGACCGTTAAAAGCAAATGGTTCGATGTAAATGATTCCGTTGCCTTTCAAATCCAGGAGTTTTAGATTTTTCAGTGGAGCAAAGCTATTCAAACGAATTTCACTAATACGATTTTTACACAAACGCAGTGATTGTAGTTTTGGTACAGATAATAGAATTTCTGTTGGTACTTCAGTCATGTTGATTGCTTGAAGAATCAAGTCGTCTAATGATCCAAGTGGTGTTAATGGATTTGTATAGTTGAAGTTGACATTCACATGAGACAACTTTAAACTTATTAATTCTGGCATACCAGCAAAAGAATTATTTGTAAGTAACAGCGAAGTTGTTAATAAAGGATAAATTTTCGTAAAATCTCTCTCTCCCTCTATCACAATATCTGTGAGTGGGAAACTTTCAAATGCATATGGAGCGATAGTATTATTGCTCTCTGGTGACAATTGCAATATTAGAGACTTTTCGATGCCCGGAATGAGTTTACTGATACGAGTAAAATTTCTTGATTCAAAGCAAATTTGCAGTTTTTCCGAATTTGAATTCTTACAGACATTGTCATCACCAAATACCGATGAAACGATGAGAATAAAACTCAGACTGATTATTATATTCATTTTTTAGTATTTATGATATTATCACTATGATTACGGCGAAATAT
Source organism: Coelinius sp. EB29 (assembly GCA_035578325.1). NCBI lineage: Eukaryota > Metazoa > Arthropoda > Insecta > Hymenoptera > Braconidae > Coelinius > Coelinius sp. EB29. The sequence goes on along the minus strand of JAOZGT010000026.1, from coordinate 99,435 downwards.
TGATTTGTACTGTAGGCGAATTGTTGATTGGCTACTTCTATATATACCTGAATACAATTAAATGATGACCATGAAATTGGTGGATTTTAGTTATCAGTTCAGCTGTGACCTTTAGACATGCCATCATCACGAAGTATATCATTAGATTGATCTATTTGGAAGAATATGATGGAATAAAATAATTGTGTTATGATGTTTGACTTGTCGTAAAGAATCTATTGGCCTTATTTTAGGTATGAATTGTCACAATCAATAGAATTTTTGGCGATGTCATTAATTAGATATTGATGATAATATAATAGACTTTTTTATCAATTTTGTGACATTGAGTTAATGACATTAAAAAATCATTAAACTATAAATTTTTGAGACTCCTAGGATAATCTCACATTATCAAAATTTTCTCAATTTAATTTTTCCATTTTAATTCTCTCAAAATCCTTTGTCTGAAAAAGAAAAATATCTGGATCATATTTTACCAGAAAAAAAGCTGGAACAATGTCCAGCCCTTCGCACAAAACTCGTAAATACCAAACTAGGTTTTTACGCTGTGATAAAATGCACTGCGAGCTGAATGAGACAATTTTTTGTTTTTTCGTTTTTTCAAACAAAACTCCCATTTATTTTTATGGTTAATGAGTCGTGACGTGTTTCGGTGGAGATGACGCTTTTGGGGTATAATTGACCGTAGTACAGTGGACAGGCATATGGGTATAAATGCATGTATATGTGTATGGATTTTAGAAAGTTTTAGTCTAGGTATATGTATCATAATATGAGCCTGCTGGATACTACCGATACGATTAATCTTCGTTTATGTCGGGTATGTCCGATAGACCATATAATGGTCCTCTCTAAAATTTAAAATAACTAACCCATATTACCTCATTATTTATCTCTTTATATCGAAAAAAAAAAAATTCTAATGATTTTTTTTTTCAAACAATTTTTTTTGGGCGAAACTGATGAGTAACGGGGCAAAATGGGTTGATTCGATTTTTTTTGGGTTTATGGAGAATTTCATGATCATTTGAATAAAACAATATCTCTGAAAAAGTCTTCAGAAATGTGTAAATTATTCAGATTTTCTGAGACATCTCCGTCAACCCAAGGAAATGCGATTATGCAAATGGGATAGTGAGAAGGTACTATTACTACCGAGACGTGAATTTCCGTTTATCGGGTGAGAAAATACACGTATAAAGAAACATTGGTTGGGGTGGGGGCAATCAGCTACATTGGATGTGGGATTGGTTTTTATCATTGGTGCCCGTTTAGGTGTTTTTTTTTTTTCATTTTCTGTTCTTTGTGGAGGTACATCTTTTTATCCTTTGACAGGGGGGGAAAAAGAAAAACGGATGTCAAAGACGTTCCTGTCATTCAGGCTTTCATCCTTTTGAAGATTATCCGCTCTTTTGTCCTTTTACACACACTCCATCAATTTCAAGAATTTAGCAAAACGTTTTTCCAATGATACACTTTCAATATTAAATTTCAAGAATTTTTATGTTGAATTCAAAAGGACAGAAGGACGATTCTTGATATTTTCCTCTGAAACTACTCATTAACTATATAAATGAATATCAGTTGATTTTGCCATTTTGAATTACTTTGGCCTAGATTATTTTTTTTTTTTCCTTAAGAAAAATATTTTTACAGCCAATCAAATTTATGAGAAACTTGATATTGAACCCAAGTCATTAAGCACTCGGTTATGCTGATATAGAACTCATTTGAATAGGTCTTTTCTTGAGTATCTCTCTTATTCTTGTTGAATCCACAACTTTAATGCATTGGGGTTGAGTGTCGAATCATCTCAGGAATCAATTGCAAAAGACTACAAGTCGCTATCTACTTTAGTTTTCGAGAAAATTGAAAAAAAATTGATTGTTTGAAAATTTTCAAAATTTCGACATCCCTTCTTGGCTGATCACACAGCGCGAATCATGTCCTAGTATTTATATAGAATTGAGTTTTATTGTATTATTCAACCAAGGATGTTGAAAATAACATTCAGATCACGTTTATACGATCCTCAGAAATTCCACTTCCGTCCGTAGGACTATAACATGGGTGTGTGGAGAGTGAGAGACAGACAGTGAGGGGGGGGGGGGGGGGGGAGGTTAGAGAGAGTGTAAGAAGACGACCCGTGTCTCTGTGACGTCGAGTGCCACGTGCGATTCATGCATAGCACGATTTTCCGGGGGCTTAATCTGCGAAAACTCGTCCCTTGCCTGGTATAACCTCACCAAAATCCAACAGAAGTACCTTAAAACATTTACATATAACTGAGAAGACTGAATATACCACTGGGTGGATGACTTTGCCAACATGCTGGAATATTTTGATTATTCACGAGTGAATATATCAACAGCTCGTAAAGGGGTAGAGTGGAGGGGGGGGGGGATAACCCCATTAAAATGTTCAGAAATTAAAAAGAAACCCGTTTTGCCCCATTGATCTTCAAGTTACATTTTTTTTTTTCGTTGGAAAATTTGCTTTTTCGAATAACTTCAAAACTACTGGGGCAAAATGGATAATTTTTTTTTTCATTCAAAAGTATTTTTCGCGGGCTTTCTGATAACATTCTTTTCATTTTGTTCGCATAACTGAATTCTGAGATATAATGACGAGATAATGATGCAGGGCTTGAGGATTTTTTTCATTTCATTTTGTTTTCGTGGATTTCTTTTTTTTTTTTTTTTATCAGCAATCGACATTTTGTGTAACATGGGGTTATGGACAGAAAGGCGCAGTTGGCCAGTATCATGCAAATCCCGTCACTCCGCTCCATTACCCGAGCCGATAGTTGGAAGCGCGTATAACCATCGGTTGAAAAACGAAATAGGAGGGAGGAAAAAAAAGAAAAATGAGAAATACGTCAATTGGGGGATTGGGTGGGGATTTATTTATACCGTTTTCCATCGTACTCGTTACATGCAACACTGACGATCGTTTGTGGCATTTGCATTTCGATTGTCGGGAGGGCTGGAGACTCTTTTTTCCACAATTTAAACGAAATCATTGTTACAATGGACATAAATTTACATTTTTTCTTATTGATTTAGCCAAATCGGATAAATATAATCACCCATTTTGCCCCATTAGTTTTCGAGTCGTCGTGAAATCAATTTTTTTATATTTAAAGAAAAAAAAAATTGAAAAAAGTGATTCTGATTATAATTAAAAAAATAGTGGGGCAAAATGGGTTGCCTTTGAAGAATTAAGCCAACAGTCTATTCATAGGTCAAAAGGTTATACCGAGAATTCAATCGACCACTCGAAATATCACTCCCCCTCTTCTCAACTCTCAAACATGAATCACTTGAGCTCATTTTCCATCTTGTTGACACATTATCCGTCCTTGTTTACTCAAACTCACGGGAAGTAAACAAAGAAAAATATGTCCGGGTGTTTTCAGTGTGAAAACAATGGAATTAAGCCAGCTGTCACGCTATCAATTTTCCTCAGGTTTTTGTGATGAGTATCTCGTGAATACAGTGAAATTCTTTGTTTTTCAAATTTTTTCTTTCTCTTTGAATTTTCACTCTAAATAAATCTCAATTAAATTCAACAAAAAGTCTATTTTCGGGGCAAAATGGGTTATTATAATTTTCCAATTTCGTATTTGAAATTCTAATCACGAATAGGGAAAATTAATCATAACATAAATTGATCTCTCGTCATATCCGATAGTGGGATTAATTTTGCCTGTATTCATTGGCCATAAATTCAACATTTCGATATTACGAATTGTGGTCAGTAAATTAATGGCTGAATAAAGGGTACATTATAGCCACTGATGCTTTAGATCCATCTTTGGTAATGGTAGAGACGAGTACAGGTTTTCAGGAGCAATTTTTTGTTTTTTTTTTTTATATTAATGCCATTGTGAGGGCTAACTTTCGTTACGGTCAACACACGTGTCCCTTGTATTTCTTATTCTTACTGACGACAAAGAGAGAACGCGCCTTTTATAGAGCACTGAGACACTCGCCGACAGTGTGTATACAATGGACTTTCTCAGTTCCTTAAAAAAAAAATTCATATTTTATCATAGAAATGATTTAATGAATTTTGTGGGAAAACATTTATTATTGTTATTATGGCCAGGAGATAAATATCATTATTTTGAGAGCAGAGATGTTCTCGTTATTCTGGGGATAACAAGCGTGAGTAAGAATTTTTCCAAGAGATGAGGAAAATATTTGAATTCTCCTCATTTCTCTCATTTTTTCTCCACATTTTTAACTAAATCAATTACTCCCTCACGTCACAGAATTTCTACTTTGCCAGAGCATTTAATCGAGTGTCTGACGTGTAAATTGGCGAGAATTGAGACGAGTTAACTTGTTCAAGAGTGCAACAAGTCCAGGGTATTTTAAATATAATGATAATTTTCTTCTATTCTTCATTACTTTATTTTCTTTCCCTTGATTACTCAATAATGAGTGGTTTTAGGAGAAAATGTCAGGAGACACTTTTTTATCGGGAATTTTATTCTCTTGAAAAAATGTCTCTTGACATTTTTTCCTAAAATTACTCGTTAACGACATAATCAATATTTAATTAATTCCTTTTTTTTTCCAAAGTTAAAAGTTGAATTTTTTGAATATATTCATGTTAAAAATCTCACAACAGTATTGGAAATAATAATGAAAAGGTCATGGTAACAATATCTCCTGTAGTGTTGTGGCTAACCGCCATATTGAAAACAACAGTTGCCAGCATTTAACCGACTAAATATAATATCTACCTCTTGCCAATTACAATCACTAAATGTAGTCAAAAAATTTTATCATCTTATTTTTCCAACATTAAACACACATTTTTCCCAAACAATCAAGTCAAAAACTCACTCTAGTTACCACCTATTTTCTACACCATGATAAATAATCACATGCAGTCACGTTTTTCATCAGTTTGTATATCATTTGGTTGTGATTTATTTTTAAAACCACTCTTGACGGAATAAGGATTTCTATTTGCGGATTGATAATATTTAAGATGCAGCTGGTATGATTTTTTTTTTTTGGGATCAATGAATTTAACAAGAATGACCCGTTTTGCCCCGGGAATTTTTTAAATATGATTGAAGAATTTTTTCTTAAATTTTTTTGGAAAAATCCTGGGGCAAAATGGATTATTTATTTGCTGTAAAAATGTCTTTCAACGCCTCCCCCCCCCCCCCCCCCCCACCCCATCATCTGATTAATGTTTTATTTTATTTCTGTTTCAGCAAAATTATCTCATGAGATTCGGCTATTTACCACAAAGTGATCTAGAAACTGGAAATCTTCGGACAGATGATCAACTCAGGGATGCCATAAAAAATCTTCAGGTTAATTTAAAATTCATTTAATTAAATTTTAAATCACCCATTTTACCCCATTAGCTTTTTAAAAAAAAAAACAAAATTTCCAAATTCATCTTATTTTACTTGGATTTTGAAAAATACTGGGGCAAAATGGGTTTCCGTCCAATCGTTTATCGCCATTTTGATTTTTTATTGACAATGAGAGAATACGATTTCTTGTCTCTTGAAAAAAACCAAATTACGGATAAAATATGTGAAGAGAAGTCTCGGGAAAATTTCTCTCATCTCTTATCATCATCGTACAATCTTCAAGTTGATGGAATAGGTCGTGAAAATGCCTATATGACTAGCATATAGGTGTCAATGTACCATTTGAAACTGATCTCACGTGCACCTTGAGAGCACACCTCTATTTTTTTCCTCTGAAGACGATGGGATTTGCATGAAAATCGACCTCGTCAACGACGGAATGCTCCAACGAATGAATAAAGAGATAGACCGGAGTGAGATGGTTACGTACAGATGAATGGATAAAGTACAGATCTTTCAGGCTACCAAATGGAAAAAATATACGTGGCTCGGAATATGTAAATAGTGTCACTTCGATCTTGTTACTGGATAAATATCACGTTGAATTCTATGATAATATTTTGATGGTGAAACATCTGTTGGAAATTCAATGTTTTCTTGATGTTTTGTTGTACAAATGAGGTTATTCATATTTTCAATTTGGAATAGGAAGATTTCATGAATTTTATATAGCTATTCCTCCAGAAAATTGACCACAAAAACCTTTTGTATTTTGCCTTTTGAGCCTTGCCCTCACGTTTTCAATAGTAAAACATGATTCCGGTTTCTGTAAATTTTCCTATAACACTATTCCAGGATCCTCAAATCGTTTGATGACTCAATATTCAAATTCGTTACTTCTCCAAATATGAAACCTAAATCAACAAGGACCTTTACTCTCTCCTATATCTCCACCGAATAATAGTATAATTACACTTGAAAATTGTTGATGTTGAGAAAGTTGGATGGAAATGTTAAAGTTTTGAATATTCAAATTGTGTGTTTAACTTGACGAAAACTTATTGCAGAGCAACGGTGGAATACCAGTGACTGGTGATATAGACGAAGCGACGATGAAACTAATGAGATCACGTAGATGTGGTTTATCGGATATGCCAGAACCTCAATATCATGGATCAAGACACAAGAGATTCACCATTCATTCACAGCCCTGGCCTCACAAAAATCTCACCTGGAGGTGAGTCATTTTAATGTTTGCATGTACAAATTTATTTTCTTGGGTGCATGAACATTTTTGGCAGATGCCCATGGGGTCTCTGACCAACGAATGCCGTTAACACCGCTTGGTAGACTGCCAGGGACAGTGGCATTTCCTTTTGGAAAATCATTTCCATTGTTACTTGTATCATTACCTTCTTTAACATTTTAAACGTGCGTTCAATTAGCAATTTTCATTGGTTTCATTGTCTAGACTTGAGTCAATGAACGATTGACAAATTGATTAAGAATTAGAACTTTCCACGAGTTCAAAGAACTAAGAAATGCTTTCGATTTTTGAGATTTCAGTTGTCAAATGACAATTAAAGATTTATCTCGGAAATGAGTGATTTTTTTAAAAACTATCAAGATGCCTTTTTTGTAGTTTATGAAATTCCCTAAAAAAAAGACCCTCTGTCATTTTCTTCTAAAATGACTCGTTAACGAGATAATTCGATGTTTATCAAGACATCAAAAATTAACCTTCTTCATCATTCCCTAATTTATCAAATAGAGTTATTATCAACTCCATATTCAAATTACAAATTAACTTGAATCATCCTTGAGGTTGAAAACAAAATATCTCAAGCCCTCAAGCAACTCTGAAGAATTGTAAAACATTAAAGTAAGTAACGAGAAGCGGGTTCATATAAAAGCTCATAAAAAGTTGCTTTCCCGTTTGCTGAGAGGGGTAAAGTATATGGCGTTACAAGTGGAATAAAAATTTTCCCTGTTGGGACAAGAGGAATAACAAAAAAAAAAATCGAATAAAGTATCGGAATACCCGAGTTTTCTAGTTCCATTTGAAGGGGAAAGAAAACATCTCATAAATAATTTTAAAAAAATTGCATAAAATAATTGCACATTTTATCGTCAAACGAAATTTCAAAATCATTCTCTTGAAATGTTCGATTTTTTTTTTACCGCCGTCGGTCGATAGAAGAGGGAAAATACCTGAATTACCGACGGAATTTAATTTTCATCGGTAAAGCAGGAATTGTGAGTTGTATCGATCGAGTATGTGGCGCCATCTGATGGTGAATAAATAAATTCTACATTCGAATGACTTGAGGGGATTGAAGTAGGAATTAGAGCGAAAAAAGTGATCTTATTCCACAATTGTTGGGGAGAAAATAATGAATATTTTCTAGTTATTTCGTTCAACTCTTTTGTTGGTTTTTGCTGACTTTAAAATCCTCTTTCTTCCGCTGTTTCACGCGTATCTGGGATATCTTTGAATTAAGGAGGGATTAAGACTGCGTAAAATTAGCCCTGTACGAAGAGAGCTGCGGGAATAAAGAAACGCAAATGAATGAACTTTTTTAGCTCCTTGAGTTTTTCCTCTGGATTTTCTAGGTTTTATTCTACTTGGTTGAATGGGAGGAGTTCATTAAGTTTTCTAAGGAGGCAAAAGGGTCTTTTAGTTGGCGATGTATTTTACTTCTTGCTCGTTCTTTCATTCATTTGCAATTAATTTTTTTTTTTAATATCAAGGAAAAACTCGTTTATGTTCTTTGACATAATAGAGAAAAAAAATTTATACAGAATAATTGGGATCAAGAAGAAACAAAAAGTGTTTCAAAACTTTTGTCATTTTATCGTAAAAATCTTTCCATCTAACGGCAAAAATTGACTTTTTGAATTTTCCTCTCCCCCTTCCCCATTTTCTTGGGCTTTCTCACGCTGAGAAAACGAAATGGCAAACGAGAGTGAGAAAATGGTTGCCTCTTTGTCACTTCCAAGTGGTGAGAAAAGTCGAGAGGGTCGTTTCAAGTGTGGGGAAAAGTCAAAAAGAAAAGCCCAGTTCGGGCAATGGAAATGGTCTTGCGAATTTTTCTTTTTTTTTTTTCTTTTATTTCTCTTTCATTCGTTGAAACTGTGAGGAAGTAAAATAAACTTTATTTCTCATTTCTCTGTTTCGAGAAAGCTCAGGTGGTCATGGAGGGTATCGGATATACCCAGAGTTACGGAAATTGAGGAAAGGAATTTTATTTTTTCATTTAATCATAAATTTAATCAACTCCAACTTTTACATTTTTATTTATTATTCATTTATCTCGTTAATTATTAATTTGAAAGGAAAATGTCATAAGATCTTTTATGTAGCTGATGAAATTTAATACAAAAAATGTCTTTTGACATTTTCTTCTAAAACCCTTCATTATCGTGATAATTGCATAATTATCAAAACGTGAAAACCTTAAAATTTGTTTAACGTCAAAATTGATATTTTCGTTAATTGCAATTATCTCAGTAATCAGTGATTTTAGGAAAAAATTTCAAGAGACCTTTTTTGTAGTTGATAAAATTTCCAATAAAATATGTCTTTTGACATTTTCGTCTAGAGCCACTCATTACCGAGTAATCTTGACATTTAAAAAAATTTTAAAAATCATATGAATAAAAAATGAAAAGAAAAATCTACTTCGTGTCAACAAAAATGATGGAAAAATTTATAATGATTATTTTCATATCCGCATGTTAATAAAGAAAAGTGCCGGATGAATCTGATGAATATGAGTGATTTCCTATATGCAACGAGCGAGATGATACTACATATGATTCCATTTCGCTGAGTAATTTTCCATTTCGTTGTATACATATATATATAGCGCTGGTAGATACCAATATATAACATTTTGCTCCATATCATTCTGATAATTCTAGTGGGGAAAGGGTTATATTTTGCGCGGTTAAATTGAGGGGCAGGAGGAATTGGTAAAATGGTAGATCGATAAATATAATAAACACGAGTAGTTTTCAGTTGATGACAAAAATTTAACAATTACGTTTATTAAATTGTGGATAATGTTACCCAGGATTTTATCTGATCCCCTCTCAATTTAATTTTCAATTAAAATTCGATATTATTGAATTAAATTTTTTTTTTTTTCTAATTATGTGATTATCTTCTTAATGAGTTGTTTTAGAAGAAAATGTAAAAAGATATTTTTTGCAGCTGACAAAATTTTCAACAAAAAATGTCTCTTGACATTTTCCTCTAAAATCACTAATTACTGAGTTAAATCGTTATTTTAAAAATCTACTTTTTCTTAATGTTAATTCATGTGTTAACTCGTAACTCACCTGAGCAATTCAACCGTACCTATAGTGTACATCAGGCTCAGTAGTTGGTGGAAGTAAAAGGGTACGGCTGGTACAGAGAATACCCCATTATCCGTAACTCTGCGTTACGCGCTCACGGAAACGAAGTTTCGATCGTTCCATCCTCCCCCCTCTCCCTCTCTCTCTTACTCACTATATGGTGAACTCTACTCGGAACTATAATACTGGAATACTAAATATTAGTGAACATAATGGCTTCCACGTGATCTCATCGAATAATTGGAGGAAAAGAGATTTTCTGAAAAAATCAAAAAAAATCAAAAAATCAATCCTAAATTGTATTTATAATGGGGCAAAATGGGTTAATATTATATTATTACTAGGGGGCTCCGCCCCCTGCTCGCTGCGCTCGCCCTTAGATGCGACGTTTACACACACACACATAATGCCACGACTATTGAAAAAAATGACACACATAATTGAAAAAAATACTTCAAATAATTCGATAAAAATGGATTCATTAAAATATAGGACCGAATTATTTTGATCGCTTTATAATACTTAATTAATTTTCTTTATCAGAAAAACATGGTCTCTTGGGCCGACCATGAGCCCCCGACCTTGAACCGACCTTGGACCGACCTTGGATCGACCTTGGACCGACCTTGGACCGACCTTGGGGGCGTCTTATATTAAAGCACTGAAACACTGAAGCGTTAGCTGAATTAGAATTTTATTATATAGAGAGAATTCATAGAGAAAAATTTTCAACCTATTAATTAGGGTTATTGTTACCCCCCCACTCTTCAATAAATTTAAAAAAAAATTTCCATTGTCAATTGTCAATTGAAGAACAATAAGATGAATTGACAAGTACTAGAGGGAATCATTGCCAACCAATCCTCTTTGCATGATTGGCCAGTATTGTACACCTTGGTACCCCCCACCCTCACGATCTCTCTCTCGTTTATGACAAAGCACGACTCGTCTGTCATGGCGGACGCCATTGTCTTCCGGTTTGTTTGCATTACCCAACTACCTCCACAAGCCCTCCACTCCAATTCACCCCGTTCTACCCCCATAATATATCTTGCTCTATCATGCTCCTCTTGAGTTTCCCACTGGCTTCCCGAACTCGATCACTCTCGGTTCTATCCGTACCCCACCTCCTCTAGATCTCACAGTGCTCTCAGCGTTTTCAGTCCACTCCATCATTTCCATTCCTCTTCGACATTTCAATCCAACATATCTCGAATTTTCACCATTATCAATGATTTCAATAATTCCGTCGGCTATTCATGACATCTCATTCTGTTGTGCGACGATTTTATTTATTTTTTCTCCTCAAGAATTCTCTTTTTTTTCTCATATTATCATTAAATTGATTGTTCCATTGTTTATTAATTTGAATTTTGATAATTAATTTTTTTTTTTCCTTAAATAATTTGTTTCAATGTTCTGGAATATTCTGGGGCAATATGGGTTTTTAATCTAGTAGAGTTTCTTGAATAGAGTGAATTGTATATTTTTTATCTTGATTGGACACGTACATGGGTCTCATGGGCATTTCCAATATATATATTTGTTTTTTTCATTCTCAACATGTTCCACTGGCTTATCGATACGGGGGGAGGCAAAGTGCCAGGCCCAATGTGTCACTTATCACAATGCATCTGGACAATTTCCAATTTTTATTTCACAATTAATCTGTATTACTTATAGGTGTCTGGAAATAGATATAAATGGGCGGTACCAATTACCGATAATAATCCATAAAATCAATTTTTTGTCAATGGAATTGGGTCAATTATGAACCCATTAGATAACCCGAGAAATTTACCATTAAATAAAAATTTTAAAAACCCATTTTGCCCCATTAGTTTTTAAATTATTCGCGAAAAAAGATTTTTCACCAAAAATTTGTTTAAAAAAAAATAATTTAAAAATTATTGGGGCAAAATGGGTTTTTTTGTGGGTAAAGTCTCCGACCCCCCCCCCCCCCCCCTCCACATACGTGAAAGAATTAAATATTTTAGTTTTTTAAAACTTTTAATTAAAATCATTTCTCATTTATTTTTTTTAAAGTGGCAAAGATCTCAGAATTTAATTGAGTCCCATTGGAGTCAATTGATCATGATTATGATCACAATGTGCTCAACGTCACTAAAATATTGCTGAATAAAAATAGTAAAATTCTGAGAGTGAAATGAGGATGCAAATATTGTATTTTATTTATTTATTTTTTTTCAAATTAAAATGCAATTTTCTTCTTTTTCTCATTTTTCTACACTCTCGACGTGAATAATCAACAAACCAGTGGGTGTATATCCGGTTGAATATCTCGTGATGATAGTAAATATGTTTATCGTCTGACATTTTATGATGGATATTATCTGGCGCTCGTGCGTAAATCAAAGATTTCTCATTTTAAAATATCTCAAGTTTGTATTTTAAAAATTTTAAAAATTTCCCGCCAATATTTAAACACGCCTCATTTTACCCCATTATTTTTTTGATTAATTTAATAAACCAATGGGGCAAAACGGGTTATTATTTTTTTTTTTAAATAAAATTCCTAAAAATTGGCGGGATTTTTAAATTTCAAAAAATGAATTTTTTTTTGAACCACAGATATTTGATTAAATAATGGGGCAAAATGGGTTACTCTTAAATATTCAAAAAGATAAAGAATTTCTCATCCACTTAACTCTGACATTAAATAAGGTCGTGACAACATTCAGGCATCTCTCGTGTCTCAAGTGTCCTCGAGTATCCCAGACACCTACCGCGGTTGTACCGGGCATACATGGGATGAAAAAAAGGGGGGGAGGGGCAAGATAAAAAATGGAAAAAAAAAATACGTGAGATGAAATAGCTCCGAGTGGAGACAGAGTGTAAAGGATTTTTTTTTTTGACACTACAAAAGGGAGGGGTTGCAACGCACACTGGAAGGCTAGAATTTTGTGGAAAAGGGCGGAGTGGTGGTGGAGGAGGTAGAGAGGGGGGTTAGTGATGCGCGCGCGGATTTTACCACCACCAACGGTGAACAGACAATAGAGGAGTTGAATCCGTGGCAATTTCTACTTTAGTTGTCCCGTGCGTTTCATACTGTTCGCATTTTCATGACAAATTCATATTATTTGGGGTTTATTATGGTAATAAACTTGTACAAGTATTTGAAAATTCCCGCCAGTGGGGTACAACAGAGAATGGCAAGTAGGCAAATTGTTTTAAATTTATTCAATTTTTATTTTTAATTTTTTTTTCATAATTTTTTTTTAGAGTTAAAAATTATTTTAAAAATTTGAGGAAATTATTCAATATATTCTGCATCTCTAGAAACTATTTTTTTATAATTTTCAAGTCGTGGATAATATTTGTAAAAAATTGGGAAAATAATTCTATCAGTGAAGTGATGATTTAGTTGATTATTTCGATAACGAGTGACTCTACAGAAAAATGTCAAAAGATCTTTTTTATTAGAAATTTTCTCCTCTACAAAAAAGGTCTCTTGACATTTTCCTCTCAAATAATTGATTACCGAGATAATTGTATAAATAATTTTTCGATTGACTCTCCCCCAACTTATTCCACGACTATCTGACGTCAATATCAATGTGAGCAACACTTGTATAACACTATTGAACTAGGGTACATATATATTTACATTTTAAGGTAGCTAGAGTAAATAGGAAATTCCATTGTATCGTGAGAGATTGCTCAGCATTTGTATTGCAGTTGGAATCTGCATTTCTTGCATTTTACCCCCCCCCCCCCCCCCCCATCCACACTCACCTATTTACACTTTATACCCTTGGGATTATTTTTCATGAGGTTTTTATCAATTCCCTTTATACAAGAAGATTTTTTAGTCTCAATTTAAATATTTATCAGCACTTTCGCACTCTCTCTCATTTTTCACATTTTCATTGAGATTTTCTTTATCAGAATAATAAAAATATTGAGGGTAAAAAGGGGTGGGGGAAATTTTAGGATACTCATTAATTTTTTTAATAAAAAAAAATGATTTATTAATTAAAAAAAAAATTTTGAATTAAAATTAATTTGTGAAAAAAATTGATATTTTGAAAAATAATGGGGCAAAATGGGTCATAATTTTCTTTCTAATTATCGAACTAGGTGATATACAAAAATTCATGATGAATAGAATTGAATAAAGTTTTTGATATTCTTAAAACTTTAGAGGATTTTCCGCCATTTTCATCAAGTTTGGAGTGAAAAGCTTTAATTACTAGGATCAATCCTCGGGATCAGTTTAATTAAAACTCTGGAGGATTTCATACAGAAGTATAAAGAGACTGGGTGGGTGGTGGTGGGGAGAGGGGAGGGGGGGGGGGGAGGAGTGTTGAGTATTGGTGGAGTAACGAAAGTAGAGATTGCCTCATTCCTCTTCAAAGACTCCAGAGAGGAGTATCGAGAGCGATAATCGGGGGAAATGGAATCCGGGAATTTCACTTGAAAGTTCAGGGGTCAACTAGTTGTACCAATTGGCCAAAAATCTTTTCTCGAATGCTAGAAAGAAATTCAATTATTCCTCGAAAATGGTGACTGCCAGTGAAAATTATGGTCAAGACCTTTTTTGTAGAGAAAAATGAGAGCTACAAAAAAGGTTCTCATGAAAATTCCACTATCTCCTCTAGATTCCGAGAAATCTCCCAAAAACTGAATTCTAAATCTTAATTTTTTCATTTTAAAGCAAAATGAAAAATCGTCAAAATGGCGTAAATTAAATTAAATGTCATATAGACCTTTAAAAATAGCCTATTTTCTTCACAAAGATTAACAATGTTTAGAAAGTTATTTCTAATTATTGTCCAGACATATTAACAGAGTGTCTTGAAAGACATATTACGCAATTATCTGAGAAACCGTAGAGAGAGAATATAGCCAACACCCTAGACTAGTATTACATGAAGCGAACATTTGCTCGGGAGTATATAAACTGTACCCAAGAGTAACACGACTCACAAGTTGTAATAACCTATTCCGTGCCATTTGACGACGAATGCGATCGTGACCTCATCGACTAACCACTCCTCCCCACCCACCCCTCCACCCCATTGAGTCCATTTAATAGAGAATAAAAGAGATACAATGAAATAAATCTTTTCAATAAATTGAATGGTGCATTAAAATTGCCATAAACTGTATTTTCACTGGAAAATTGAGTTTTCTCTGGAACTAATAGAGGAAATATCATGCAATTTTTTTCATTGGAAAAGTCGGAAAATTTGCGATTTATTTAACTACTGAGAAAATATTTTTCATTACGAAGTTATTGATTTTTGGGTTAAAAAAAAAATTGAAGGAAAAGTCTATTCCAATAAAACTTTTATACACGATTCTCCATCCCTTGGGTGCACCATTACAAATGTCGAATGACTTCGACGGACATTTGAATTCTCCTGTACACCCGTTTACGTGACTTTACTTCATGTCGTGACGTGTCCCCAAAGTGAATAGACAATGAAAAAAAAAAGAGAGAGAGTAATAAATCGAAAAAACATGTACAACTTGAGATAAAATTCACGATTAATTCACAGAATTTCAAATTATCCTCAGAAAACTTTTCTTTTCCCGCCAAAATTCAATTCTCCCAATTACAATTAAACTACTGGGGCAAAATGGGTCTTTTTTTTTTCAAAAATGTCTGTTTCTCCCGCTCTATAGATTGACGAAATTTCCAATTTCCTCCCCCCCCCCCTTGAATTTTACCCGCGAGAATTTCAAAAAATTAAAAATGAAATTAATTTAAAAAACAAATTTTATGTGAAATTAACATGTCCAGGTTGACCTAATTACTTGAGAGGGTCTCTTGTGACTAAAACCGAGTCAAAGACAGTAGAGAGGGGGGGGAGGGGAACACGAACGTGACCCTTTAAGGGTAAAGGGCTTTCAATTTAATTCGATCGTGGTGAAATAACGTACAACGTATACCCTCTGTACTCATTCGCCAGTCTCTGTCACGTCTGTCAACGGCATTAGCCGAAAGTGTAGAGTGGCTTGGGGTGGAGGGGGTGGGGATTGAATCTTCTGTAGAAGGGATGGGGGGGTGGGTGGATAGTACATCGTGTGCCAATCAATTTACAGGCGGCAAAACGACCTGAAAGCGTCAATCTACTCTTATAGCGTATAGTGTCAATGGCTTTGACATCGTCATTCTCGTTTAATTTATAGAGCTCAATGGATAGTGACTATATTCTGGGCATTGTCGAGGGTCTAACAAATGAGGGAAATGAAATTTATTGATTTTTATTGATGGGAAAATTTTAACATTTTTGATAATTATTGATTATCTCGTTACTGAGTGATTTTTAGAGAAAATATCAAGAGACCTTTTTTGTAGCTGATGAAATTTCCTACAAAAAATATTTTTTGATATTTTTCGTTAAAACCTTGCAGTAATGAGATAATGACAATTTAAATTTTATCTTCATTTAAATTATTTCATAAAACAATTATTGTTAATTAATTAAAATTATACTATTGTATATTAACAAAGGCAATGTTTAATTAAACAACATTGACTATAATACATATCCTCAAACTTTCAAGACATTAAATTCCCATTACGAAATACCCCAAAATAATTTATCTAAATATTCTCGAGTTTCATGAAATAATAATTATTCTCATTACAATTTCCAACTGCGGTAATAATTGTTATTACAACGTTGTCGCTTGAACGAGACCGCAAAATATTGATTTGGTAATGTACCATGTGAATTTATGGGTAACGATAGTTGGAGTGCTTTAGGGAATTGAGTGAAGAATTCCAGTGGTTTAGGTACCGCAGTGATCAGACATCCACACAATTCATTAGATACCGACGAAACTTCTCAATCGATGGGGTCACTTTTGACCCCATTAGTTGTCAAATAAAATTATCCTTCAAATTATTGAAAAAAAAAAACATAACCCATTTTGCCCCATTCTTTTATTTTGATTTTTTTATTTTTTCGTAAAAAAAATGATTTTCATCATAACTTGAGAAATAATGAGGCAGAATGGGTTATTGTTATTTTATTTTATGGGGAATTTATTGGTCTATTCAATGGAGTCATTCAGAACCCCCCCACCCTTATCGAAACAGTGGTTTAACGGTGAAAAATGAGGGGGAAAAGTTAAATGATAATTCAACTCTGACTGACTAATGATTAATCCCCTCTCAAAAACTCGTAAATAACTTGATACCGCTAATTGGATAGGTATGCAACGAGTGGACACGGGTACAATAAAGTTAGAGAACATCAGTCACGCAAAAGTTTTCAAGGGATGTACAATAATCTAACAAAGCTCGTTAATTCCATTGTTGAATTGGATGAAACGTGTTTAAAAAATGAAAAAACTGTTTTATTCAAATTTGTACAGTATCTGAGTGTTTTTTTTTTAACATTGTCACGCAATTCATGGGAATATAAACAATGTGTATATGTTTATTTTGTAACCTTTGTGGTATAAAAATAATTCCTTCTATTTGCCATTTCAACAATTGATACTCTTTTCCATTGAAAAATTTATATCTCAAAAAATTACCATTGAAATTGAATGAAATTTTTTTCATCAGAAAACTGACAAAATTCTCTACAGAATGAAAAAAAAATATACCCATTTTACCCCATTGGTTTTGTTTTTATTTCGAAAAATAAAATTTTCATCAAAAATTGAAAATTTGTCAACCCCGAATTTCTCTCTTCAATTACTCAAAAACTAATAGGGCAAAATGGGCTTATTTTTTTTTCATTTTGTTACAAATTTTCTCAGCTTTTTAATGAAAAAAATAATTATTTAATTAGCAATAGTAGTTTTTGAGATATTAATTAATTTATGCAAAGTGACAAATAAATTGCATCAAATTTATTAAATTGATTATCTGATTAATTCGTCTTATCTCGATTGGATTATAATAAATCAATGTTTAAGTAATTTCAAACGAGCATGTACCCTTTGTTTAGGGATTTGTACATAAACCATAACAGAGAATTATCCATAATCGAGGTACAAAGTGAGACAGAAATGGAATCGCTGGTGCGTTAAACTGGTTTTCGATTCACGTCGAGCGTGCATTCGATAATATCTCTCTCTTCCCCCCCCCCTTCCCCTCCCCTCCAACCACTTCTTCACGGGTCCATTCATCTTAACACTCGACTCAACACGACTAGACATCATTTAATCGTCTCAGAAATTCACTCGATATCACCGAGTAATAATTCACCGTTAAATTGAAAAATTCTTTCTCTCTCTCTCTTCATAAAGACCTTAATGATCGTATAACGATGGAGAAAAAAATCGAGTAATTGAACGGATAAAAAATACGAGAATGTCTCGTTCAGTTCATTGGAGTAATGACTGAGAAAGAGGCATTTGGGCGTCGAATTACGTGAAAAAAAAAAATGGTCTCACATTTTGCTTTGACATTTCGTATATAATGAGGGGGCTGAAGGGGTGATTTTTGTCTCATTAGATAGGGTAGATATTTACCCACAAAATAAAAAAAAATGATCCGTTTTGCCCCAGTGGTTATAAAGTTTTCGTGAAAAGCTTATACATAATTTTTTTTGTTTTTTCTGAAAAGTTAAAATTTTTAATTTTGTGATTATCTTGTTAATGACTGATGTTAGGAGAAAATGTCAAAGGGCATTTTTTATAGAAAATTTTGTAAACTACAAAAAAGGTCTTTTGTCATTTTCTCCTAAAATCAATGATAAACGAGATAGAAAAAAAAATTGTCGAGAATCAAAAGGCTTCAATGGACCAACGGAGAGGATATTCAACAATAGCGTACTTCGTTCACTCACCCAACCTGGGTGTGATGCTTGTCCAAAGTGACTCCCAAATGGCCATCACAACCTTTTTGAGTGAGCGAATGCGGGCGTTAAATCAACAGTAACACAAGATGACCAACAATTATCAATTTAAATCAATTAAAAAAATTAATTATAAAATAAATTATTCTCTGAATGATTAAGTCGAGTAATCCCTCTCACAACATCTGAGAAGAAAGTAGAGTGACTAGATACTACCTGACGAGTCTAAAAAAAAAAAAATAAACTGCGAAAGTGACTGAAAGAAGAGAGAAAAAAAAAAGTACAGAAATACCATTCTCACTCACTTGAATTCCCTGAAGCTACAGTCTGCACCTCTCGTCTCTCTTCACTCGGTTTCTATTTATTTCCCTTTTGCTTTTGCGTCCGTTGCAAGTTCCTTTTCCCCCCTCCTCTCCGCCCTTTTTTTACCACGAGACTTGTGGCTGCATTAAAAGAAGAAATACAGTAGAAAAACCAATAAGAGTCCGGCAGAACTCAGACTCGGCTTCTCATGTACTTCCGTTACCACTTTATATTCTTTACAACAACGTATTTAAATTAAATTCAATAGGAGAAACTCTGTATTTTAATGGATCTGTTTATTAACATTTTATCTGGATTTTAATTAATTTTATTCATTTTGATGAATTTATAAATAAAATTCCGACGTTTTTTAGTATTATTTCGAAAATGAAGAGTTTTAGGAGAAAATGTTAAGGGACCTTTTTTATACATCAGAAAATTCTCTACAAAAGATGTCTCTTGATATTTTCTTCTAAATTCACTAGTTTCTGAGATAATTGAGTATTTATCAAAAAATGGATTTAATTGATTTTTTTAAACAATAGAAATATTAATATTCACTTTTTTTTATTATTCTCGGGTCATTCTGTGGTAATAAAAAATCAGGGTGGGGGGGGGGGGAGGAGGAGGGGGTGAAGTAGAACCTTCTGGACCCAAGCCAATTTATAACCCGCCCAGGGATGTGGATGGGGTCTGGGGATTGGTCGACGAATTACTGCCGTATGCCAAGTCACGTACCAAGGTTATATTGCATCATCGTAAACTTTTACCAAAGGTTATGCTTCCGGGTTTTTTTTCTCTTCTTATCATTTTTATTATTTACCTTATCGAATTGATTGAGTGGAATAGAAGATTTATTGAGTCTTTAACTCATTTTTGTGGACCATTTGTCAAATTTATTGAATTAGTAAATTGAAGGGATAAATGATGAAAATTAATTTTTATCACTGGAGTAAAATGGATCAATTTTTCTTGGCTTCAGGGTGGTTTTTTTTTTTTTTTTGGCAACACCGGAGGACCTTTTTTGTAATCCAGAAAATTCTCTATAAAAGATATTCTCTACTGTTTTCTCCTAAAGTCGATGAATATCGGAATAACTCGATATTTATGAAAAATCACCTTTTCGATTATTTTTCATCCCTTGGAAAATTTTCTATTTTATTTATTTATGTATTTCATCCTCAATAAATATCTCAGTATTAGCATATTTCTATATAAATTTGACAGACTATAGACGTGATGAATCGTAAATTCACATCACGATTTTGATGCCTCTGACAGTGGCACAAGTACGATGTGTGTTCCCTCGGGGTTGGCCAATTTTTTATTATTTTTTTTTGTGGCCATTGTACGGTGGGTATCTCTCAGGTAAAGGGGGGGGGGTTGAAAAACGTCCCGATCAGTTTTTCTGGGATAGGGGCTGGTGCACCATAAATAACCACCAGTAGGTAACTGCGTTCTCGTTCTATAAAAATTTCCATCCCCCTTTTTTTTATTTTATTTATTCTTTTTATCCTTTGAATCACCCACAAACTCCCACCATGTCGTGGGAGATATATCTGACTCTTCAACATCTCAGAACCGGAAATATCTCTGGTGGTATATCGATATTTTACAACGAATGGTATGATCCTTGTGAATTGATCGTTCAACATTTTTTTTCTCTTAATTTCTTTCTCATCCTCACTCAATTCGATATGTCGATATAATTCGATATATCTCGATATGTCGATATATTTCGATAATTATCGAATCTAGAAAATGGCGTCATCTCTCCCCCTCCCCTACCACTCAATTTCAAAAAAATGAAAAAACTTGAGTCAATTCAACTTTTAATTTTCAATTAATAAATTCGGAAAAAAATGAAAATCACGAGTGAAAAAATTGCCTCTTGGTCATTGAAGATGCATAGAATTTCTGAACACTGTCATCCTGAAAGCTTTCCATCCCAGATAGAACCCCTCCCCTCCATTCCTGGAATAGTGATAGTTACGAATATTTTCCAGGACGTCAAGATGAACTTCTCTCAAACCTTTTGACGTACGATCCAACTCTTGTCGACCTCTTCTCCCTGTATATTTTCATTTTATAGTACTTTTCCTTCCTTTTTCTATACATTACATTCACCCACACTTCAGCCTCTCTTCTCTGCATACTCTTGTGCTGGAGAAGGGACTAAACCACGTCCGAAATATTTATGCCCTGGCTGTTCGTATAATTTGAGTTATTTACTCACTGGAAAAAAAAATCGCGAGGGATATATTTTAAGGGATTTTTTTCGTGTATTCGTTGAACGTGATTTTTTTCATTTCTTAAATCATCAAAACAAATTTTTTCCTCAATTTTTTGATCCTAAAAAAAACAGTAGTCAATTCAGTTTCAATCAGACATTAGTTTTTTCTGGATATCTCGAAATCTAGAGGAGATAGCGGAATTTTCATAATAACCTTTTTTGTAGATCTCATTTTTCTCTACAAAAAAGGTCTTTACCAAAATTTTGTTATCTCGCTTCAATTTTGAGATATTTCGATTTTATTAAAATCCAAAAAAAATGCAATAGAAATTTTCTCTTCTTTCTTTGAAATTGAGAAAAAAAAATTCTCCAATAGATTGAATACTGATATTGGATCTTATTGAAGAATACAAAGTCTGCGGATGAATTGGAATGGAGGCCACTCGTTGATGATTGAGCTCGTTTTAATAAAGATGGTATATTGAATAAGTCGAAGGCCAAGAATATCCCAGACTACTTTTTATGAGATGATAAAAAAACTCTTGGAGGAATTATTTGACGAGTCAACACGACTATTGATGGTTTCCGGGATTCAATAATATCCTGTGAACAACTTGAACATGATTTCAATCCTCTAGATAATTATTTCAGAATTTAGAACGAAAACTTATTATTTTTTCTGTCGTCACTCAGACAATAATTTTGCGACAAGTGGTGTCAAGTGATGCCCATATGATCATGTTCTCGTACCCTATGACCTCCAGAGGCGCCAGTAGAATTTTTTTTTTTCCATAGAAAAATGTCAATTTCAGTGTTTTAAATATTAGAAATTTATTTATTCATAAATTTTTCCCATTATTTTCATGTTAAACTTGAACTAAACTCAAAATTTTCCCATAAATCAATATTTTCATCTGTTTAATATTAACAAGTTCCCCGGGGAGGCGTTATAACCGTGAATTTATTCAACAAAGTAGAAGGAAATGTTGACGTCAATGAGTTTTCCTAGTGAAAACAGTGGGAAAAGTAATAAAATAGTCTGGGAAAACAGGAAAATTTCTGCTTCTACACGGTCTAGAGGAGGAGAGACGATGAATTACGGAGTGAGAAAAATTCGAATTCCATGAGAATTCATTTACAGTTGAAATAGCATCAAAAATTTTCATTTCTCTATCGGAATTTTGTATTAAATTTTTTTTCCCCATTTTCCTTGAATTTTCCGAGCATTTTTTGAGGGATTGAAAAGTGAAAATTAATCATTCTGTAATTTTCCCTAAAAATAAAAAAAAAACTTATTCCTCCATTATCTCAAAAACTACTGGGGCAAAACGGATTATTTTTTTTTTAATTCCGCCTCAAATTTCCCGATCTATTTACTGAAATCACCCCCCCCCCCCCTTTCTCCTGCCACACCTTAAAAATCCTCATAAATTACATTTAAAAAAAACCCTAATTACTCGGTTAATTGGATCATCAATTAATTAAATAAAGACGATGTTGTATCGGGTGTGACCCAGTGGCATTACCCCCACCCCCTTCCCTTTGACCCCCTCTGAAACGGCTTGATCGTCGATAATTTCACGTGCAAATAACCGTTGAATTCCGTCGTAGAGAGGTCAAACAGTGAGAATGGGGGAGTGGGGGGTGGGGTGGCAGTGGTGTGAGTGGTCTCGATTCTGTACCCACTGTTGGCCACGGTAGCATTTCACTGTGGTCGTCACTCAGTTCACCCCCGCCACCCCAATCTATTCCCTCGAGCGTGATTGCGCGGCCCTGAATACTCACTAAGCCAGAATCTCACCGCAGGCATAGTCTCCCCTCCTCCCCCCTCCCCTCCCCACTGAATTCTCCTCATATCTTCATCGACATAATCTTATCTCAGGGGATTGGTAAACGCAATTAAGTAAATTGTTCATTAATTAAAAAAATTTTTTTTTTCCTTAATTTGAAGAGTACATGACCCATTTTGCCCCAGGGGTTTTAGAATTATTTGAGAAATTAATTTTTGAGGGGAAAAAATTGTTTTTTGGAGGATGATTTGAGAGGTAATGGGGCAAAATGGGTGGTATTTATTTTTTCATTGAGGGGTTATTTTTAACCCCTCCACCCACCCCTAAAACAAAATAAAAATTAATGGATAAATCAGGGGTTGTCAATAACATTCGACAATTTAGATTAAATCCTTTGATCCCACTAGAGGAAAATAATCCCCGGGAAAATTATAGTGTCTGTATCCTGCAGGTGGAAAAGTCTTTTTTTATTTTGTATTTTATTTATCTGTTGATTTCACTCGATTTTTTTTTTTTTTTTTTTACGAGAAACTGCTAAATTGGCAATTTCGATTCTGGGAACTTTGATGCCACAATTTCTCTCTCTCTCTCTCGCTCGCCTGTACAATCGAGAAACAGTAGGAAACAGTGGTGAAACGTTTAATAGGCAACCCGACAGTCTCTCGCACACTGTGCACTCATGTGAAATGTCGAGTAATGGGAGAGAGGAGAAATGTCGGTTGTGAGTTGGGCAATGGGCTCTAATAATGCCAGTCGTTTGTTGATGATTCAGTGACCCCCTTCAGACACCTGCAACTAGCAAAAATCTTATTAATTTGCATATTTAATTATCTGTGGATTGATCCGAAAGATAATCCTCAAATTAGAAAAAATAAATAAACCCATTTTGCCCCACTTGTCTTGAAGTAATAATAAAAGACAAATTTTTTTAACATGTGTTATTAAATATAGAATTATTCCGTTAATTAATCATTTTAGAAGAAAATGTCAAGAGACATTTTTCATTGGAAATTTTGTAAACCACAAAAAAGGTCTTTTAACATTTTCCTCTCAAATCACTCGTTATCGAGATAATTTGATATTCAATGAGATAAGAAAAAATGACTATTTTTTTTTTCAATCGAAAATGTTTTTTAGCTGTGATTTTCAAAATAATGGGGCAAAATGGGTCGATTTTTTTTTAATTCTGTAGGAAATTTCTTGATCCATCGAATGGGGTCATTTTCAACCCCCTAACTCCCCTTTTTTATGCAAAAAAAATTAAAAATCTGAGATGAGAAATTTTTCTCCTGTCACACTCGTTCTCCATGAAGTATTCCTGGAGGACGTGGCTGGAGTGTCACAAAAGTGGTTTTTTTTTTTTGCGTTTTAACCCTCCCAAGGTTCATATAATAGGGAATGGAAGGGGGTGTTGAAGTAAAAAAAAGGGGAGAAACGTGCGTGGCCGAAAAAATTGTCTGAAGGGTCATGCACCGTGACTACTCGACGACTCAACCTCGAGGGATGCATCCATAAATGCAGAGGCATGGAGTGCAGCGAGCACTCGAGTCTGATGAGAAGCGAAAAAAAAAAATCTCTCGATTTTTTTTTTCAGAAAAATTAAAAAAAAAACGGAAGAGAATTTTTTTTTTAGAAAAAAATATTCCATCAATAACTCAAAAACTACCGGGGCAAAAGGGGTCAATTTTTTTTCTTAATTTTATGATAAATATTCCCATCTCTCTAATGAATTCGGTTCTGTTGAAGTATCTCTTCAAGTTGTTGAGATATACTCAAAGGAATGAGTCATGAAATTCTGAGAAACTCATAAATTTAATGCAAAGTCTTCGTCAAAGAGATATCCCCGAGCTAGACAATATAATTTGGCAGTGTCTACTGGGGTAAATACCACGGGTGTGTTACATTCCTTGGTAAAGTTTCACATCACCCCCCGCCCGAAAATCTCTCAGTATTGCCCGTATTCACCGGTTGTGTACTTTTGAGAAAACTCAAATCCACTCGAATCGAAGGGATATATTTTTCTTCAGTGCCACCGGTGGATTTGTTACCGGGGGGGAAAAAGTTTATTTGCCTCTCAACTTTACTTCAAATAACGATGACTCTCCACCCTCAACCCCTTTATTTTCCCAGGGGATGAAAATACTTTTCATTATTGAAAAATTATTTGAAAAAAAAAATTTCTCGTTTTTATAATTTTGAATCTATCTCGAGAAGGAGTGATTTTAAGAGAAAATGTTATAAGACCTTTTTTGTATCTGAGAAAATTTCCGATAAAAAATGTCTCCTGACATTTTCTCCTAAAACCACTCATTATCGAGATAATCAGGTTATTATCCATTGGAGTTATTTTGAACTAAAAAAAAAAATGGATTCATAATTTTTCATATTTTTGTTTTGAAAAGGAAATAAAAAATATTCACGTTTTACAACCCCTATTGTCAACCCTATGGTATTGGCATACGGTAGTTCGCATTGTTCTATATTCAGTCGGGACAGTTTAAATATTTATCTTTGCCTCTCTCGTTGAAAAAGCCCAGGTTTAAAAAAAAAAAGTGCACACATTGCTCTCAATTTTACTAGTAAAAAGAAATACGTCTGTTCAACGATATTTTCAAGATTTTTTAAACCGATTATTATCTCTATCCCTCACCCCCTTGGTTCTGATTCTCCTCAAACAGAGAGGATTTTTTTTTTTTTTCATACGAATAAAGTAATATTTCACATTTGTATTTTAATCCGGAAATCGTCGAAGCGAAATGGACAAAAATGAGACGAAAAAAAAAATTGTCCAATTATTCATTGGATAACGAACACGTCATTCCTATTTCATCGGATACTTCTGTTCATCTCTTGTATTTAAAAACTACGAGAGGGACGGAGGGGCGGGGGAGGGGGGGGGGGGGTGAATGGAGAAATCTTCCATGACAAAACGAAATCCGATAAACTCATTGTAAGTGGATTATGGAGGTCATTATTTTTCCAGTAAATCCTCAATATCGCCAGTGTCTCTGGATTTTCTGGAAAATTCCAGTCATCACCCACTAGCACAAAATTTACCCTTAATCATAACCATGAGAAATTTTATGATTTATTAGAAAAATTTCTCCAGTATTTCTCCAGTTCAAAAAATCCACTCAACTGGAAAATTCCAGAAATTCTCCAGAATCGTTTAGTGTTTAGGAATATTATTCCAAGGCTTTCCCCCTAAACGAGCCTGGAAAATCCTCTCCAGAGAACAAAAAAAAAAAAATTTATCGAATCGTCAATATCTCCAGTGTCTCTGGATAATTTGGAAAATTCCAAATCAGCCCTTAATCATGAAAAATTTTAATGATTTATCTGAAAAATTTTTTCAATTAAAAAAAACCCTCATTTTTTCCCCACTCAATTCATTCAACTGGAAAATTCCAGATATTCTCCAGGATCGTTTAGTGTTTAGGAATATTATTCCAAGGCTTTCCCCCTAAACGAGCCTGGAAAATCCTCTCCAGAGAACAAAACAAAAAATTTATCGAATCGTCAATATCTCCAGTGTCTCTGGATAATTTGGAAAATTCCAAATCAGCCCTTAATCATGAAAAATTTTAATGATTTATCTGAAAAATTTTTTCAATTAAAAAAAAACCCTCATTTTTTCCCCACTCAATTCACTCAACTGGAAAATTCCAGATATTCTCCAGGATCGTTTAGTGTTGAAGAATATCATTCCAGGGCTTTCCCCCTAAACCCGTGAAAATATCTCTCTGATGGTCACGATGAAAGAGCCTGGAAAATCCTCTCCAGAGAACGAAAAAAAAAAAATGCATCGAATCCTTTATTGGGATTTTTCCCTCTTTCTCATGTGGCGATAAAACTCGTCTCTGGGTACCGCGGACAATTTCTGAGGTTAGTAAAAAAAAAAGTCTCACTTCTTCCATTCTCAATGGAACATATAAACCCCTACACCTCCAGGAGAAAATACGTTTTGTGGGTGAAAAAAAAAATTGAGCGAATGAGTTCGAGTTTTCTCTTCTTTACGTACCTCCAGGACGAGTAGAAAGGGATTTTCGGACACGAGCCGGGATTTACGGGTTATTCTGAATGCCTCATACCCTTTATTACCCTATTCTGGAATGCATTATGCTTTTAGGAGAGGGGGGAATTTATTGGGGTAACTGTCTGAATAAAAATTATCGAGTGACCTACATCCGGTTTTTGGATTACAGTTAATCTCTTTTTCTACGGAAAACAAATTGAGGATTATTTTTCATGTCATCATGGACATTAATTTCGTTTAAATTACGCAAAGAGTAATTATCCAGGTGAAATGATTAATTATCATACAAGGGAATGAAACATTTTTTGTTAATTAGGCAATTATCTCGGTAATGAGTGGATTTAGAAGAAAATGTTAGAAGACCTTTCTTGTAGAGAAGAAAATTTTCTACAAAAAAGGTCTCTTGACATTTTCTCCTGGAACCCCTCCAGCTGGAGATAATGAGGAAATTGATAAATCGAGATGAGTTGACTTGTTACTAATTACTCTCTTTGAATTAAGTAATTATCTCGGTAATGAGTGGGTTTAGAAAAAAATGTCAAGAGACCTTTTTTGTAGATTGTAAAATTCTCTACAAAAAAAGTCTCTTACAATTTTCTCCTAAAACCACTCATTTCCGCAATAATCACAAAACCCTAAAATCAAATTTTTTAATAATTATTCCAGCCTAAAAAAAAATTAACTAAAATAAATTAATAAAGTTTAAAAATAATTATCATGCATAATTGATCGGATTAAGGACTTGAGGAAGTTATAAAAAATATGTTTAAACCAATTAGAAGGATACGTAATACCATACGACCCCGAATTTCTCTTTCGCATGAGTTAATTTACACAGCTAACTCTTAATAACCCATTTAATGGCCTCTCGCGAGTGTTTTAATCCGATTTTTACATTTTCCATTGTGTCTACTGTACCCAATGAGTGTTGTTAAAAGTCAAGTTAAAAGGCTGTCTGCATAGTCAATAGAGGAGAGGGAAAAATAAAATCCAAAGGAGTGGACAATCACTAATTGACCCAATTAACCCCCCACCCATTTTATCTCCAGCACTATGAATTATAATTATCATCATTATGTTCCATCAGATCCATAGAAATATCTCTGATAATGCTTGGAGAATCTCTTCATCATCGTATCCGTGAATTCTGATAAATTCCAGTTAAAAATTCACCCAATAAATCCTGGACAATAGAATCGTAATAACTTTATTCATTGGAAACCCATTTTGCACCAGTCCAGTAGTTTTTAAATAAAACTATTTTTGAGGTTATGATTGAGGGCGGGAAATTCAAAAAAAAATGAATAAAATTTTTAAAAACATGTTTTACATGATTAAACGAGTGATTAATAGTGTGTAGAGACATTTCCAGCATCATTATCACAATCTTCATATCGTTTCGTTGTCTTCATGGGGCAATTAAACATGATAATCCAAAATTTTCGGTGAATGAGTGGGAAAATTGCGGATAGTTGGGTATATTACAACCATTCTACCCCTTTTCTTCCTTCCTGGAGATTCTCTCCAGTTTTTAGAATGTAACGGAGCACGCTAAGGACGCCCAATGCAATAAGAATTTGCATAATCCTTGGGTGGCGTTATCGTAGAGATAGAGCACTTCCTTTTTATTCTTTTTTTTTTTCCCTAGAACACAAAGAGAAAAAAAAAATTGCGGCACTTCCGTTTAAGCTTCGGCTTGAGGTCTATCCAAGAAAATTCGTTATTGCTCCCTGGAGTCCACTGGAAATCCCTGAATACACGTTAAGAGAATAGGTAAATGCGGCTAGAGCTGTAAAATAAAAATACAAATTCTTAATTTTTTTTTTTAAATTTCTTGACAGTTTTTGGAGAGTATCTCTGAATCTAGGGAAGATAGGGGAATTTTGATGAGGACCTTTTTTGTAGCTCTTTTTCTGCTCTACAAAAAAGATCTTTACAAAAATTTCGCTATCTCCACTATATCCAGACATATCCTCCAAAAACTGTTTTTCAAGCAAAATCCATTGAATTTCATATCAAATATTCAAACCTCGATATGTCCAGTTGAACACCACCAAAAAAGGTTTATCATATCCCAAAATTGTGTAAAATTTTCCTATCTACAAAATGCAACAAAATTCAAAAGGATTGAATCAACAGTTGTCGAGATATCGTTTAAAATGTGAATGACATTGAGTTTATTCCGTTTACTCGGTATTTGAAATTATCACCAGAGTGAAGCGGTTAAATCTCCCCGACGAAATGACACGGGGATTTATCCGTTAAGTCGGGGATACTCAGTGTATAGCTATCGTCGTAAACCACAGAAATTCCCTCGGTCCCATGGACAACATCACGCCCGGTTGCACAACCCCTGGTTTAACCTACCTTTGACAATATACGAGAGGCCATGATGGGGAGGTCACAAATGAGAGTCAAGAGGCCAAAGGTGTCTTAATTTCCATTAATCCCTCCTCTACATCCTAATTTCATATCCACGATATTTTACACTAATGAGAGAATAATTATTGCGACGAGGGAAATTATTTCATCAATTTATCTTTCCATTAGAGGCCTTTTTTTACTGAATTTTAGGGGGGGAAAAAAAGGGTTCGACGAGGATGGGATTCGAACCCACGCGTGCAGAGCACATTGGATTAGCAGTCCAACGCCTTAACCACTCGGCCACCTCGTCTTTTTGACAATTATTCAATTATTTTTTACCGGAAAGTTTTTTTTTTTATTTCCAGTGATCAATAATAATTTTTAGAAATTGAATTATCTCGGGAATGAGGGGTTTTAATAAAAAATGTCAAAAGACATTTTTTATCAAAAATTTAATTATCTACAAAAAATGTCTCTTGACATTTTTCTCTAAAATGACTCATTTCTGAGATAATCTCACCTGAATGATTAATCGTCATTGACTGATATTCAAAAAATTATTATTTAATGAAAGAATATTGTTTCATCTTTTTTAAAATTTTATTAAATCATGTTCAATCACGTGATGTACATTTATCAGACGAAATGTGAAGGCAATACCCAAGAATCACGAACCTCCTAAAAAGGCCAATTTTCGATTTATCGATTCTCTCCGAAAGAAACTTTAAACCTCATCCTCCATTATCCGTGATTTTTCCCGCCCTTTTTGTGGGAGTATTCGTGTATATCGAGGGTACCTTCGCTATCCGAGAAAACTGTTGAAATAAAAAAATAAAAATGAAGCAACTGGAGAAGGCAAAAAGTTACTGGAAAGGCTGTTCTGTACTACTATCGATTTCACGTTTTCGGTCGAGGGTGCGGGATTGAGTCGGCGGCTGGCCGTTATATCCTCAATCTTATACCCATATATATCAACCAAGAAGCACAAAATTTTAAAAACACTCGATTTTTACTGAATTTTTCCCATTTTTCCATAAATCAGATTTTTCATATTTCATCAAATATCAAATTATCTCGATATTAATCGATTTTAGGGAAAAACACTAGATGACCTTTTTTGTAGCCCAGAAAATTCCCTAGAGAAAAGGTCCTCTAGTGTTTTCCAATATTAAGGATATTTCCTCCACTATTGGAAATTTTTTAAATTATTTCGAAGATGCAATTTAAACACATGACGAAACTTGAATCAGAATAATTGAGTTGCCAATCTATCTCGTACACTTGGTGTGCCTCTGACGTCACTTGTAACCGTGCACACGGCTCGATCAAAACTTCCTAAAGTTCTTGGTGAATAAAGAAGGGGGGGAGGGACGTAGTGAAAAGTTTTACGATTAATTTAAAGTGTCTTGAGACTTCGAGCTCTGCCAAAGACTCTAGTGCCTCCTAAATCCCCTCTCCCTCTGTCCTCACCAATTGGCCAAAAATGTCAATTGATTTATCAACGAGATACTCAATAAAGCAATCATCGATTTTCTTCCACTCGACTGAACCCATTATCAACTCCAGACAAATTTCCTGGAGAAGAAATAAAATTGTTGGTAAAGTAATAAAGGATAATGAGTCAATTTTTTAAAATTTCATCTAATTATCTCGATATTTATTGATTCTAGGAGAAAACACTAAATGACCTTTTATCTAGGGAATTTTTCGGACTACAAAAAAGGTCCTCTAGTGTTTTCCCCTAGCATCAATAAATATCGAGATAATTCGATATTTTGGGAAATATGAAAAAAATCGATTATTGTATTATATGAATTTTCTTGTACATTTGTTAATTCGTTAAAAAAGTGCACGAAAATAAACATTTACGGGTAGAGTACAAGGAAGTCTTGACGCTAGTCAAAAAGTGTCGAGTATTACATTTTAAAGAGCCCTCCAGTGGCATTCTCATTCTCCAGTGTCTACACATAAAATCCCTACGGATGCACATTCTCATTTCTGGGTTTTGTCATTGAAGAGAAAAAAAATATGAGGAAATGTCGCGCATTGTGGCGAAGAAAATTCACAGTTTAGGGTGGGGAAATGGAAAAATACTCTGTTGCCAAGATGCCTTAATGACCCAGTCTTCCTCAGGATAATAAACGCAGAGTGTCTGGCAATTCTAGTACGAGTTATATCACTTTTTATTACTTCCTCAAAAGAAAGATACAGATGACGGTTTCTAGGTGAAAATAAATATTTTTATTATCGTGAAATGATGAAGATGGGAAATACTTTTTTTTATTAATTTTAAGTTGATCTCGTTAATGAATCATTTTATGAGAAAACATCAGAGGACCTTTTTTATACCCCAAAAAATGATTTCCTGGAGAAAAGGTCTTCTAGTGTTTTTTTCTAAAATCGATAAATATCGATATAAAAAAATCGACTTTTGAATTTTTGAGAAAAGTAGAAAATAAAAAAAAATTGAATTATGTATTCTGGTGATGAATACACTCAAATCAAGTGTAAAAAGATCATGGAGAATAATACAGATGTTGGTATTCTCCAGCTTCCATATGTATTTTGGATTTAACCCAGAGACTGACTACGATAGTCAGCCAAAAGCTTAAACAATGTGCCTTTCCGTCTACTGCTTGCTGAAGCTTGTTTATACCGTACAATCCATTTCTACATGTACAACAGAACATATATACCGATGAATTTTGGCCCACACGTAGTATTACATAGTTTTGTTTTACCGGTGCCTCAAATCCACCCCTAAATCTACATATGTAACTTTTCCCTCTGGTCCCTCAAACTACACGAGACATCAGACAATTGTGTATTCAACATTGTTGTACGGATGCAGAAGCCATTTTCTTTCATTTCCATTTCAATTTTCCATTTTTTTTTTTTTTTTAGAAAACACTAGATGACCTTTTTTCCTGGAAAATTTCTGGACAACAAAAAAGGTCCTCTAGTTTTTTCCCCTAGAATCAATAAATATCGATATAATTCGATATTAATCGATTTTAGGAGGAAACACTAGATGACCTTTTTTCCTGGAAAATTTCTGGACAACAAAAAAAGGTCCTCTAGTTTTTTCCCCTGGAATCAATAAATATCGATATACTTCGATATTAATCGATTTTAGGAGAAAACACTATATAACCTTTTTTCCTGGAAAATTTCTGGACAACAAAAAAGGTCATCTAGTTTTTTCCCCTAGAATCAATAAATATCGATATAATTCGATATTAATCGATTTTAGGAGAAAACACTATATGACCTTTTTTCTCGGAAAATTGCTGACCTACAAAAAAGGTCCTCTAGTGTTTTCTCCTAAAATCAATGAATACCGAGATAATTCTACAAATAATCATTACCTTAATTGCAAATGTCGAGGATATTCGATACAATCTCTAGAGGTGTCTCTCTCGTTGTCACTAACCTTGATTATCATGATGATATGCGAGCCACAGGGGAACATGAATTAATTAATCCGGGATCCCTTCCATACGTCATTACGATCCAGGGTATATACATTCACTACCCTTCTAGGACACGATTAAATCACTAAAATTACATCGAAAAGTAAATTATCGCATAATTATTTTTTCACATTTCAAAATGTAAATATGTTAATTTCCGGATTATAAGGGCTTTCAAATCCAGTAAACGGTTTATTTATTCAGGATGAACGAGTCCTACTGTTTGTGGAGGGGGGGATATAGCGTTTTCGTTATCTCAATGTTCTGTCCCGGAATATGCAAATGACGGTGAGAGCGTGAGAGATCGATGAATCGTTTTGTGGAAAATGTTCTCACCCCCCCTTCCTCCCTCCCTCCAGTGTGATGCATCACTGGAGAGAATTTAATTCTCATGTATCAATGGGATATGTGGATTTGATGGTAGAATGAGCTGATTTACAATTATTGAGTGGAAATATTTTTTTTTTATTTTCTAATTTTTATGAGCAATTGGCTAAATGATGAATTATCACGTTATTTATTGATTATAGGAGAAAACATCAGATGACATTTTTTGTTGTGTTGAAAATTTTTGTAAAAAAAAGTTTTTCCAGTATTTTCTTGTAAAATAACTATTCGGGGTAATTTTTAAAATTTTTATCGTTCATTGTGATGTTTTGTTGAGAAGGTAGTAGAGGGGTGTTGGTATGATAGTACCTCGAGTTTTCGTTTGGGATGTACAAGGGATGAAAACAGGTGGGAATTGTACAGTAAAGCTCGTACGTCGAGGGTGTATACAAAGGAGAGGGAGATAGTGGTAGGTATTGGGTAGATACAATATGTATGCCTTGGGTATGAAGTGAGAGGGATAGAATTTTCGGTGGGTTATGAAACAGTAGAGAGAATAGGAGAGGCGCAATGGGTAAGGTACTTTGGCGCTGAGCAACGTCGTAAATCACCGAGGCCGAGTGGTGGTGGTGCACAAGTCGGGTATGTTCGCTTCTGCCATATCCCCCTGTGGCGACGCCTCGTTACTCTCTCCCCGAGTATCTACACAATTCTCTCCCCATTCTACCTCTATGCACATGTATCCTGAGCATATCTTTATTCGAAAGTATTCACCATTGTATTTTAATAAAATTGTTACTCCACTGGAAATATAAAAAAATTTAATAGTTTGTAAAATTTTAATAAATATCGAAATATCTCGATAACATTTGATTTAAATAGAAAATATCATGTGACATTTTTTTTAGGAAATTTTACCATCTACAAAAAAGGTTCTCTCATGTTTTCTTCTAAAATCACTCATTATCGAGATATCTGTATAATTAACAAAAACATAATTCACTTTTTTTTTTTTTTAAATCTTGACTGATTCGAGATTCTGTCAAACAATTCCGCAAGTGCCTTCTGTCACCATCAGCCGACACTTCTTCCGGATTGATCGAGAGGGAATATAACGGAAATAGGAAGTCCGGGGGGGGGGGGGGGGGGATAGTTGTTATGTGTGCATAGAGCGACACTCGAGAGCATCAGGAACTTTCGTCTGTCACTCCTACAAACGTAAAATCTCCCTCCACTTGTACCCATCGAACAGCCGATAGTTTGTCCGTACTTGGGTCATGCCACTCAATTGTCGTGAACACACGTCAATGTGTATAACCCCCCAGCCCTTGTGTTCGTAATGCAGGTACGAGAGGATGGAACATACGTTCACGACACGAGATTTTCCATTCCACTTGATGTATTAAATTCAGTACAAATGGAAAATATGTCTATCAATTTAACACTTATAATTCTTTCTCATTTTTTTTTTCGTGTTTATTCAATTTATTGGGAAATATTGTTTCAATTGAGTGATTTTTTAATATCGAATTATATCGATAAAAATTGAAATGTCAAATCGACTATTGAAATATCGATATATATCGACATGTAGCGATATATCGAATCGTATCGATATATCGACTAATATCCAAATGTATCGATATATCGATTTAAGTCGATATGTATCGATATATTGGAATGTATCGATATTAATCGATATATATTATTATTATCGATTTGTATCGATATTTATCGATATATCGATTCACATCGAGATAACTCGATATTCTAGGTCATAAAAAGATCCAGATGAATTTTTCGAATAACATCTTGAAAAAAAAAACGACTCAATGAAATTTTTGTCATAAAATAAAAAAAATTGAAAAAATGATGTTTATGGTGAATAACGAGACCCAGGGGGTCCACAAAATAGAGAAAAAAAAAGTAAATAAAGCCTCCAATACAACAGCCCAAGCGAACACCGTATACACACGATATTACGTTCATACTGGGGCCAGTAGAAAGGGTATCAGCTCGCTTTTTCAGAGCGTAAACAATGAAATTTTCTCTTTAATCTTTGTTTCATCTATTTTCAGCTTTGATTTTTATCCCAATGATTTTATCTTTATTTTTATTTTCGGGTATTTCGTGCCTCTGATGGATTCATTTGCGGATGGAATACGGGAGGACATCGAGCCCCATTTTTTTATTTTATTTTATCGAGAGTCGAAATCGATCGGAAATTTTTTTTTAAGGTGAAATTGCGATTTTTTAATACTCGATTTGGTCTACCATTTTTTTTTTTTTGGGGAGAGTGTGATTGTTATTTATATGTTTACGGGTGACTTTGGGTATTCCATGAATATTTTTTTGTGAAATAAATTCATTTTTGCAAAAAATGACGAAAAAAATCTAAAAAATCATATTATAATTTCTCTAAATATCGAGTTATCTCGATAATGAGTGGTTTTATAGAAAAATGTGATAAAATATTTTTTATTGAAAATTTTCCCCTCTACAAAAAATGTCCTTTGACATTTTTCTCTAAAATGCGTTATTACCGAGATAATTGCATATTTAAAAAATCGCGAATTTCATTTTTTAACATTATCACTACTATTTCCAATTAAAATTAATCAAATAAATATTCCTATGTTACAGTTTAAGAACAGAACAACCGAGTGGTTTAGACACGTACGGTGTGCGACAGGAGTTGAGCAGAGCATTGGATCTCTGGGCGAGAAATTCAAAGCTGACATTTCAGGAAGTGAACAGCGATAGAGCTGACATTCTCATCTATTTTCATCGGTGAGTCAATTGTTTCCTCTCATACATCATTTACCCCTCACCCCCCACCTTCCCCCTTCCCATTTTTTCAAAAAAAATTTTTTTAATTTTTAAATATCAAAAATATTTTTTTTTTTTAATTAATTGGACAAATAATTGAATTGATAATGCATGAAAAATCCTGATAAACATTGATTTCCTCTATTTTTTATCCTCTCCAAATATTTAATGTTCAAACATTAAAGAAAAAAAAAAGTGTTTAACTGGATTATGGATGATTTAAACGCGCAAATTGAGCCCCCGGGTATTCACTGAATTACAAAAAACACTTGATAATTCATTGGTGAATTGAGTACAGATGTATTTCCTTTGTTATTTGGTCTATAGACACGATAAATTCAATCGGAAATTTTGGGAATTGTTGAATTGTCACGTTGAACATAAATTCAATCGATGATTACTTACGCAATGCAGAATAACATTTGTGTCAATCAATGGGTGTATTCAAATTATGGAATATGGTAAACATGTTCATTCTGATATTAGATTTATTGAATCAATCGTTGATTGAAGTTAATTATTCGAATTGTTTCGTAATGAATATAACCTCCAGTTTATTCTGCGAATTACTCCAAAACTAGTGGATTTATCAAAAAATGTCAAGAGACATTTTTTCAAGGAAATTTGAAGACCTACAAAAAAGGTCTTTTGACATAGTACTCTAAACCCACTCATTTCAGAGATATCTCCAAAACAATCAAAACCCTTTTTTTAGAAAAATCATAAAAATGACTCATTTATATAAATACCCAAATAGACATTTTCAGAAGATAAAAAATCGGTTTTTTTTTTTACCCTACATTATACGAATATCCCTGAATAGGAGTAACGGCTGTATATAACCCAAACAAACTAACAATGGAGGATGACCGCGTATAGATTATAATTTCAATGTTACAGACAATGGAGGGAGTAATTTTCATCGGTGAATGTCGTGTGTGAAGGATTTTGCGAGGTTTACCCTCCAACTGTGACCTCATCCCCTTTTACCCCCACCTTTTTTACCCTCAAAATCCCATGTTTATGTGTTCGCTTTTGGATTGTATGGGTTTTCCGTGTTTGTGCCACCTCATGTTTACCCACTGGCCTTATATTCCTAGCTATACCCTCTCGGTCATACATATAATATTTGAAAATTGAAATAGATGGGGTGGGGGGTGAATTTAAAGTTTTTGTTGTTTCCATTGAAAATTCGCGTCAATTGATTTTTTTTTTATTTCTTCATAAAAGATTTTTTTTTTACCTCTGAGGGGGTAATCATCTACCCATGAGTTCACACCAATTATTATTCTTATTATTGTTATTATTTATTTATTGCTTTAAATATTGGAATTAATAATCATTGGAAATAATTGGGTAATTAACGTAAATTTTACTTTTTTTAGAATATCTCTGAATCCATCAGACATATCAAATTTTTCATAATGACCTTTTTTAGAGAGCAAAGTGAGATCTACAAAAAAGGTATCTATGAAAATTTTCATATCTCTGATAGATTCCGAGATACTTCAATTTTTGTTTATCATAATGAAAATATTTAAAGAATTATGTTTTTATTAAAACTCTATTTGGTCATCAAACCATAAACATCAACAAAAATTATTTTTCCAAGAATATAAAGTCTCATGTAAACACAGAGAGTACAAAAGATATCTTGAAAGAAAAATCTGAGAACGTCAATACGGAGAATTGGATACTTGTGTTTTTCTTTCTCTCTATTGTATTCTTTTTTTTTTTTTTTGTTTTTAAATGGAAATTGAAGGTAGACAAAGAGAAATATAACCTTGGAAAAACCAATACAATAAATATTGTGTATAAACAAAGGAAAAAAAAGAAAATATTTTTTTTTTAAATTTCATTTTATTTTCTTATTTCTCAGAAATTTTTTTTTTCTTCTTTAATACAGTGATTTGAATGCAGTGAAAACGACCCATTTTGCCCCATTTATTATTTTTTTTAAATTTTTCTCTTAAAAAACTGATTTTTAAATTTTCTATCAAATGACTGGGGCAAAATGGGTTGCTTTTTATGTTATATCTAATGGCGGGAAATTCAAATATTTTATACATCTGATTTTTGTTAAAAGAGAATATTAATTATGTATTTATTTTTATTTTTTAAATTGCAGAGGATATCATGGCGATGGATACCCATTTGATGGAAGAGGTCAGATACTAGCTCACGCATTTTTTCCGGGTAGAGACAGAGGTGGAGATGCCCATTTTGATGAGGAGGAGATCTGGTTGTTGAATAATGACAGCAATGAGGAAGGTAAATTGAAAAAAAAAAAAAAAATTATTTATTTTCTTAAGAAAACTGCTTGATCCCTCTCTAAGAACGAAAGAGAGTTTCCTTCGATGGTTTTCCAGGGGGAGAAAATGTAATTCAGTGGTGAATAAATCGACCACTCCATTCTCTCAATCTCCCTTCTATCCTTGAGACGTCATCGAGAAACGATTACCTCATTTTTTCTATTTTATTTCTCTTTTTATTCAGTCTTTCGTCTGTATAAGCAGCGAAACATTCATTGGAAAAGGATAACCTCGAGTTTGAAACTTTTCTATTATACAACAACACTGGTATTCACTTTTTTTCCACTTTTCCGACATTTTTCATTGAAAAAGTTGACTCAATTTTACTGTAAAAGCCAATAACGAATATTCTTGTATTCCCGGAAATGGGAGAAACCCATTCAAATTCTCTCTCCACCTATTTTTAGAGCGGAAAATATCCTATCAAATGAAAAAAAAAAATGAGTTGAATTCTCTTGATTTTCCGGGGTTTCACAGTCGATCAAAGGAAATGCGAAAATTTTCATTCTCCTGAAGAATTTTTTAATTCGAATATTTCCACTTTGACTTCAAACTGGAATATCTCTGGAACGGCTGGACCTATTCAATCAATTTTTTTTTCATTATTTTATTCAAATTGTCGGCTTTAAAATGAAAAAAAAAAATGAAGTACTCTTAGTCTATTTGTTCTCAAGATATTCATAAAAACATCAATTTTTGAAAAGAAGAAAACGTGAAATTCCTCAATACCTGATAATCCAGGTAAAATGTAGTTGAAACGGCTCTTCCAACAACTTCTTGACTCCATGCCAAGTGGGTCACACCCCCCCACCCCCAAGGCGATAAGACACATTTCAGAGAACGATAAACGGGCATTATCGATTCACCCTTCGTAAATGACGAAAAATTCCTCATTCCGTAACTAAAAATTCCCTTTTATTTTATCCCTGATTCCAGCTCCAGTGACGCCCACTGGAGTTCAAACAATCGATTCACACACTCATTGACTCGGAAACTGTCTCATCTCTCTGATGATACCCGAGGAAATTTGATTTTTAGTGATAGAAGTCTTTCTCAATTCGAGGAAAATTAAAGGATAATTCAATATAAAAAAACCCAAAAATCCCCAGATCTAAATGATAAATTTTTATTCACTCCCAGAAAGTGTTTTAACCCTTTCAGAGTGCCTCAAAGTAGCCCCCGATATCAAGAGCACTTAACAAGAGTGAAGATTAGCCCTGAACCTCTCAAGAACCTAAAAATAAATGGAAAAATGTAGGAAAATTCATTTTCTTCAAGCAATGGAAATCAATAAATTTCGAATTGCTCCAGTGGATGTCCACCCCGCCCCCTCTCTCCAGGGTCTAAACTACCCGAAGGACCCCCATCAGACACACGTATAAACTCCAATTCCAACTAGAAAAAAAAAGACGGAATAAATAACCCGAGTTTCTCTCGAGACATTTCTCTATTTTTCTCTTCAAAGTGATGCTAGACTTTTCTCTTCCACTTGGAAAAACTACTCAACGATCACTTTGTTTACGATGGAAAGGCTAAAAAATCGAGCATCTGCGCAAGTTATTTTGTAAAGGATGATTTTATTTTTCCTTCATTTTGTAAAACGTTAGTCGTACTTTACCTCCATTCTTTCTTCATTACGTCTCGGGTTATTTTCATTCCAACATTTTCTTTTTCTCTCCAGCGAAATGAGAACACTTGGATGCCGAAAATAGAAGACTAACGAGCGCCTTTTTTCCATTATTTTGCTCCTTGCAATTATTATTATTATTTTTTTGTTGAGGGTCTACTTAACCTATACAAGGATTTTTTTTCGGAAAATATTGAAAATTTTCTCCAGTGTCTGGAAACAAACTTTTTTTAATTTTCTCTCAAGAAACTTATGTTTCCACAGTTTTTCCTCAAAATTTTCATTTTTCTTTCGGTTCGAACGAATGAGTTTTCCTGTCCCTCCTCTGATAACTAATTATCGGTTGAGGTAGAAGTTTCATCGCTCTTTTGGATTATTAGTTCTCCATGGAGAACGACATGGCGTAGTCGTCGCGTTATTGTCACTAGTTGGGCCAGTGGTTTTACAAACCTATATAACTATGTATATGACAGGTGTGTCGGTGGATGGTTATGAGGGAGAGGGGATTATGGGGAGTGGGGGAAGTTTCTTAACGAGGAAACTTCTGCACACTCTAGTCTCTCACGACTCATAACTTCAGATACACGTGGTTTTATTCCATGTTTTTTTACATATGATTGAGATGAAAATCCGCCATTTTGTTTTGATTATGAACTTTAGTTTGTGAATTGTGTCTTTGGGAAGAACGGGGAATTTCAGGTGGAAAATGGAGTATGATGTTATCGAGATATCGAAGATCGATAGTTATCGATATACCGAAGATCGATAGTTATCGAGATATCGAAGATCGATAGTTATCGATATATTGAGAATCGATATATCGATCATCGAAAATCACAATTTTTTCTCTCAAAAAATAGAAACACCGAGTTGTTTCCCCATTATCTCTGTTTTTCCCCTAGAAGAAAGTACGGATGAAGATGAATGGGGGCGGGGAATAGATACAAGTGTTTTCGCCAATAAGTATTTTCGGTATTGAACACACAATCAGCGATGGAGCAGCGTGTTATTCCCTCTGGGATGAAAAGAGGTTATTCCGTAGTGTTGGGGAGGGGAGCAGATGTAGGAAACGAAGGGTGGATTTGGATGAAAGGCCAAGTGAGCACGTTCCCAATTGGCCCCGTTAATAATTCCCGGGGCTTTGGTGCACGAAACTACCACTGGGTCACTAAATCCTATACACTCATAATCCAACACTCCCGTTATTAGCATTGCATACACAGATTTCTCCATCTTTCGTAATAATTTACGTTTTAATTGAAAATCGAGATATGAAGAATCAATTATTGATTTATCTCGATAAATATCGATATCCGGAGAAAACACTGGAGGACTTTTTTTCTAGGGAATTTTCCGAACTACAAAAAAGGTCCTTTAGTGTTTCTTCAAAAAATCGATGTATATCGAGATAATTCGATATTCAATAAAATCGACCCGTTCACAAAAAAAAAATTCCGCAATCAACCAACTCTCAAACAACTCTCTGACATCATCAGCCCTCTCCCCACTCAAAACCCAGGTAATTCAATTATTTTCCCTCATCCTAGAATTTCATCTGATAATTCAAAAGCCAGTAACTTCCACATTGGATCACGATTTTTCATCAAACTCGACAGAGATCGTAGTTTTCAATTGAGCTCGAGTGGGAATAGGTCGAGCATCAGGCAAAAGCTCATAGGATCTCTACAGATATACCACTCAGAATGTACGTAAAAATGTGAAGGAGATGGGGGGGAAAGAGGCAAAAATAGAGAGAGAGAAAGTTGAACAAAATAAAATGATATAAAATGTGAGAGAGTGGAAAATGGAAACGGGAATACTTGACGATAACGTTTTCCTCAAAAATAAAGGGATGAGGAGGGGGGGGGGGGGGGGAGGACGACGTTGTGAAGAGGCTCGGAGATTCAACGTGGCAATCCCCCCGGGCAATTGCTTGGAACAAGTTGATTTTTTTCATTTTTTTAAATCTTCAAATTCAGTTCAATTTAGTTTTTGGGGATTTTCTTGGAATCTAGGGGAGATAGGGGAATTCTTGTAAAGACCTTTTTTATAGAAGAGAATGAGAGCTACAAAAAATGTTCTCATGAAAATTTTGATATCTCCAGTCAATTCCGAGATATCCTCTTAAAACTCTTAAAATATTGATGTTTAATTTCAGGAACGAGTCTATTTGCTGTAGCTGCTCACGAATTTGGTCATTCACTGGGTCTTGCTCACAGTTCTGTCAGAGGGGCTCTCATGTACCCTTGGTATCAGGGTATATCAGGGAATTATCAATTACCGGAGGACGACAGAAATGGAATTCAGCAGATGTACGGTGAGTAGAGGAATAAAAAAATTTTCTCTTCATTAAAATACATTCTTTTTATCGTTCATAATGTGGGGTAAAACGGTATGTTAGTATCTAAAATCAATAAATCGGTTAAAATTCTGCGAGACACTTTACATTATCTTAATTAATCCTCGAGATAATTAATAAGGAATTTTTTCTAATTCGATATTTCTAGTGAAAATATCTCAAGAGTTATTCGATATCACAAATTGAATTTTTCAATTCATAAAAAATTTCATTTCTCTTTCTTTCACTTAATAAATGTACAAATGAAAAAATAAAAAAATTGGATACATTAAAATCATAAATATCGAATTATCTCGATATTTATGGATTCTAGGGGAAAACACTGGAGGACCTTTTCTCTAGGAAATTTTCTGGGCTACAAAAAAGGTCCTCTAGGGTTTTCCCCTAGAATTGATAAATATCGAGATAATTCGATATAAAAATAACCACCATTGGGATTTCCCTACAAAACATTTTCGTTTTCTGAAATTGACTTTTCTTATCTTGGCGCCAACAATTCAGGAGAGGTTGGTGGGGAAGGAGGGGGGGGGTGGGGGTGGAATAGTGAAATTGATACTAGGAATGATATCGGCCCTCGAATGCAGAACAATTTGAATTGAGAGTAGGTAAAGTGCGTGGAATAGCAGTTGAATATTGTTACAGTAAAAGCGATAGTATACCAGTGGTGCAACTCGGTCGATAGTCAGACGATGGTATAAACAGTTGCATTATTTTTTTATTTTTATTTTTCTCTTCATTTTATCACCTTCAGACTCCAGTCAATTAATAGTGGCATAAAATTGATAAAGTTGAGGGATTTTTTTATCATTATTATCGAATTATCTCGGTAATGAGAGGTTTTAGGAGGAAATGTCAAAGGACTTTTTTTGTAGCTGATGAAATTTCCAACAAAAACTGT
This sequence comes from Coelinius sp. EB29, assembly GCA_035578325.1. Lineage (NCBI taxonomy): Eukaryota > Metazoa > Arthropoda > Insecta > Hymenoptera > Braconidae > Coelinius > Coelinius sp. EB29. Next base: position 56,386 of record JAOZGT010000026.1, on the reverse strand, counting down.
TCTTTAATATTTTCTGATAAAATCACTCGTTATCGAGATAATTTCAGTTATTTCATCAACAACTTTTATTTTCATTGATATTTTAATTATTCTCTACCCCCCCCTCCCCCCTCCTTTATCGCTAAGAAAATTCCAAGATGGTGGAATCATTCTGGGTCGAAGTGAAACATGAATAAAATATGAAGAATGACCCCCGGGATACCGACTCACCATCTCATGAGTGATTTACACAAACTGCAGAGCTTTTGTGGTTCTCCCGAGTGTATTACACAGTCATAAATTCTCAAACATTTTTCCCTGGTTGAGAGAGCCCATTTTACCCCAGTATTTTTTCTCAAAAAATCTCAAAAAATGAAAATTTTATGATTTTTAAATAAAATTGATGAATAACGAAATTGATCAATCGATTTTTCTCGATAACTATTGATTTTAAGAGAAAACACTAAATGACCTTTTCTCCAGGAAATTGTCTGGACTATAAAAAAGGTCCTCTTATGTTTTCTCTTAAAATCAATAGTTATTGAGATAATTTGATTTAATCTTTTCCTTAATTTGAAAATTCATCAGTAAATTAATTAAAATTTCACAATGATTTTATTAAATTCAAGATTAATACAAATGTAAACTGAGACAAACCGTTTCATTTTCATTAGTTTGAGTCTAAAGTGGTGGGAGGTAATTATTTACTCTCGCGTCAACCACTCGACTTTATCGCTCGGTTGCTTCGTCGTTTCTCTCTTCCCTTTTCCCTCAGTCACGTATCCTGGCTCTTTCAGGCAGACGTACCCGACATTTCCGGACGATAGAATGAAAGGTACAACCACCTCCCCCACCCTTTAATTCTCTACCTCCCAAGTTGTCTTCCTGTCGTCTCTTCAACTCATTTCCTTGTTCTCCATTTTCCTCATTCACTTCCTCAATCAATTTCACAATTTCATGATAATTTCATTCGATAAAACAGAAAATTTCCGGTATAAATTGTCATTTTAGAAGAAAATATCAGAGGACCTTTTTTGTAGATTATAAAATTTTGAACAAAAAATGTCTTTTGACATTTTTCATTTTGTCTCCATTTACTTTCAAGAATGTCTAAAAATAAGAAAATGGTCTGATTTTTACTCACATTTTCTACTGAATTCACTCCAAGGGGAATCCCATTATCCTTGACATCATTTCATTCACCTTAGGGAATCCCCCCCCCCCCCCCCCCTATTCTGGGATCAACTTCCGTACCTTGCAGCGACGATTTAATCCCCAGGATGATTTCATCAAGGAGAAAGAGAAAAGGGTGGGTTTTGAAGAGAAAAAAAAAATAAATAAGAAAAATTCTCTTGAGATTTGCCATCTCCTAGTTTAACCAATTTAATATCTGGTAAAAACATCGTCAGCGTCACATCATTTTCCACTTTGTAATTTATTCATTTTAAATAAATTACAAAAATTGAGGAAATTGTGGAGACGATTGAGGAGATTGAGGGATGGAAATTATTCCACACGACAGATTGGGAAATTTCCGTTTTACTCCACAGGGACTAAAAAAAAAAAAAATACTGAAATGGGGAGAAAACTTTGCTCCACGAATTCTCCGCCAAGAGAGTATGGAAAATTATGAAACATATTAAAAAAAATTTATTCATTTTTTAATTAGAGGATGGACCGACATGAGGATGCTCGGAAAATGATAAATAATTTTTTTTAATGCTTAAACTTGCGAGGTGGAGAGGTCCTCGTGCCGCCATCTTGCTTGGATACCCCTTCCCTTCACTCCAAGATGGCGGCACGAGGACCTGTCAACCACATCGTATGTTTAAACATTAAAAAAAATTATTTATTCTCTTCCAGGCATCCTCATCTCGTTATATCCTATGAGTAAAAAATGAAAAAATTTTTAAAAGTATTTTTCATAATTTTCCATCTCTCCCCATTTCAGTGGTTTTTTTTCATTTTAATATTTGTTATTCAGGTTCAACGGAGGATAAATTATGGGGTAATTTACCTGATCCCCGTCGTCCAACACGTCCACCACCACCAACAACCACAATAACAACAACAACAACAACAACACCACGTACACGTCCACCAACGAGAAGACCAGGGAAAATCCGTCCAACAAGACCAAACACTTATCCGGATGATCATGGCCGAGACAGAACTAATCACAATCCATACAAGCCAAATTGGCGTACAGAGAGACCTGATTATTATCCACAACGTCCAGATTATCCAGATAGACCGAGAAAACCACACAGGCATCACACAACAACCACCACCACTGTCACACCCCATCGACCAAGACACAGATGGACACCACCACCCAGGAATGACATTCCTGACAAGTGTCACACTAGTTACGATGCTATTAGCATTATTCGACGTGAAGTTTTCATTTTTAAAGGAAAAGTATGTACATTTATTATAAATTAACATCAGAAAATATTTTTTGTAGCTGAAGAAATTTTCTAAAAAAAATTCTTCTCATATTTTCTCTTGAAATTACTCGTTATAGAGATAATTACGTAATTAATGTAATTAACTCATTTCAACTACTTCATTATTCTTTCCAGTATCTCTGGAGAATAGGCGATGACGGGCTTTACGAGGGATATCCAGCTGAGATAACTCGTTTATTCAATCTTCCTGAATATATTGATCATGTGGATGCTGTTTACGAGAGGCCAGACAAGAAAATTGTATTTTTTATTGGCAAGAAATATTATGTTTTCAACGCTAATAAACTCGAGCCCGGATATCCAAGACCTTTGAGGACACTTGGACTGCCTGATGACATTGATAGAATTGATGGTGCTATGGTCTGGGGACACAACAGTAAAACTTATTTATTCAGTGGCACCATGTACTGGAGGTGATTATTTATTTATTAAAAATATCACAAATTATTACAATCTATTGACAATCTATTTTCTTTGGTGGCTATCAGGTACGATGAATCAGAGAATTTTATAGAGTTGGATTATCCAAGGGATATGAGCATGTTCAAAGGTGTTCCATACAATATTGATGCTGTTTTCCAGTGGAAAAATGGTAAGAATATTCATTTTAATTATCCATTAATCTTGTTAATTGAATTTTAAAAAATCTTCTCTTCATTTTCTTGCAGGCAAAACCTACTTTTTCAAAGGCAAAGGCTACTGGGAATTTGATGATTTACGAATGAGAGTTGCACACGAACGTCCACGGCCATCAGCACCATTCTGGATGGGCTGTCCACCAGAGATGGAGACGAATGATATTGATTATCCATCCCACCGAGGTAAAATCATTGAGAGCACTTCGTCAGCATCGAGCGTCACATTATCTATTCTAATTAGTAGTCTCTCTGTACTTGCAATTAGGATAACGTAGGTAATTAAATACTTTTTTTATAAAATTATTTTTTAACGAGTGAAAAGTTGAAAAAGACAATCCATTGTGAATACAAATGTGCCTATAAATATTAAAAAAAAAAAAAACTGTCAGTGAATTTTTTTTTTTTTAATGAGAAATTTCGTTCAAAAATCCATCCAATTTATGGTAAAACCGATGAGAAAAAAAAATATATAACATATAAATAATTTTTTATTTTTATGGATATACTATTAAGGGCACGATATTTGTGCATCAGTTTTATAAACTGTGATATTTATGTGAAAGAATATGGGAAAATAATAATAATAATCGTTTAGATATAATGGTATTTATGAATAGAGAATGAGGGAGGGAATGGGGGAATGTTGTATGTTTAATATTGAAATAGTCTGAGACACGTTTTCTTACGTATGAATTTATGGAGCTTCTTGTGATCACAAATAATTCCAATTAAATTAATCAATTGATTAATTAATTGTGTAATTAATGTGGCAGGATGAATTTAACGTGCAACTTTTAGGGATTTAAGTGAAATTGTAATTTTTTTTTTCACAATGAAATTATTGAATAAATGAATAAAGAATATGTATACGATATGACTATTTTTTTTTTTTTTTTTTAAATAAACACAATTTTTATTTTCAGTTCTATACACGCAGGTAATATTTCATATGTAACGTTGCATTTTTGTAATTTATTTATCTCATTTTTTTTTTTTTTTAAACCCATTGAATCGAACATTTCAATTTACTTGTGACGTAAATCATGTGGTAAGTATGGATCCCAGGGATTGAGGGATCTGAGCGTTGTGTGGACAATAGTATCAACTTCCGCCATAGCTCCAGCTCCAGTATCACCGCACATTAGTGTTTTAGTTATACAACTAATCTCCTTGTATCCCCAGGACTTGAGTAGAGCCACCTAAAATCATATTCCACTATGAATTCATCAAAATAATAATAATAATATGAGGAATAATCACAATAGTATCAATAATAACAATAGTAATGATAATAAAAAAAATATTATTAAAATTGATTATTTATATTTGAAAAAATTAAAAACACAAGGATTGGATATTTTTTTTTTCTTTTTTTTTTCCATAATTTCTTACCTGAGGTGCAGTAACCGGATGTTCCCACATTTTAGTATTCATAGCAGGACAAAATAAAAGTGGTTTAACAGGATCCCAGGCTCTAGCAACACAAGTGAGTATATTATCACAAATACCAGAAGCAATTTTGCCCATTGTATTGGCATCCAGTGGTGCTATGAGAAATAAATCAGCCCATTTAGCAAGATCAATGTGAAGTACAGGATCACCACGATCTTGCCATGCTGCCCATTCAACAGTGTCCGATAATATTGGTACATCTGATGAAAATTCAGCATCTTTTAAAAAATGTTTTGCCCTCTCAGTGACAACAATTTTAACATCAACATTATTTTCCCTCAATTTTTCACACAATTGGGGTAATTTTATTGTTGCTACACTACCAGTACAGCCAACAAGTACTTTTTTTCTCGTTGCCATTGTTTATTTAATTAATTAATCATTTAATTATCTCAATTTATCAATTTTTAAAGCGTTATATTGTTCACAGATATGCAATATTTATCCTCTTGTTTACTATTTTCATCTATTTTTAATCAATAAAATTATTTTTTTTTCACTATTTGAATATGTTTTTTGATCATTTTTTAATGTAAAAAAATTATCATCTCCTCAAATTCAATTAAATCTCCAGAAAATGCGTTCTAAAAACACGAATTTAACTGTTTAAATGGCTCTAAAAAAATTACTAATGCCCTTAATTATTTTTTCATCAACAATTGCCTACAAAAATTGCGAAGCAGTGAACGTTATTTTTTTCATATGAATAAATATTTACGTGTATACTTGGTGTTTTTTTTTTAAATCTCCAATTTTTCAACTATAAATGCCCTCTAATTATTCGATCAATTTTTAATCAATTAATTAATAATCGTTGGTTACGTATTTTTCGTTTCTTCAACTTGTTCAGTATTATTATCGTCGTGAAATCCAAGCTTTGACCATTCTTCACGACTCATGAGGTTATTATCCATCCTACATCCGAGATATTCTCTTGCATCATCTCTACACTTGTTATTATCGTTTTTATTTTCATGCAAACAACGCATATATTTTATCATCGATGATTTACAATAGCCCTCATGATCCAAGGGAAAACTACCCTTTTGAGGGGGTATTGGGGTGAATATTTTTTGTGAAAATGTATATGATGACATCACCAGATGATGGAGGGGACATTAATGCTGTTTTTACTGTTTTTTTAATTATTTTTTTGGGTTTTTTTTAAGTCTTTTGATAATGTTTTATTTCCTGACAACACTGAAACACTTTTTGAGGGTTTTTTTTTCAAGTTTTTCTCGAGAATTTTCAACAATTTTGGAAACACAATTTTGGGTGGAGAGTTTAGTTTTGGGCACGGTGCGCATGCGTGACCCAGTGAAGAATCAGCTGATTTTGAGGATAATTAAATGGCGCGGGAATTTTTAAACTTTTAGAAATTGAGAATTTTCATAAAATAGGTGACTATCTAGTTAACCAATGGTCCTAAAGAAAAATGTCAAGAGACCTTTTTTGTAGAGAATTTGATTATCTATAAAAAAGATCTTTTGACATTTTTCTCTAAAATCACTGATTACTGAGATAATTACAGTTAATTCTAAGAGATTTATGCATTTTTCTACTTGAGTAATTAATTATTCTAAAAATTTGTTGATTATCGATTTTAATTATCAAAATTCATGTCCTTGAACATTTAATCTCTGGCTCTCCAGTGCAAGGATCGATGTAAGTCTCTTCAGCTGGAAAATCAGGCTCTTCTTTCTTCGTATATCCAGCAATGAGTCTTTTAATTTGAGCTATTGCACGTCCTGGATTTAATCCTTTTGGACATGTTTTTGTGCAGTTGAAGATTGTGTGACAACGAAAGACAGAGTAATAATCACGCATTTTGTCGAGCCTTTGCTTGTGGCCACTGTCCCTAGAGTCTATGATCCACCTGTTAATAATAATTAATTTTTTTTATTTCACATCAATTTCGTTATTTCCACATATCTTTCAATCTAGAGGAGATAGAGAAATTTTTATAGAGACCTTTTTTGTAGAGAATTTAAAATGCTATAAAAAAGGTCTCTTTCGAAATTTCTCTATCTCCTTTTAATTCGGAGATATCTCCAAAAAACAAATGAATTTTCAACTAAAATTGAAGTTTTTATGTTTTATCAAGTAATTATTTAATATGAATTGTTAATAAAAGATAATTTGGAGGATTTGTACCTATAGGCTTGTAGAAGTACAGCAGGACCGAGGTATTTTTCACCCAGCCACCAATAAGATGGACACGAAAAGGTGCAGCATCCACAGAGAATGCACTCGTACAATCCATCCAATTTTTTACGATCTCTTGGACTCTGGAGTGATTGTTTCGATCCTGGAGCAAATGCACTGTCCTCCTTCTTCAAGAAGGGATCAATCATCTTGTACTGATCGAGGAAGTGTCCCATATCGGGTATTAGGTCACGTATTACGTAGGCATGGGGTAGAGGATAGATGATCAAGGGTTTATCATCAACAGGAGTTTTTCTATAAGAAAAATATTCCAATAATTTCGTGAATATCTTTGAAAGGAAAGGGTTTAGAGAAATTTTGTAAAAGACCTTTTTTATAGATAATTAAATTCTCTACAAGAAAGGTCTTTTGACATTTTCCTCTCAATCCACTGGTCACCCAGATATTCATCAATTTATAATTGAATAATTTTTTATTTTTACGTTATACAAGCAAGTGTGTTGGTTCCATTGATGTTCATAGCACAACTACCACAAATTCCTTCTCTGCAGGACCTCCTGAAGGCCAACGTTGGATCCTGACACGCCTTTATATAAATCAAAAGGTCCAGGACCATTGATTTACATCTATTCAAGTCAACAGTGAATGTATGCATATTTGGTTTCCTCTCTGGAATTTCTGGATTCCATCTGTACACTCTGACTGTCTTCAATACTGGAGTATCATCCACATTTTCCTGAACAATAAATAAATAATTATATCAACTCCATAAACTTTAATCTAATCATTTATCATTTTAAAACCTTTAAATTTTCACTCTCAACACAATTTTCCAACTCCTCTCGATCTTTTGCAACAGCCGCCTCCCACTCTCCATTTTTATCAACCCGTTTTGCCCCCTCTGATGATAAAAATCGTGGAAAATAATGAAAATAATTAATTCTGCGTGTAATAACAATTTTTAAAGCATTTAAAATCATTTTTTTCTGTCACAAAATTTGTTTTTTTTTTTTTTTTTCACTCAAAATTGTCATCAAAGTTCAGAGCATTAAAAATTCATTTTTTCTTAATTAATAAATTTTTTTGACACTGTTAAATGATGAAAGAATGTCAAAAAAATTATTATAAAATTTTTAATGTAAAATTAATATTTGTTTTCAGCTTTTGTAATCAAGAATTTCAACAGAATGATAAGTTCTGACGCTGATGACCTCAAAATATTGGACAATCGTGGTATTTCCATAAGAAATTATTTTTTTGTTCATACCGAGGGGTCAAGAGAGTGATAAACATGATGATAAATGAGAAATTATCCCCCGCGGAGTGATTAAAAAATTTTACAAGGGAATAATTCAGTTGGAGTCGTGAGAGTGACTGGAAAACCTGTTGATTCAAATAAACACCTGTCGAGTGATTTTTATACATTTGTGTGTGTCTATAGGTGTTCAAGGTCAAATCAAATCACCACGTGGAGTTTATAGTGAGCATCAGAGAATTCACGTAAGTACTCGATAAAATGAAAAAAATAGAAAAAATTCTGTTAAAAATGATTAAATAATTGATTTAAAATTATTTTTGAATATTTTGAGAAATTTTTGGAATTTTGAGGTTAGATAAAACTCAAAAATTGTTGAAATTTGAGATAATTAATGGGGAATTGAGGAATTAATAAATTAATTTGATGGTAAATGGTAAAAATTAATTAAAAAATGATAAATTTGGATTTTTTATCATTCAGAATGTCCAATCAGAGAGTTTTGGTGATCGGTGGTGGGGGCAGAGAGCATGCAATATGCTGGAAATTATCGCAATCCCCCAAGGTACGTAAAAAGTCCCCTTTAATCCCTAGAACCCCTTTACAATCCCCAAAAAATTGAATAAACTAAATGAATAATTTAATTTTTTGATTAATCATGCGAATAACTCGTTAAGGAGTGACGTTAGGAGAAAATATCAAAGACCTTTTTTGTAGATAACAAAATTTCCCACAAAAAGTGTCTCTTAACATTTTCCCCTAAACCCTCTCATTATCGAGATAATTCAATCTTTGTGAAATCATTAAAAACCAATTTCCCATATAAATCAATCTCATCCCTAAAATTCTCTCCAGATATCCAAAATCTTCGTATCTCCAGGAAATTGTGGTATTTCTCTAGTGCCAAAGGTCACCCTTGTCTCCCTGAACATAAAAGACAACAAAGAAGTCTCAAAATTTGCCCTAAAAAACGAAATAAATCTAGTAGTAATTGGTCCAGAAGATTACTTGGCAAATGGACTTTCAGACGAGTTAAAACTCCAAAAAATTCCATGTTTTGGTCCGGAAAAATCAGGAGCTAGACTGGAATCAGACAAGAACTGGTCCAAGATGTTTATGGATCGTCATGGCATCCCTACAGCAAGATGGAGGTCCTTTAAAAGTCCTCAGGAGGCAAAAAAATTTGTTCTGGAATCAGATTTTCCAGCATTAGTTATCAAAGCAAGTGGATTAGCTGCTGGAAAAGGAGTTATTGTTGCTAAAGATGATAATGAAGCTTGTGAAGCTATTGATTATATGCTGGAGGACAAGAGATTCGGTCCAGCTGGAGAAACTATTGTTGTTGAGGAGATTTTGGAGGGAGAAGAGGTATCAGTTCTTGTTTTTACTGATGGAGAGAGTTTTAAAATAATGCCAGCAACTCAGGATCATAAGAGAATTTTTGATGGAGATTTGGGGCCAAATACTGGAGGAATGGGAGCTTATGGACCCTGTTGTCTTCTTGAGGATGAGGAGTTGAAAGAGGTTGAGGTAAAAATTGTCAAGAGGACTGTGGAAGGATTGAGGAAGGATGGAATTGATTATGTTGGAGTTTTATACGCAGGTTTGTGGGATTATCTCCGGAATGAGTGATTTTAGAGGATAATGTCATGAGACCTTTTTTATAGATCATGAAATTCTCTACAAAAAAGGTCTCTTGCTATTTTCCTCTAAAACCGTTTATTACCAAGATAAATACAAAAAATGAAACGAAAAAAAATACCTTTTTCCAGGTTTAATGCTGACGAAAGATGGTCCAAAGGTACTGGAATTCAACTGCAGATTTGGAGACCCTGAGACACAAATTCTGATGACCCTCTTGGATTCTGACCTCTTTGAGATCATGAAATCTTGTTGTGAACGAAGATTGTCATCGTGTGATATTAATTGGCAGACTGGAAAATTCTCAGCAGGTGTTATTCTAGCCTCCAGAGGTTATCCAGAGTCTTCATCAAAGGGTCAAGTCATCTCCAACATTGATAAGGTACTCCAGATGCCCAATACCTATATATTCCACTCTGGAACTTCGAAATCAGCCTCTGGAGAACTTTTAACAAACGGAGGAAGAGTTCTAATGACAGTATCACTGGCTCCAGCACTGGAACTTGCAACTGTGAAAGCCACAAAAGCTGCTGGAATAATCACCTTCGAGGGAAAACAATTCAGGACTGATATTGGACACAAGGGTATAGGTAGAAATAGAATCAAAGCTGGAAAAATGTCTTACAAGTCTTCTGGAGTTGATATCGACGCTGGAGATGATTTGGTATCGAAAATAAAGCCTCTAGTAGCCTCCACCAATCGTCCTGGAGTCCTTGGAGGTATTGGAGGTTTTGGAGGACTCTTTGATGTCAAAACTGCTGGATTCAAAGATCCTATCCTGGTCGCTGGAACTGATGGAGTTGGGACTAAATTAAAAATTGCCCTGGAGATGAATAAACATGATACAGTTGGAATTGATCTGGTAGCAATGTGTGTCAATGACATTCTGGCAAATGGTGCCGAGCCCCTATTCTACCTCGACTACTTCGCTTGTGGTCATCTGGACGTCCATCAAGCCACCCAAGTCATCTCCAGCATTGCCGAAGGCTGTAAACAAGCCGGTTGTGCCTTAATCGGTGGAGAAACAGCAGAAATGCCTGATTTCTATGACAAAGGAAAGTACGATCTTGCTGGATTTGCTGTTGGAGCAGTAGAACGATCCCAACTACTTCCAAAAACCTCATCAATAGCTCCAGGAGACGCGGTCATAGGTATCCCCTCCTCTGGAGTCCACTCCAATGGTTTTTCCCTCGTCAGAAAGGTTCTCAAGTTGTCTGGAAAGACCTTCCATGATCCAGCGCCTTTTGGAGACTCCAGAAGGACAATTGGAGAAGAATTACTGACTCCAACTAAAATCTACACTAAAACAGTCCTTCCAGCAATTAAAACTGGATATGTTAAGGCTTTTGCTCACATAACTGGAGGAGGATTGACTGAAAATATTCCCAGGATTCTTCCAGAAAATGTTGGAGTTGTAATTGATGCTGATAACTGGAGAATTCTTCCAGTTTTTGGATGGCTAGCAGTGACTGGAGGAATTCCAGTGTCTGAGATGTTAAAGACTTTTAATTGTGGAATTGGAGGGATCATAATATGTGACAAAGAACATCAGCGGAAGATTCTGGAAATCCTGGAGCTGGAGAATGCTGTTACAATCGGTTTTGTCCAGGAATTGAAATTTGGAGGTGATAAAGTCATTGTTAAACACTTTGGGAGGAATTTGGATGGAGTAATGAGGAAACATGTGCCTGAGGTGCTGGAGAAACTGGAAAAACGGAGAAAAAAAGTGGGGGTTTTGATTTCTGGTAGTGGAACTAATCTTCAGGCACTCATTGATGCTACTGGAGATCCCCTGGAGCCAATTGGAGCGGATATTGTAGTGGTTATTTCTAATAAGGCGGGGGTGGAAGGGCTGGAGAGGGCTAAACGTGCTGGAATTGATACTAGAGTGATTAAACATACGGATTATTCCAGCAGAGAGGCCTTTGACACTGAAATGGACTCAGTGCTTCGTAATTATGGAGTGGAAATTGTCTGTTTAGCTGGATTCATGAGAATTTTGTCTGAAAAATTTGTTAAAAGTTGGAAGGGAGCTCTACTCAATATCCATCCAGCACTTTTGCCTGCTTTTAAAGGTGCCCATGCCCATGAGGATGTTCTCAAGATGGGAGTGAGGGTCTCTGGATGCACTGTACACTTTGTTGAGGTGAATTTAATCAAAAAATGATTTTTAAAAATTTTTCTTCATCGAAATTTTCAATTTTTTTCACAGGTGGAAATCGATTCTGGAGCGATTATCGAGCAAGAAGCAGTTCCAGTGTTTCCAGGAGACACTGTAGAGACACTCCAGGAGAGGGTGAAAAAAGCTGAACACAAATGCTATCCCAGGGCTTTGAAATATTTAGCAGAGGAGAGAATTCATCTGAATGATGATGGAACACTTCACTGGAATTATTAAACAATTTTTTTTTATTCATTAAAATTGTTCAATTTGATAATATTGTATTGTTATTACTCTATTAATAAATATTTTGAGGTAATAATTGCATTTTAATGTTAACTTTTTCTGCTTTCAAAATTTGATAACAAAAATTCGAATATTGAAGATGATTTTTCAGATTTTTGACTCTTAATTTGGGGTATCACCTTTACCCTGGAGTTTGGAAGTCTCTCCAGAGCTTTTTTCTCCATATTTTTAAGACAAATCTGCACCATTTGTTTTTGTAAAATAGGTACCAGTAGATTGTACTTATCAATCTTGTTGTTTATCCTTTTAACAGTGACTCCAGCTGAATTTAATATCTCCTCCCAGGTTTTTAAATCCTCTTGGGAGAATGGAAAAGCTCCCAAAGTCTCTCTGGTGTTGTTCAGGTGATTCTGAAGGTCTTTAGACTCTTCTCTGATCTCTTTTGACAGTTGAATCCATTCTGGAGTGAATCCATTATCAATAAGAATCTAGGAATGAAGAATAAACTCCAATATTCAATTTTTCTCTTGTGAATTAGAATTTAAGAGGTTTAATCAATAATTTTTTAACTCACTTCATTCAATTTATGAGTGACAAAGTCTACATGAGGATTCTGAGAGCTCGATCTGTCTTTTAGAGGTTTTCCCATTCCAGAAAGATGACTGAATTCACCTTTATTCATCGCCTCCTGGATATAATCCTCAACTAGTCTGTCAATTCCATATCTAGTTTTGATATCTTTTGCTCGAGTCTTGTCCTTTCCCACTAGAGTATTCCTCTCTGTGGCTTGAATTTTCTTTAATCTGTGCTCCATTACATTTTCTACTGCTTTTTGAGCTCTTTCAGCAGTGAATCGTCTTTGTCTTTGAGATAATGTTCCCCTGCCTGTGTCGTAAGTTAGATAATGTCTGTGTTGAGGTGCTGTGTGCTGGATAAATTATTTTTTTGAAAAATTTATGAATAAATTATTCAGTAATTCGATTTAATAAAAGAGAAAAATCTATTTTAATTGAAAAAATATTAGTTTTTGCGAAATATCTTGGAATTGGAGAGAGATATCAAAATTTTTAATGAGACCTTTTTTTTAGAGAATTTTGAGAGCTACAAAAAAGGTCATCATGAAAATTTTTGTATCTCTCATAGATTCAGAGGTATCACCAATAAACTAAACTGTCCTCACATAAAATTGATGTATTCTCTCATTTTTATTGATTCTTGATGTTTTCACCTGTATATCAAACTTTTCAACGTCTGGTAATTGCTCATTCCTGTCTCTATTCAAATTTCTTTGATGCTGGATCATCCTATAAGCATTCTCGACCTTCAAAATCCCCAGAAAATTGTCAAAATCAATTCAAGACTTTTTCTTTTGCTGAATATCTATGAATCTAACAGAGATACAAAAATACCCATGAGGACCTTTTTTGTAGAGAAAAATGGGAGTTACAAAAAAGGTCTCTTCAAAAATTTCGATATCTCTCTTAGATTTCAAGATATCCTCAAAAAACTGAATTGAAAATTGTCTAAAATTCATTCAAACTCACTTCTGAGAATTTATTAGCATCAGAAGTGGATGAACAGCTGTCTGGATGATACTCCTTAGCTAAGTGTACAAAAGCAAGTCTCAAATCCTCATCTCCACAATCCTCATCGAGTCCAAGGGTCTGATAACACTTCTAACCTCCAAAGATAATTTTAAAATTTCGAAAAAATGTCTTTAAACGAATTTTTAATATTTTTCACTCACTTTTAAAGCTGCTCGATGTTTATACCTGACTCCTACCCTTTCTATGGGTATTTTGGACCCTCTGGACACTCCAGAGCACAATAAACATCTCAAATGAGTTGCTGGAGAGGTACAAAGGCACCCAATACTCAACATTGTTATTAATAAAATTTGAAAATTCACTTTTAAGTTATTTTTTCAGTCTATTGGATTTATTGTTGCGTTTTCACGCAACAATGATGTAACCGATGTAACAAGTTGATGTTTATAAACTTTTAAGGGTAGAAATCCTTTTTATCGACTGATAATATTTGAAAATAATTTTATCGACTGAAAAATAGTTTTTTTTTTTGTTCAAATTCCTCGAAGGGACACTTTGTTTTGATTCTTGAGAGGTGTTTACATTCCTCTCGTCTCTGTGAGAGAGAATTGAAAGGGGGGAGGGGCACGTGGTGCGTTTAGAGATCAGTCGAGAGAAGAAAATAAGAGGAACTGGACGTGTTTATGTGAAAAAATCGATTTTAATTTCTTTTTAAATAATTTTTGAGAGAAAATGTTCGTGGAAATGAAAACTAAATTGATGATGAGGGACGAAGATAAACAGGTAAGTGTTGAAAAATATTTTTTTGTTGAGAGAAATTAATTTGTTAAAAAATAAAAATTAGATTTCAGCAGCAGAAGAAATTATTTCACGTATTCGTCAAGCTAAGCAGCAGAAAAAAAAGAAATTTGTCGAGGATTTATTACGTTTTAACATTGGGCATGCCCTTTGTGATGTTATGGGTACAACAAATGACAAATTATTGAGGTAAATATCTTAAAAATCACAAAATTTCAATTTTTTGATTTTTTCATTCAACTAAATATGTGATTATCTCGTTAACCAGTGGTCCTAGAGAAAAATGTCAAGAGACATTTTTTGTGGAGAATTCAATTATCTACAAAAAAGGTCTTTTGACATTTTTCTCAATAACCACTCGTTTTCGAGATAAATGTAAATTTAGAAAAATAAGAAAATCAATTTTTTACATTGCTATTCCATTTGTTGATAAACTCATGAAAAAACAAATGTTTAATATTATAGACCAGTCCTGGATTGTTTCTCAAGTCTCTCAGACAACATAAACTTTTATGAAAATGACTTGGCGAATCTAGCAGTCGATAAAATCATGAAAACGTCATTTTTCCTTCTACGAAAACGTTTGCTGTATGAGAAAATAATTTACAAGATGTTGCTGACAGTGGAGGATATTTTAGAAGGTGCTGAAAAGCATCAGGTGGATTTATTGAATGTCTGTGACATCACTAGAATGATTGAGTACCTGAATGACTTTGCAGCTGTTGGAGATTGGGAGATGAAACCAAAAATGTGTTCAGTGAGGATATTCAAGCAAATTGTTCCAGTTATTGGAGTTCCTATGGACGAGAAAAGCTCTCAGATGGTTAAAAAAGCCTTTGAGGATCATCTCAAGTGTATGCAGCAGATAATTGAACTTCGAGGGGATATCAATTGTCCTATTACTCTTACTGCAATCAAATATATGTGTGAAATCAGTTGTCAAGCTGTTTGGTGAGTAAATTTTTTCCCAATTACGTGATTATCTCGTTAATGAGAGGTTCTAGAAGGAAATGTCAGAAGACCTTTTTTACAGATAATTAAATTTCCAACAAAAAATGTCTCTTGAGATTCCCTCCCAAGACCTCTCATTACCCAGATAATCCCTCCTGAACAATACCAAAAAAAACAATCTCATCAATATCATCATTTCAGGTACTGTTCAATGCTTCGTGACACCTACACCTCCGATCCCTACCTGATACCACCCCCAAAGTCCCTCCACTCCACCTTAATCCTCTCCCTCACCTCGACAACCTCAAAATCCCTCACAAAATCAGTGATTCCTCACTTGCAGAAATTGAACAAAAAGACTAAAAATTTCACCTCAATTCTCAAATTTTTCCTCAACTACCTGAACCAACTCTACGACCTTGATGACATTGATACCCTGGACCTTTCAAAGAGCCTCGCAATCAACAATTACCTCATGTACCTCTTCCAAGAGGGAAGAGATCAAGCCCTTCAGCAGAACTGTTGGTTTCCCTCATCAATCTCTCAATTTCTATCCCACATTCTAACGAATTTAGCTGTCAAAGAGAAGTCACTGGGAATCGATACTACCCCAGGAGATGTCCTGGACTTCAGAACAAGCATCTCAGAGGGCATAATGACCTCCATAGAGTCTCCAAACCCATCAATGACATCAACTGCCTTCCTAACTCTAGTCTATTTCCATCACAAAACGACGAGAGAAGAAATTAAAATTCCCTTCGATCTGATCGTAGAAAAAGTCCTGAAGACTCCTGACCAGAGATTGAGTGTCCAAGAGGTTAAGATCATGTGGTTCTTCATGGCTAAATTGATGCTGAAGGAGAGCGAGAGACCCAAAGACCTTTCTGAAGCTGTTTTCAAGGTTTTTGAAAGTGTCAACAGACTTGGAGTGGATAAATGCTTTCTGGAGGATTCAGATGTGGTTAAGAGTGTTCTAGGGCATCCTATGGGGCATGACATCAGGGAGAAAATCCTGGAGATGTGGATTGAGGCTGATGGAGGGGTTGATGACCTCTGGAATGATTACACTCAGGATAATCTGATTTTCTGTCTCTGGGTGAGTTTTTTTTTGTTTTTTTATACTAAAAAATTGAATTTATCTCTAAATAATTGTTTTTTGTGATTTTTTCAGAAATTAATTCAAAATGGAAAAAAAGAATTTGTTGAAAAAGTGAAAAAGTCACTAGAGATTTTAATTATTAAACATAATCTTGAGGGAATTATGAGAGAATTTTTTTTACAAAGAATTCCAGATATTTTGGCTGAATATGATGAATCCAAGAGTCATAATTTAATAGCTATTTTGGAATTATTTGATTACGTTGGAGAAGATGATTTTTCTGGAGATTTTGGAATTCTATGTGCTCCAAATATTGTGAGAATATTTAGAGATGATACAGATGCTAAAGTTGGATGTTCTCTCATGAATTTTACATCGAAAATTTTGAAATTTGGGTGGAATTCAGATCCCAGAATTGCCAAGATTTTCATTGGAAAGAGTGAAATTATTAAAGGAATTTTGACTGAGGGATTAAATTGGAAGAGAGATGATGAATTTTCTGGTATTTGTCTGTTTAATTTGGCGGTTATTCTTGTTTGTCAGAAGAAACATGGATTGAAGAGTGAGGAGAGTATTATTTTGGAGGAAATGGATATCTACAGTCCTTTGATGAGAAAAAAAGGGGTTTCACTTGCTGCTGTCAATTTATTGACTGTTATTCTCCAAGAGAATGTGGAAAGTCCAATTATCAAGTTTGAGGGGTTCAGTTCTGAAGCACAGAGGGACAGTATTGTTTATGGGATTTATGACAGGATTATAGCACTTCACGAAATGGTATTTATATTTTTTTTTACATTTTTAAAGAAGATTAATTAAATTTGAGTTTAGTTTTTGCTGAATATCTTTGAATCCAAGGGAAATATTGAAATTTGTGAAAAAACCTTTCTTGTAGAGTAGAATGAGAGCTATAAAAAAGGTCTCATCGAAAATTTTGATATCTCTTCTAGATTCTGAGATATTCACGATAAACTGGAGTAAAAAGTGAAATCAACTCATTTCAAACTTGAAAAAATTATAAAAATAATGAAAATTAAGTAAATTAATTATTTTCAGTATCGACCAGATCAATGGGCAATTCTCTACAAATGTTTAATGACAGTCTTAAAATTCTGTGAACGCAGAAGATACAGAACAACTCTTTCTCTCTGTTGTGACTCTCCAGCCCATTTTTTTCTCGTTTTTTTTGCAACTGAGAATCAAGACATTTCCACTGAATTTTTCAACTTTGTCATCCACTGGTTAAAAACATCGATGTTAATTATCACTGATAATGTTAAATATACATTAACATGCAGAGATAAAGTCAAGAGAAATGCGTTTGCACCTAAACTTCCATTTGGAAAGACTCTAGAATTGTTAAATGGCTTCGTGAATTTTTTAAAAGACGATACTAGAGTTAATCAGAGCTCTCTCAACTCCTTGAAGTCTCTGGTAAGTATTAAAATCATAATAAAGATTATTTCACTCATAAA
This sequence comes from Coelinius sp. EB29, assembly GCA_035578325.1. Classification (NCBI taxonomy): domain Eukaryota; kingdom Metazoa; phylum Arthropoda; class Insecta; order Hymenoptera; family Braconidae; genus Coelinius; species Coelinius sp. EB29. The sequence goes on along the minus strand of JAOZGT010000026.1, from coordinate 38,510 downwards.
AATGGTCCAAACAATTTTTTAATAATTTTTTTTCATTAATTTTCAGCTAGAAAAACTCATCTGAGATGAATAAAAATATTTTTTATCCATGTAAACAACACTTTTAATTATTTAACTTGTTTTTATTAATTTTAATAAACATTTTTTCACAATTTTAATATTAATTCGACAGTTAAAGTATTTGTAATAGGAAAAATTTCATTAAATATTTGATAAATTAAAATTAATTGTAATAATTAATTCTATAAAAATGATTGTACGTTATTACGAGTGATAGTAGATTGTTGAAATGATTTTTAGTCGTATATCTGAAGCTCGTGAGACACTTTAATTCCTTCATCGTATGCTCATAATGTATTAAATGTGCATAATGGGTATTTTCTGAAGGATTATTGGGATTATGTCTCTGGGACGGGGATTTAAACGTATGTTTTATCTTCACCTTTGTCTGAATAACTTCAGAATGAGGATTTCGTTATTCTGAAGGGATTTAGAGTGAGAATTGAGATTTAAATATATATTTTTTTTAATTATTCAGCTAAAGAGGAATTTTTTAATCTTAAGGGTTTATATTATTTTTTTTTTGAGCTAGAAATTGTGCGAAAAGTTGGAAAATTACGAGTGAAAATTGATTCAAATTTTTTTAGAGAGTTTTTCAATTTTTTTTTTTTTTTTTTTTTTGATATTTTTAATTGGACCCTTGAACTTAATTATCAATTTAATTAAAAAAATTACTTCTTTGTTATTTCCGAGGGCGACCGTTGCGCTGCATAAAACAGCCCTTGAAAGAGTTCAATCTCACGTCAATTTCACCCTCTTCCAACTGTTATAGAGAATAAATTCAGGTAGAGAATTTTTAAAAAATTAGGGACAATTATTTTGGTTTTAATTACCTGATCAAATAGATAAATTTCACGATAGCAAGACGGGGAGACGCATTCTCTTATACATCGAATTTTTGATACTGTACTTCTCTGTTGAGAGAGGGTCTTACAACCCCCACTTTCTTCACAGGCTTGTTCAAATTCTCTGAAGAATAATTCCTGAAATTTCAAAATTTCATTTTTTATTTTTTCTCAAATATCAAAATATCTCAATAACGAGTGGATTTAAAGAAAAATGTTAAGAGACATTTTTTGTAGAAAATTTAATTATCCACAAAAAAGGTCTCTTAACATTTTTCCTAAAACTCCTCATTACCGAGATAAATAAATAATTAATAAAAATATTGTAATAATTTTAAATTTACCGCCAATAGAGGGTGTTTTCAACCCCCAAAATGTCAACAAAGACGACAAATAAATTAAATTAAATTATATAATACCGTAATAATTGAATTAAAAATATTATAATTACATTTTTCGATGTTTCTTTGTACGGATATTCGGGAAAAACAAATGTCTTCGTATGCTGTCGACTTTCACTAATTCCAATAACTAGGAGAAACATACTTAACCCGTGTGCCAACCACGCCGCCATCTTGAAACAACCCCTACGAAAATCAATATTGCGCTGAGATATCTGCGCACATCTCTGGCAATTTTCCACATTTAAATTATTTCCCCCATTTAATTTTTTTTTTCACTACCGAGATGTTCAGCGATATCAAAGAAAATGTGTCCGAGTGGTATTTGACAATTTAAATAGTAAAATTGAATTTTTTTAATCAAGTAAATTGATTAATTAAATTAAAATTTTTTTTTTTAATTTTTATTCTAAAAATTTAGAGAAAAAAAAAATTATAAAAATATAAAATTGTGAAAAATTTGTAATTATCTGATAAATAAATTGTTCAATAATCCATAAACGCCTGTTTCACGGTATAAATGTAAATTATCCGTGCATTCGCATGAAATCCAATGGTCGCCACGTGGGTGTTACCCATTTCATCGTATATGTAAAGTGCAAGTGTGCGTGCGGTGGATTGGCGGCTTGGCATTAGTTTCAAATCTCCCCCCCCTGAATATACACATTTGAACTCTGTACAATTCCACCCCTCTTACCCATTATAACACCCCCCCCCCCCCCCATCAAAACAACATGAATTAGTGGGATATGATGAGAATGCAAGTGGACTCACATGCACGCACGCTTGAATTCCGTTTGTTTCAACCCCCAAAATTAACGTACACGCATGATAGAATGAGACAAGCCACCCCTCACCCCCCACCCTCACAATGACAAATCGATAGACGTCAACGGATTTTATTGTTCATGGAATTCAATGAAATCATTCGAACCACAAGTGTCTGTTCCTTTCCAACATTATTGACGATATCGAGAGGGATGAAGGGAGGGGGGGGGGGGGGGGGGGGGGGGGAATTTTTTTTTTAATTATTTCAGATATTTTTCATATTTACGATTGAAAATCAGTTATTATGGACTATTTAAGTGGGGGTCAGGGGGTGGGGGTCATTTTGTACCCCCATATATCATGGAGAAGTGTCTATTCAATGGTAGAAGGGGAGGGGGGGGGGGGGGGGGGGGGGGGGAATTTCAACGTAAATTGTGCCAACAGAGTCATGGCAATCTTTGTAATTAAGGGATTCCATGCGTACCAGAGTGAATTGAAGAGGTACAACTCCCCCCCCACCCCCTCTGGGTGTGTATTTGTGTGCCTATGGCCTCAGGAAACTCAAGTCCAGTATCAGAATGGTCCTGGATATATATGTTTTGGTATACAGATAGTTTGGAACGCTTAATGTATAGAATGAGTGGGTGGGAGGGGGGGGGGGGTGGGGGAAGTGGAGAGAAGGATCGATCGTGCAAATTTACACACCATAATACACGTGACCCTCTCCACCACCTCTCGGACACAATCTCTGCCCTCTTCCTGGGAATATATACACATTTGTCGGCATGTAAACGAGAGCTATTATATTGGTGAATCTTGTTTGCTGTATTTGAATCAATGGGGAATGGGCACTTGTGTCCAAACAACTCGTGATATTTAGCCTTTTTTTTATTATTTTTCATCATTTTTTAATCACTCAATTTAAAAATAATTAATTACTCGGGTTAATTAATTGATCATGGAGTGAAAATTATAATTGAAGTAACATTTGTTATTGATTCAACAATTCATAATTGTGAGACTGAGGAAAGAAAAAAAAAGTATTGTGGAATAATTGAAAAAGGGTAAAGAGTCCTGTATGTAGGAAATATGAGATCATTATAATCGATTTTCCGTCCTTTACAATTTCTTTTTTCTTGTATTCACTCTCTTTACATTTTCTGCCTTCTCCTCCCTCCCCCCACCCCTCTTTTTTTACATTATACATCGTGCTCCCTGACAATCCTACGACTGAATGAGGTTCAAGGACCTCGTTAAATCTGCAAAAGTACCTTTCTGTAGTTTCTCTCTCTCTCTCCCTCTCCCCCCCCCCCCCCCACCCAATGTCTTTTCACAAAAAGCCCCCGCAAATCCATCTATTCATTTCACATTTTAATAATTTCCATTTAAACATCAATATTCACTTGAAGAGTTACTAAAATTCTACTTATTCTACATCATGATATGAATTATGAATTTACAGGTAAGATTTTTTAAAATCAATTTTCCCTTTATGGGTCCAACCCTTATTCAGCATTCACCCCTATAGTTTACATTCAGATTTCACAATTTCCCCCTTACACTTCCCTTTATCAACACAACCTGGACACCCTTTTCCCCTCACCCTGGACACCCTGGAGCACATGTATTTATCCAGTAAACTGGGTCATTTGATGTCGTCACGAGGCCACCGGGTATCCTCCAATTTAATCTCTAAACCCTACCATAAAACCCCCCCTAATTAGGAGTCAGCAGTAACGTATGAATTCAATCACACGTACAAAACTATTATACACACATACACATAGATTATTTGAGGTTAGGATGGAAAATGAAACTCAAAGACCCCCCCCCCCCCGCCCCCCTGACGTCATACAGCCATTTCATGGTGCCTCAGGCCAAACTACTGCATAACCCAGACACTGTGGACGCAGGTAAAAGGCACCTCTGACGTTTTCCCAACTCAAAACCCTTGACGTTTCTCGGATTTTCTCATTCCCCCCCCCCCCCCCCTCCACCCACACCGTCAGCTCAATTTTTCCTCCCCGTTTAAATACCTTAATTAGTTATTCTACAATCCATTAAGTATTTCAAAGAAATTGGCTAATTAGTTATTAAAATAATAGGGGAATTATTTCAGTAGCTAATTGGTACCTGAAAGTGTTAATGAGACATTTTCATTTTATTCAATGATTTTTCTTTATTTTTCTTTTATGATGAAAATTGAATTTAAGGGTGGAAAATGTTGAAAATCCTCTGGAATACGTTCAGGACCATTTGTCAATGGATTTGGCGAGATGCCAGGACAGAAGGGGGGGTCGCTCAACGGGAGGGGGATAGAAAAGAGGGGGTGCAACAAGTACAATTAGGTAAAGCATAACTTACGTGTACATTGACCCGAGAGAACTAAACAATTGACCCGAGTATTCAACTTGTGAATTATCAAAATTCAAATTTAATTGACAATGAAAAAAAAAACGATTTTGCCCGATATATTAATCTAATTCAATTGGAATTTCATGTTATAAACAATATTTTGTTTACAAAATAATTTTTTTTTTTTAAATTATTAAATAATTTTTTTTTATTATTAAACAAATTTAAAAAAAAAAATTTTTTTTTTTTTTTTAAGTAAAATGATACCAAATGGTTAAAAATAACCCCTGAAGTTGCCTCGTGGTAATAAAATATTTGAAAGAGAGTGGGGATGGGAGAGGATAGGTTGGCGATGACGAGGTGAACATTGTTTGAAATTTTACGTATCTCGAGAGGTCCTTTATCGTCTGGCTAATAACTAGCAGTAAACCCAGCATATCCCATGTTTGCCTCCTCATTCTCTATCACTTTGTTCCATTTCCTAGTATCATCCACCCCCCCCCCCCCTCATATACCCTTGGAACGGATGTGACCAAATAAATTCACCACTAGTCTCCGTATATTCACGCGTAATTTCATTTCTGGAATTTAAACTAGTGTGTGTGTGTATACTATACCACTAGAGTATACGTTTATAATGTTCAACAAAAATAGTCAGGGCTTTTCAATTTATATAACGCATGGGTTTAACGGACTTGACAAATTAAGTTTAATTCTCAGGGCAATGCAATTGTACCCCTTTTTTTTGGATAATTTATGGTTTTTAGGGGTGTTTAGGTGGGATAAATTGTTGGGGGTGGAAAATAATTAAATAGGGATATTTTATGAATTTTTTTAAAATGAAAATTATTAAAAATATATTGTTATGGAGGGAATGATGACGTCACAAATGTCATAATTTTCAAATTGACTCGCTAGGTGGCACCACTAGCGCTCGAGTGTCGATAATAAATTGAGGTTAATCACTGGTGAATTACGTAAACAATATTTTTTGTTTATTCATAAATAATGACATTTTCCCTTGACTCCTACCATTATTAATCCCTCGATTCCACGAGTTTGTCAAGAGATGGCGGTGTACAATGACAGTTGTGACGTCATATTCAAGGTCATCCAAGCATTTTTAATTTTTTCATTTATCATTCAATTTTTATCATGATAGAAATAACAATATCGGAATGAATGAATAAATGAGAGTTAAAAAGTTTTCAAAAGACTCCATTATAAACCCATAAAATAGCCAAGTGGAGTGCACATACAGTTACTGTCTCTCCAAGTGGTACAAATGATGCTTTTCGACCAGTTTCACAGGCTCATGGAAGGCTCTAGTTCACCCCACCTTTCTCAAGTACTTACACCCAAAACAGACGATACAACGTGAGGACTGGATGAGGGGGCTTCAACAGTAAAAACTCTACTATTTTTTGGCTAGGATCCATTGGTACACCGATACCACCACCATTTACTCACTTTTTTTTTTCCACTGTTTTTTTGCGTCGCTAAAGTTTTGGACAAAAGTGCTTCGAGGATGGTAGGAAGAATCGAAATAGGGGAGAGAACCGATACATGATTTTACTTCTTCGGTGTAATTGACAAGTTTCTGGGTTTTTGACAATCAAAAAAATTGTTTAAATAATTTTTTTTTTTTAATTTCGACGTTAACATTTTTTTTTTCAATTTTTTTGATAAAAAAATGGAAAAAGAAAATTTTTCGAATGTCTTTCTTGAGACGAGGGACCCCTGGGGACTCTCCACTGGAGTTGTGTATTGACGTGCTCTCCAGTGAGACAGACGTTGGAGGAAGAGATGAGAATTATGGACGAAATGGGGACTGTCTTGAGGTGGAGTAGAATGTAATGTTGGATAAAGTGACGTGAGAGTGAAAAAAGGGGGGGGAGGGAATATTGAGTTCCAGGGGTCGGTTTATCCAGCCTAAAAACTATATTTCTTAGTTTTTCTAATAGACAGATATATTTAAACAATTTTATTTCACCATATCCCAGTGACGAAACCAGATAAACCTTTTTTTTTCAAATATCTCGGAATCTAAGAGAGATATCGAAATTATTGATAAAACCTTTTTTGTAGCTTTTTTTCTTCTCTACAAAAAAGGTCCTCTTCAAAATTCCGATATCTCCCTTAGATTCAAAGAAATTCAACAAAAACCGACACTCACTAAGAAATTTTAAAAATTAAATTTTTCTCTCAATTCTTTAATTAATAAAATTGATTTTAAAAAATTTTAAAATTATTTTCAAGTGCCTGAAATTGACTTCAGGCATTACCAAGTTGATAAATATTTTTTTTTCTAATTTTACAGAGTAAACTTTCATGACATTTACTAAGAAATTACTCGTCTACACGAGGTGATCAATTAGTCATTCCTGACGAGAGCAAACTCACCCTAAACGATGCCCCGTTGAGCAGAAGTTGGCTGTTACAAACTTGGAAATGCCACTGAGAGGAAATAATGATTGAAAAAAAAAAAAATTCTGAATTTACGTGAAGAGAGAAAAAAAAATCAAAGTGTGAAATATTTTTTCTTCCTCTGTGAAACGTAATATTTGTCTATTAGAAATTCCCAGTGAGGGGTGGGGGGTCTGGGGGTTGTATGTCGAGGCACCCGCGTAATTAGGTCGCTCGGTCAAACCACAGAAACTCGAGAGAAGTGTGATTCTACCGTAACTAAATACAATCTTAATTATAAAGAAAAAAAAAAAACAATTATTGACAAAAAATTTATTAATTCAACTCATTTTTTCTCATTATCCAATTTTTTGTTAATTTTTCAATTTCAAAAAATAATAATTTAAAATTTTGCAATTTTCATTTTTTTTAATTGAATTAATTTTTTTTTTAAATTTATTTGATAAAAAATATCAAAATTTTCGTCTTTTCATCCCTCAAATTTCTCCAATTAACAGTTAACCCTCTGTCTTAATTATTCAACCAAGATACATTGCCTCAAACTCATCTGAAAAGTGCAACAGAGATGCATGCATGGGAGTGGAGGGGGAATTGGAATGAGTAGTGCAGGGAGAGCCTCGATGGCAGTTGCGCGCTAGGAACGCGCGCGTACGAGTCTCAAGAGTCGAGGTAGACACGTTTAGTTGACTCTGACCAGTTCTCGGTAGCGGTCCATCACGGAATCAACTCGATAAATCGCGGATTAATTTGTTAAAAGACTGCAATTTTTCGGGTTTTACAATTTTAATAAAAAAAAAAAAAATTCTTGTGATTTTATTGACCGAGTGATGTGTTGACGTGATTCAGTGATAATTGAGTGAATTTTTGAAGAAAGAAATTATTTAAAAAATTGTGGAATTTTTTGTTTTAATGAATTAATTAGCTTTTCTGGGAGATATACTTCTGAAAGTTGAGGTGAGTCTGTCATTATTTCACGTGTATATATTTTTTTTTTTTCATCACGATTGTTGGACTTTCACTCGTTGCATCTCACACGGATTCCAGAGTTCAACAGAAGTTAATTATATGGATGGAGGGAACAAGTGAATGATGATGTGAAGTGGTAGAATGAGATGAATAATTTTTACTTGGATTGTTGTTTAGTTTTTGTTGGATATTTTTGAAACTAGAGGAGATGGAGAAATTTTGAAAGGGACCTTTTTTGTAGCGCTTTTTCTCCTCTAGAAAAAAGGTCCCTATGAAAATTGCTCTATCTTCGTTAGATTCGGAGATATTTTGAATAAACTCACGTGTTATAGAGTTGAATTGATTCATTTCGTTTTATAATTTTTTTAAAAAAGTCAAAAATTGTAAAAATTCTTAAAATCCGCCCTTAAACATGTAAATTATAAGCATGAAACAATTTTCATCATTTTCACTCGTTCACCCCGGAAATTATCATTTCAATTTACCGAAAAATTCAAGAGTTTCTTTAATTGTAGAAGAACGGAAAAGCATTATTTGGTATATATATATATTTTTTTTTATCGATAATCGATTATTGGGTATCGAGGGTTATATCACACGGTAGTTTTGAGTGCTTGTGAGTGGGTTTTTAGCCCCAGGGGGCGACGGTAGGAGGCGAGTTGAAACGTTTTTCCGAGTCTGTATGGAACAAGAAGTTGACCGACTCGTTGGGGGACACATGTATGTTTCACATGTACGAGGGATACCGGATTTCTCGTGGAAACGATCAACGATCCTCTCCAGTTGGAGTGAAACTATACGAATACATGTATTTGTCATTTTGCCCCACTTTTTCTTTCATTTTCTTACAAAATAGAATTTTATTTTTTTTTTTATAAAAAAAATTATTACAAATATATGGTCGGACAGGGGATGATGACGTCACAAATGTCATAAATTTCAAATTCACTCCCTAGGTGGCGCCACTAGCGCTCGAGTGTCGATAATAAATTGATAATAAAATTTTTTCTTTATTCATAAATAATGACGTCAAGAGTTGAGAAACGTTAAAAAATGCATATTAACTCATTTTCCCGTGATTCCTCCCATTATTAATCCCTCGATTCCACGAGTCTGTCGAGAGATGGCGGTGTACAATGACACTTGTGACGTCATATTCAAGGTCATCCGAGCATTTTTAATTTAAAAATAATTTCGAAATTTTTCAACTCAATAAATAATTTTTTCAAAATATAAAAATTAATCCTCGCTAATTAACCCATTCCTGTTTTAAAAGATTAAAATTGAGTCAAGAGTATTAAAAATATTTAAAAAAAATTTTTTTCCACCACAAAATGATGTAAATCCTCTCGTTATTTGTAAAGCTCTTAGTGTACATTTTTATATTTTCCCCCCCCCTATTTTATTCTTTTTCGAGATGAGCAGAGACGAGACATACTCACCACATAATGCATCCCTCCCACTCCATATCTTTCACAGTCCCTCTGTTCATATACACGGCCACAACTTTTTTTTTTTTATTTTTTTCTTCAACTCGTACCTTTTGACGAACGACTACAGCCAAATGGTGTACGCATTTTGTGGCTTCTGAAGTTATTCTGAATGATGCATTTCCGGAATGGGCATGCACTTGCTTTTGGTGGATAGAGAAACTTTGAAGGTGTTCAAATGGTTAAAATGAATGTCTTTATTCAACTTTTGAAAAATAATCAGTGGCTTTCAGTCTCGGTTTTGACATATTTTTTCAAATATTCCCGCTTCTATTTATTTAATTGATAAATCCATTTTACCCCATAATTATTTAGATAATCTCAAAAAATCCATTTCTTGTGATATTTTGAGGAATAATGGGGCAAAATGGGCCGTTTTATTTTTCAATTTTTCTCATCTATTCATCAATTCCAAGAATCAAAAATAATGAGCACTGGATTTTTTTTTTTTAAATCAACTGGAAATGATGAACTTTGATTTATGAATGATTAATTTAAATATTAATCAGCACACACTGCGGTTCATTGAATCACGTGTAGGAGGTGTCGTAAGTTAGATGGGAGTTAATGCATTTGCGTGTGTACACACAAGCATGACCTTCTTCACTCTAATGCGCTCTCTCTAACTCTGTCCATTGAGAATTTTCTCACTCAACTGACAAACACTCGTGGATAATGTTGGCTCTTACGGAAATTGAATGTACACATCTTCCCTCTATCTTCCCTTCGATAAATCATTAATTCAAACCCCTGAAAAGAACCCGAGAATAATCCAATTGGACATTTAACCAGAAACAAAAAATAGAGCGACAAATTTGAAACATCAATCGTCAATTTCCATCTTTTTTACGATATCTCGAAAACGTGAAATGTTAGAGAGTTGAAAATTATCAGAATCGATAGATCGGAAAATTTTCCATGAAATTAAAAAAAAAAATTACCCATTTTGCCCCATTAGTTTATTTAAAAATTCAAGAAAAAAAACGGTTTTAGGAGTTTTTTCAATTTTCACGTTTTAGAAAAAAAATTATTTCAATGAATATTGATGAAATTTGAGAAAAACAAAATGGCGGAAATTGTTAGTAAATAGTTAAACAACTCGTCAGGCACTCGAAACAATTTTTGTTCGGCGAATGCCAGTCTTTGGAAGTTGAAATAAGGGAAAAGATAAGAGTGCGTCTGTCAGACTTTAAACAAGTTTCTTGGGGGTTAGAGGGGCACCCCACTGGTGTGTTTAAATCCAAGAGAATGCCAGAAACAGAAACGGAAACTGACGCTATTGAGTTTGAATTTTTTTGAATCTCTTTTGTCCCCTCACTCACAAAATCAAATCTATTCCATGAAAAAGGCGGAAAAATTTGTGATCAAAATGGATTATTAAAAAAAAATTAATTGATACTTATTAATCCATTTAATCACCCTAGCTTTGATTACCAATTAGCGTTTTCACCAGTGGCCCGATAAATTCAGTCCCGTGAGGCAAATGGAACGAATCTGTACAATTTTATTTTCTATTTTTTATTCCTCCCATTCTTTCCCTCCAACTTTTCTCTTATCCTTTATTCTCACCAGTCGTGTTTCCACTCTCCTTTTCTTCTCACCATTCGCACCTCCTATTTTTGTTTATCTCTCTTTTTGTCCCAACACTATCTTTTTTTTTAATGAAAAATGCCCTGGCGCGGAAAATTCAATCGATGAACTCGACTACAGATGAAAATAAATTTAAAAAAAAAACCGTGAGTGCTTTTTGTTTTTTTCACGAGATATTGAGAACAAAGTGAGTGGTCCTGACTTTGATAAACGAAAGTTTAAGCGTTTTCTGAGGTGTAACACTACAAAATTGGGTAAGGGGTGGAGGTAAAATGGTGTCAGGGACATGGAATTTATGAAAAATGCATGAAACAAGAAAATGCAGCGTCAGATTTTTTTTTTGGCTTTATTTTAACGTTTTTAGATGGCCCATTTTGCCCCTCTGTCTTGAGAAAATTTTTTAAGAATATTGTGTTTTCACCTGAGGAATTACCGCATCGCATACACAACAATTATCTGCGATACGAGTTGGGAGGGCTGAAAGGCCTTGAGACTATGTAAAATCACGTGGATGAAATCATCCACACGCTATACTTTTTCCTCAACACACAAATGCTTCTATCGATTCGGCTTAAAATTGTGTTTATGTATCGGGTTGCCTCGGAGGTTCCTCCTAAAAATAACCGTAACAATATTTCTTTGAAAAAGACCCCCAACAGAGGTACAAGAGACTGTCAACAAATAAACAATTGATATGGAGAATTTTTCCATGAAATTTGGAGAGAGAGACCTATTTTGCTCCAGTGGTTTTTGAGAAGATGCGGAAATGAAATTTTTAGCAGAAAAATTTTTTAACAAAAAAATTAAGAAACAAATTTTTAGCTCAAAAATTTTAGCAAAATTTTTTAGCCCAATAATTTAAACAAAAAAATTTTAGCCCAAAAAATTTGGCAAAAATGTTTAACCCAAAAAATTTAGCAATTTTTTTTACCCAAACATTTCAGCAAAAAATTTTTAGCCTAAAAATTTTAGCAGAATTTTTTTAGCCCAATAATTCAAATAAAAAATTTTTAGCTGAATAAATTTAGCAAAAATATTTACCTAACCCAAAAATTTTAGCAATTTTTTTTACCCAAACATTTCAGCAAAAAAATTTTAGCCTAAAAATTTTAGCAGAATTTTTTTAGCCCAATAATTCAAATAAAAAATTTTTAGCTCAATAAATTTAGCAAAAATATTTACCTAACCCAAAAATTTTAGCAATTTTTTTTACCCAAACATTTCAGCAAAAAATTTTTAGCCCAAAAATTTTAACAAAAATTTTTCAGCAAAAAATTTCAAGAAATTAGCCCAAAAAAATTAGCACAAAATTTTTCAAAGCAGATTCCAATTGTTTGTAAATTCTGTAGGTTATTTGTGAACAAATGAGATTGTCATGAATGGTTTGACTATTCTCCCAAATTCAAAAGGGCCACAGGTATTCTGTCCACCCACGGGAATCATCCAAATCCATTTTAAACTATCACCAAACTCCGAACTCTCAATTCTAGATGCAATACCCCCCCTCCCATCACTATCACATTTTCTCATTCACCCTAAAACTTAACGTCTCTGGGCATTCCCACTGTTTCGATTAATCCGGCAAATTGCTTCGACGCTCCTCACGGCACTTTCAAGTTTTATCGGGTGCACGTGAACCCATGGAATTCTCACGTTTTCCCTCTGTCTCTCACTTCATTCAATTTTTTTATTTATTTTTTTTTCTCACTGTCTTGAAATGTCTCTTGTCGTTGCCAATATTACAGACATCGAACCTGTCGATACGAGAGAGGTGCCTATCCGAGTGAAGGGGATGAAATGAGGATGAAGAGTAAAATTCAAATTACATTCTCTAAAATAAAAAAAAAAATTGAAAAAAATTTTTTTCAAATGAAAAAAAATCATTTCGTTTTTTTGAATATTACCGTCACAAAAAATTAGTTTCTCCATTTGAAATTCACCCCCTGTGTGTCTTCACCCCCTTTAGGATGGTGAGCACGTTGAACTTTGATGAAGTTTCTACGAAATAAGGAGTGGGGGGACGGCGGAAGGAAGTGGGGAGACGGTTTGCAACAGCGACGACACGCGTTTCAGATATATCCCACATAAACTCAAGTACTCCGGAGAAGTGAAGGGGGGGGGGGGGGGAGAAGGAGAGGCATGTAAAAGCGTTGAATACACATTAGCATGCTGAGTATACAGAGAAGATCTTCCCTCAGTGTTTGCCCTCAGGATTCGATGTAGCCCTCCCGAGACAAGAAAAATTCAGTGATTAAGGAGATAACAGTGCTTAGACAACACTCTCTCATATCTCCATAAACAATTCGTCAACTACTGGAGGGGGAGGGGTGGGTGGAGGGAGAAAATTAACCATCAAATTGAAAAAAAAAATCCGTTCTGCCCTAATGATTCTGCAAAAATTTATTTTTTTGCAAAAATTATTTTTTTGCAAATTTTTTTTGCAAAAATTACTTTTTTGCAAAAATTTATTTCTTTTTCAAAAATTATTTTTGTGCAAAAATTTTTGATTCAATTTTCGTCATAAACAACTGGGGCAAAATGGGTCTTTTTTTCAATTGTATAAAAAAACCCATTTTGCCCCCATCACAGTCAATTCTATGACTGAATAATTGAAGAAATTATTGGATAATCAATTAATAAAATAGTCATGATTAGAATTCCTCAATTCGTGATCTCATATCAGCATGAATACATTTATGTGTATGTGTGTGTGACGATGAATCACTCTCGTCTCGGTGAACACCAGTGTGATCCATCATCGGGTAATAACGAACCGGGTTAATAACAGCCTGTAAGCCTTCCCTGTGGCCCTTCCAATATCCATAACTTCTGTATCTAGTGTGTGTGTGTGTGCGTGATATGTTGAAATGTCCGGGTATAGCCATTAGTATATTGGTACGCGTGCGGTGGAGGGGAAAAACTCGTTGGAACAAATACAAAACCGGAAACTCAATGTTTGTAACGTAATCAATGAAGTTTATTCGGTGTTACAATAACTGAAGAAATTTCCGGTTAATTAATGGGGGAGGGGGAGGGAGAGTCATTGAAAGTCTTGATTAACCTCTTGGAAAAGTTAATTGAATTGGTTTGAAAATTTTTATTCTGCTTTTAAGTTGATTATTTCGTTAATGAGTGATTTTAATAAAAAATGTCAAAAAAACTTTTTTGTAGATCAGAAAATTTTCTAAAAAAAATGTCTCTTGACATTTTTCTCTAAAATTGATCATTAACGATGTTGGTTTTGTGGAAGCCAGGTGAAGTAAAATAAAAGACATTTATTAGAGCATCTGAACTTTTATTATAAGAGACGTGTTCTCACTTAGAGAGCAGTCGAAGAACTGACTAATGAACAGAATAAAGTCACAAAGACCATAGAGTCGATATCATGGTTTCTTTCTTTTAATGCGACGCCATGTGTTTATATTATTTAATAAACATTCGTCTGGAGTTCGTCGTAAGACCTCACAAGCGGTCACTCCAGGAAATACAATCTCAGTAGAGAATAAATAATAAATAATACAGTTCAGTTTTAATTAAATTATTTTTGCTCATATCAATAAACGAGAATAGTAAATTTTAAAGAATTTGTTTTTTTCGAATTTTAAATTTTATTTAAATTAATTATTTCATTATCTCGTGAATGAGTGAATTTATTGAAAAATGTCAAAAGATATTTTTTGTGGAGATCTTTATTCTCAACAAATAATGTCTTTTGACATTTATTCATAAAATCACTCAGTACCGAGATAATTCAGTGTTTAGTAAAAATAAAAAACAATTTTCAAGAAAAATATCATAAACGTAAAACAAATAATAATAATAATAATAAAACCCGATAATTGTATGTTGACGAGACGTGTAGAATACATTCGATAGAAATAAGATAACAAGTTGATCAACACTGGACACTGGGTGGTCAATGTAAAAGTGGGAGAATTGATCAAGTGATGAGGAAATGAGAATAATCGACATCACCAGCATTAACGATATTACTGGAAAATGCAATAAGGATAATGATAGATACCCAGTGACTCAATAAAATTGTGAGAATCGATGGCAATAGTGTCTCGATGCCATTAACACAATTTATTCACTCAATTTTTATCATTTATTCACCATTTTTATTTCATCAAATGCGCACAACGAATAGATTCACCCCATAAACATAAAGTTATCTCAGTCATAAAAAAATAATAATGGCGTCATAATAACCCTAGAAAAATTTTCCATTGAATGAAAAGAAAAACCATTTTACCCCATCCCCTGTAAAATAAAATTATGACTAAAAATAATTTTTCTAAAAAATTAAACAAAAATCGTTTTTTAAAATAACTAGTGGGGCAAAATGGGTCACTTTTTTCATTTCGTGCAAATTCCCCCCCCCCCCCCCCCCCTCTCTCCAATGAAACAATTGTCATCCCTCTATCTCCCACCATTCGCCAGAAAATGAAAAAAAAAAAAAATTGAATAAAAATTTTTGCATTATCGATTAACGAAACAAGAAAATACCTAGATTCATTTATAATTACCCTCATCCCTCATTCAAATCTACATTTTCACTTATGAAAAAAAAAAAAAAAAAAAATATACGGAAAAAGATGGGAAAAGAATGACTGGGTAATAGCGAATTGGTGAATGGGAAGGAAAATGTGAAAATTTGTGGGGGGGGGGAGGGGAAACGTTTGGCAGTTTCCGGTTTTTTTCTATTCGCTCGCACGCGACCATACCTGTACCCCCTCCTCCCCTCCTCTGATTTTTTTTTCTTTCTTCCTTTACGAAAGAGTTTGGCTATCGATTCCCCTCCCGATAGACCAGAGAAAAAAAAGGAGGGGCGGGGGGGAGAAGAGAGTAAAATTGGACGATTCTCTAACACATGGAATTTTTCAGGGTAACGCTGAGATTCGCTCGATTGAATTCAACGAGTTTTATCCTCAACTGAATTTTCGTTTCGTCGCCATTATATATATATATTTTTTTTTTCTCTGGGTCGTACGAATTTTTGTTTCACTTTTTTCGTATCAACACAGAAAAACGTATTTTCATCGTTAGCCAACTGCAAACGAATCCCTTTTATCTATCAAAGCAGTTGGATAAACTAGTGAACAGAAAAAATTGGGAGGGGAATATATTATTCTATCTTTGATAACAATTTTTTTTCAAATTTTTCTGAATCAATTTTTTCGAAAATTCATAATTCTTTTTTTTTTCTAAATTTTAGATTAAAAAGAAATATATAATTTATGGAGAATTTAAATAAATTATTTGAGAGATTAAATTACATTTTTTTTTTTCATATTTTTTTTTGCAATTTTTACGGTCTGAATTTTTAATCCTTTTGTCGTTTGAAGTTCTGAACGGTAACAAGAGTCTCGGAGGGGATAAAATAAATGAGAGGTACGTGGGGTGGGGGTGGAGGAGAGGTAAACAACAGAGGGAAAAATTGGATCCGATTAATCTTGCTGGTGTTGGAGTCGTTGCAACAGTATTTTCAGGTTTTTCGTTTTTTTTTTTCATTTTTTTCAAGAGTCGGCCGATGGATTAATTCTCGACATTTTTTCATTTCGTGATAAATTTTAAATTCTTGTGATTGATATCACCCCCTTAACCCTCTACTCCCACTCCAATTACCCAAAAAATCCAGAAAGATTCAATTAAATTCACCTAAAAAATTTTTTTCAAAACGCAAAATAAATTTAAAATTTAATAACAAAAATGGAAATACAAATATTTTGATCAAAATCGTGTTATAATGCACGAGTTAACCCCCTGAGACTGGCCATAGTATTACCCACAATTTTCACGTCGAGTATTTACCACAAATGCTGTTAAAATGTACACACAGCATGTACCGCAAATAGTGTAGCCACAATGGGTCACTCGTTTTCACTGGCAGTCCCTCTAGCCCTCTGGTATAGTCCCTCTGTGTCATTTTCTCTATTTTGCTTTTGCCTTTTGCGTCACACCATGCGTTCAACACATCCCACATCCCCTATACCCCCCCCTCCCACCTCAACCCTTGGGACAGTTAGAAAGAGAGTGAACATATGGGTGGTGCTATGTTGCCCCGTGAAAACACTCGAAATTGCGGAAAATACAAAATCCACTGCACTGTGAATTTACTAGGGGAAAATGTGGGATATTTTATTTATTTTTTTCTTTTCTTTGAGAAACTTCAATTCCGGTAAAAGCCATGTCCCTCAGACGAGAGGAGTTTTCGTGCAGTTATACATGAGTTGAAATAAAAATTGTTGAGTTTCCATTATTAAAATTGTTGAATTTTTAGGGTTGAATAGAGATATTTCATGATTTTTTTTTCATAAAAAAATTATTAAAATTTATGATTTTTTTTCTTTAAGTAGTTCAAAACGTTTTATGAATATGTTTAAAAATATATTGTTATGGAGGGTATGATGACGTCACAAATGTCATAACTTTCAAATTGACTCGCTAGGTGGCGCCACTTGCGATCGAGTGTCGATAATAAATTGAGGTTAAAAAATGTATATTAACTCATTTTCCCTTGACTCCTCCCACTATTAATCCCTCAATCCCACTAGTTTCTCGAGAGATGGCGGTGTACAATGACAGTTGTGACGTCATTCAAGGTCACTCCGAGCATTTTAAATTTTCTCATTTGTCAATTAATTTTCATGTTAATTTTTAAATTAAAAAAAACATAAAAACTCTTTTAATTGAGTTCCTTTTTTACCAAATTTTTTTATAAACTTTCTCAACAAACTACAATGCCCCCCTCCCCCTCTCCCACACACATTTTTTTTTGTTCCCAACTTTGTAAAGGTTGAGTTTAGTTTTCGGAAGGCGGTTACGTCGATAAATCAAGTGCAAAATGAGAGTGAGTGGGTGAAAAGGGTGGGCAAAGGTGGGAGTAAGAAATTGGTTAACGAAGGCACGAGACCCTTTCCACTTCAATTAGAGAAAAGTATGATCAACTCTCTCTAATAAATGGCATGTCGCCACCGTTTTTCCAGAGGGCAATTGCAAACTGGACTTATTATTTTTCCAGCCGGAAGGAAAATTCATTTTTTTTTTTAAATTGACAGAAGAAAAAAAATATTTAATCAAACAATTTTTTAAAAATGAGAAAGAAAATGAAAGTTACAGTGTCTGGGGTCAAGAATTAACCCATAAATTTCCTAGGAATATTCTCCAGTTTCTATAGAGAATAAATCGCAAAATTATTTTACATATTTTAAAATCATTCCGCATGAAAAATAAAATAATGAAAAAAAAAAAAAAAATATTCTCAATTTGACTCTAAAGGAACTTTTTCTCAATTGGATTTTCTGCCGTCTCATCATCGACAATTCAAGTAAGGAAAACTCGATTCTAAGATAGACTGGGTTCAACTCGTACGATTGCTTTTATATATCCTCCCCTCTTACTTTGTAATTTCTTTTTTCTCCTCTCTTCCCTCTTTATTTCTCGTGAATTCCCCCCCATCCTAGCATTATTCGATAAAAATCGTCTTCGCATT
Source organism: Coelinius sp. EB29 (assembly GCA_035578325.1). NCBI lineage: Eukaryota > Metazoa > Arthropoda > Insecta > Hymenoptera > Braconidae > Coelinius > Coelinius sp. EB29. Next base: position 20,113 of record JAOZGT010000026.1, on the reverse strand, counting down.
TTAAAATCAGCGAACGATGGAATTTTCTAATATCACTGTTTTTAGTTTTATTTTATTTTTCAATTCAAAGTATTTTTTATTTTTTATTGGACTCACCGCCTCTCGTACTTGTGAGCGTTTGACCCATCAACGAACTCCACGATTGGCCTTGTTAAGAGAAGTCAGGCACGCCAACTCATCCGTTTGGTGTCTGTAGTCGTCGTTATATCACTCTCCAGCTTAAATTTCCTGTGAACATATCGATTTTTATAGATTTAGTTTAAAAAAGAAAAATAGATTTTTCATTTCACAATTTTTTTTTTTTTTTTGATCGCTCAATTTCAAAATTGGCGCCATTTTTCATGATGAATCAGCAAAATTTTTTTTTTTTAATAAAATTAAAGTAAAAAACAGGGAAACAACCCATTTCGCCCCGTTATTAATTTTTTTATGTTAAAGGTTGAGTGAAAAGTTGAATAAATTGATTTTAATTATGAGAATAACTCGAGTTATTGAAACAACACGATAAACATTTTTCCAATACCTCATAACCGTAAATAAAGAACATTTTATGAACTCCCCAGAGTGAATATCCTACTGCCATCGATAAAAAGATAAGATGAAGAATGAGGAATTGTCCGATGAAGCGAAATATTCCTTCGATCTACGGTCTTTTGTACTCAGGTCTGAGCACACGGGTATCATTTTCCCTTTCCAACAATTTCCCCGATTCTTCATTCATTCAGCCAACAACGGTTGGATTATTAATTACACTAATTGCTTTCTGGGTTATCTCGAAACCACAAGAATGTTTATGAAATTTTTTTTTCATCTTTTTCCTTTTTATAATGATAAAAATTAATTGATAAATGAAAAAATTGAAAATGCTCGGAGTGACCTTGAATGACGTCACAACTGTCATTGTACACTGCCATCTCTCGACAAACTCATGGGATCGAGGGATTCATTATTTATGAATAAACAAAAAATATTGTTCACGTAATTCACCAGTGGATTAACCTCAATTTATTATCGACACTCGAGCGCTAGTGGCGCCACCTAGCGAGTCAGTTTGAAAGTTATGATATTTGTGACGTCATCATCCCCTCCGTGACTATAGATATTTAATAATTTCCAGTAAAATCCGAGTGTAAAGTCTGAATAGCTAGTGGAATCGAGAAAATTCAAGTCTGAAACTGCGATTTCTTGGTTGAACACGAAAAGTTGGGATTTTAAGGGTTTCGAGTGCCACAGCGAAGATATATACAAAGGGAGAGAAGGGGTTTTGTAATCAGGAAAGTCGAGTGGATTCTAACAGTCGTCTCTCTCCCATGCCTGTAGCCCCCCCTAGGGGCACTTGACCCCGGAGTTAATTCACTTCCAACCCCTCCTTTTGTGATCGTAAACGATAATCGACTGTAAACACGAAGAATGCCGGTTTCTCTTGGCTTGTGGACGTCCAGTGCAGGAGAATTAATTCAACTTTATTTTCTATTTATTTCATTCACTCAAACCAATCTCAATTTGTTCAGAAAATAAAGTTGAAGTTGTTTTAAAATTTCCGTTTAAATTAAAAACAAAAACAGGACAATTTTTCACCACTGATGACGTAAATTTGTTTTGTAATTATGAAAAGTTGGAAAAAATACATCGAAAAAAATTATCACGAGTGCAGTAATTGTCGCTTTCAACGACAATCATGAAAACCCTCCCCCCGGCCAAGTATTTCTGCGTGGTTTAATGGCGCCTCGTTACGCCATTACCGCCAACGTCCATTACGCTCCTTCTCGTGTCCGATAGAGGTGTGATAATAATTTTCCGAGGCATCCAGCCCTCACAAATTTTTATCTCTCTGTGAGGGCCATTGAGGCTTTCATTTGCCTCTTGTTGATGTCTGGCTGAGCTGAACAACTCAAGGGTGTCATAAATTTTTTTGTCGATTTTTTCATCAATTTTTAGAGTATTTATGGTACGTGTCTACGATTTGATTTTTAATTTTATTGTTTTTTTTTTTTTGGTTGAAAATGGGGAGAATTGTGTATTATCAATAGATTGGACCCTCGGACCCTTTGAGGGTCTAAGAGTCCTATATTTGATTTTTCTTTCGATGAAGATTTGGACAGATCATTTGGACCTGGGGTCTGTGGGTCTTTTGACTGAATTTTCTCACGATGAAGATTTAAGACGAAATGGAGAGAATTGTAGATCATCACTGGATCATTTGAACCCTTAGACCCTTACTCGAACCCTTAAGGGTCCCATGATTGAATTTTCTCTCAATAAAGATTTAAAATGAAAATGTGAAAAATTGTATATCATCACTAAATCATTTAGACCCTTGGATCCTTAGACCCTTATTCCGACCCTTAAGGGTCTAAAAGGGTCCCATAACTGAATTCTTTCGATTAAAATTGAGACAAAAATGGAGAAAATTGTATATCATCGTTAGATGATTTAAACCCTTGCATTCTTGGACCCTTATTCAGACCCTTACCCAGACCCTTAAGGGTCTAAGGGTCTCATGATTGAATTTTCTCACGATAAAGATTTAAGTCAAAAACAGAAAAAATTGCATATCATCACTATATTCCCTGGACCCTCAAGGATCTGAGGGTCTTAGACCCTCAGACCCTTTCTACTTTTCTCAAAAACTACTTGACCAATTTTTTCCCCTTTAATTTCCTCCAATAAGACATTTATAACCTCCCATCCCTACGAGAATTTGATACTGACAGAACATTTATATGAATAAACGATATACGTGACACTGGATTAATGAATAATGATCATCCATTCCTCCCCCCAAAAAAACTTTGATCTCTCCATTAAAATGTCCAATCACAGGTGGACAGAGTTGATGAGAGAGAGTTTTATTCCTGATCGATGAATATTAATTACCAGAGTAGACTATTTAATTCAATTCAATTGGAAAGTTTACATCCACAAATTTTTCACAGGCATGACCCCCCTCCTCCCTCCCCTCAAGATAATTTTAATCATCAATAAGATGAAATATCTCAATCCACGTGGTCTGAAGACATTATCTGAATGCAACTCACAGCTGGAATTCTAAACTACAGCGATACATCAGAGTTGAGAACAACGATTGAGCCACTCGAGTCTTCCCCCCCTCCTATACCATTCGTGCACGTGCCTTTTACACATTCTTCATCCCCTCGAGGTACCCCCAACCCCCCGAAAACATAAAATTAGGTCAAATTTGTGATTTTGTATTTTTTTTTTAAATCTATGAACTTTTAGAGTCGAGAGTTGATGGATTTTTCTTGAAAGAAGATGGGATGGGGGGGGGGGGGGTACGTGTTTATAATGTGATACATAACTCAACACAATTTTTTCATTTTTTTTCTTTTCTCAAAACGCAAAAATTGAAATTAGAAAATTTTTTCCCTTTTTTTTTATTAAAAAAAAAATTCTCTCTCTCATTATTATCACTTATTTTATTTTTTATAAATAATATGTTTAAACTGCAATTTTACGAGTTTTTACAGCTCCACAGAGAGATTTTTCATGGATTTTACGAAAGGTTGACGTGAAAAGTCGACTCATATATTTTTTTTTTTTCCCGGACTTAACCCTTCAGAAATGGACTCCTGAGAGATGAGCTTGAGTTTCGTCGGCTTGACGTATATATTATGAGAGTGAGAGAGATGAAGAATATTATAAAATATCCATGGTACGTGACTTTTCTACCCCCGAGTCTCACACGTTCAATGTACTCTTAATCCAAAAATATGTAAATCCAGCACTCTCTCTCTCTCTCTCTCGGGTGCATAAAATAATGGTTAAATAAAAAAAAAAAAAAAAAAACCATTTTTCATCGTTTTGAAGTTAAACGAGAATTTCCAGAGATTCCAGTCACTCTTTTATCACTTCTCCCAGGAATAATAGAAATACTGCCATTTCCCATAAAATGAATTCAATTTTCTCAATTGAATAATTTAAAATTCCGCCATTTGGTGAATTAAAATGGGGCACGATTGGGGTGGAAAATGACCCCGCTCGATAGTCAACGAAAATTACCATTTAATGAAAAAAAAAAGAAGACCATTTTATCTCCTCAACTTCTCGAGTTATTCAACGAAATGAGAAATCATCCTTAAACATGAATATCTCCGGAACTAGACGGGCGAGAAATGTTTTTTTTTTCTTTAATTCTTGATTCACTGGTAAGTTTTCCGGGAGCTACCCAATGAGGCTATTTTCATTCCCCTGCGCTCAAGAGGCCCAAGGGAAATGCAACTCACAATAGCCACTGTCGTCTTTTCCATTTCACGACACTGGGGGTGCCCCTTTGTGTTTCGAGTCCTTTCACTCCACCCTTCGGCCATCCCTTTGGTCTTTCCTATCATGTTCTACGTATCTAGTCACCCTTGTGAGTCAGCCAAAAAAAAAAAGCAAATAACTGGAAGATAAGGGGAAAATGTTGTCTGTAAAGGATAAGTGAAAGTGGTGAAAACTTTGGGGAGGGGGGTGACGAGGGTTTTCGACGATTTTTAGTTCATTTTTGTGGTGAAGCGAAAACAAGTGGATAATTGTGTATTTTTGGTGGTTATTTATGGTGATGGATTGTGAGTGTGAGGGTCATTCTGGTTGGTCTGTAAGGGCTTGAGGGTCTGTGACCCTTTGTGAGTATAAGGGTCATGGGAAAATTTAAAAATACCCTTCAAGTGATGATATACGAGTGTAAGGGTCATTTTTATGTTATCCCAGGACGTGAAAGGGTGAACATATTATGAGGGTCTGAGGGTCAAGGATCCTCCAAGGGATAGTACAAAGTATTGGAAGTATAGGAGTTATTTTGGTCAGGAGAGAGGATGGCGGATATAGTGCAAGGATTCGAGGGTCTGAGACCCTCATGTGATACTTGTAAGGGTTTAAGGGTCTATGAACCCTTTATGTGAGTGTTGTGAGTATAAGGGTCATTAGAGAAATGGAAAATTTAAAAATGCTCTTCAAGTAATAATACGAGCATGAGGGTCATTTTTATGTTAATCTCGGGACGTGAAAGGGTGGATATATTATAAGGGTCTGAGGGTCTGAAACCCTCAAAAACATTATAACCCAAAAAAAAATTTCATTTCCACACAATCTAACTTCCTTTTACCTCAATTCCACCGAAAATTTTCCAATCCACAGAATAAGGATCATTTTAACCCCTCAATTTCATACTCATACTTATCCAGCTCGTACAGATCTAATCGTGAATAATGAAAATAAATGAAAAAAAAAAAAAAATCTCTCTCCTGTCTCAACCAATTTCCCTCCATTTCTCCATCGTGAGAGTAAAATTAAAAATTCATGGGTATAACCCATGCCCTGGGTATCATCGAAGTGAGATAAAAGGGTACCTGTGAAGGTGGGGGGGGGGGTCTGAAACAGAACTTTATCTCGCGCGTAAAACACCGAGGGAAGGTACATCTGTTCTCTCACACGTTTCGGTCCACTTGTAAGGATACCGAGAGAGGCTGAATATAACCCAAGGGGGGGGGGGAGAAACCATTGCTACCTCGGGGGCTTTGATGCTCGTGGTGGTGGTTTGCTCGGTGTTAACCCCCCTCCCCCTTCAACCATTCCACCACTACCTCTCAGGAACACTGGAGTGATATCGAAAGGCTGGATTTTCGATATACGCCCAAGGGTAAACTGTGGCACTGCCATAAACTACGAGCCAACGGAAATTATGGCCACCTGGTGCACTCGAGAATCAAATAGAATATCTAGAGGTTATGGTTTTACGAAATTTTCGATAGGTGACCAATGAAATATATGTGATTGCTTCAATTCATGGGATATTTGTGGGAAATATACGATTGATTAATTTTTTTCTTTTGTTTTATAATTTGTTATATCCACTTTTTCCTCTGTACTGCATTCGTCGAGGGCCTCAATTGAGGAAAATCTGATAAATTAGACGCTTTGAAAAATTTGACCCTCCCAGCTCGGGAATCGAACCCGAGTCGTCTGCGTGCCAATCCTCCGCTCTAACCACACAGCCACCACCGTCAGTTTACGATTCATTAATTAATTTTTAATCATTCCGTGATTTTAAGGCGTTTAAAAATGAACTCATTTTGTAGATTATAAAATTTTCTATCAAATGAAAAAATTTTAAACCCATTTTGCCCCATTAGTTTTTTGAGAAAATTTAAAAATGAAAATTAAATTTTTTTTATTTTCAATTTTTTGACAAAAATAATGGGACAAGATGGTTTATTTTTTATTTTTTTACAATATGGAGGAAAATATTACCCCAATTGGAGAGGGGAAGGGGGAATATATTGCACAAGCATGGATAAAGGGTAATGACCTTTTTTTTTCTATGCAAAGGGTATGACCCAAGGAATAACCCAGTGAATTACGTGTGTATACTCGTGCAGGTTGTTGGCCAGTTGGGTGGTGAGGATCGATAACTGAGACACGCTATACTCCCTCGGCTCTTTCGTAAAATAACCCGACCCCCCTGAATCCGCTGGAAAATACACTCGCCAGGCTCCCGGACCTCGGTCACGAGTCTCTCTGTTTATTTACCCACAAGAGAAATTCTCAGGGGGTTACAAGACTGCTTTAATGGCTTCTCCAACTCGTCTTTTGAAATTCTGATATTCATTATCCGATGAATTTTCAATTTAAACGTCAATTTTCATAAATTTTCATTTTTTTTTCAATTTGGAAATTTTTTTTTTCAAGAAAAATGAATTTTTAAGGGTCTTTGGGGTCGAAAATTACCCCAGTATATACGTGAGAATTTTCCAAGGAAATTGAAGGAAAAAAATGACCCGTTTTACCCCATTAGATTACGAGAAAACAGGAAAATAAGTTTTTTTGTAATTTTTTTTTAAATTACTGGGGCAAAATGGGTCATACTGTTTTAAAATTTCAGTGTTAAATGAATGAGATTAAAGAAAGTGCGATTTTTTTTAAGTCAGAGAGGAAAAGTTTCTTGCCTAAGAATTTAGTTAATTCAGCGATTTAATGACGCAGAGTGGAATCTCGTTAGATTCTATCTTCAGCTCCACAATCGCCGTCAATTCTCCATTATTTTTTTTTTCACTCTCAATGCCCAAAAAGATCACGCGATAAGTTGCCTAATTTGCGTAATGAATAAATGACAGAAAAGAAAAGAAAAACAAATCGTTTTCTTACCCTCGTATTAATTTTTTTTCCCCCAATATTTATTGTCAGATAATTTTGTCACATTTGTTTTGACAATCTTGATCAAATCGTTTCAATGCAAAAGGTCTTTATTATGCATGGTTGAGGACACGAGAGAATGTAATTCATCAAATAATTTGTTCCACTTTCCGAAAATAAACTCACAAATAAGATTTATCTCTTGGATTATCTTGATAACGAGTGGTTCTAGACGAAAATGTTAAGAGACACTTTTTGTCATAAATTTTCTCATCTACAAAAAAGATCTCTAGACATTTTTCTCTAAAACACGTCATTAACGAGATAACCCCATTATTAATAAAAATGTAAAATGAAAAATGATAAATTTTGAAGGAAAAATTTTTTTAAATTGTAAATTAAAATTATTAATTTAATTTGCAACTGAAAAATCAATTTCTTCAACTAATCTCATCCCCAAGAATTATGTAACCTTTGGTTATGAGACTTATCCATGTAGTAGGTGGTGGGGTGTAACGAGAGGCGCCCAAGATTAACCCGCCACTCCCCCCCTCCTCCTCTCCACCCTCAAGATCAACGTTCAACGCTCCACCAGACTACTGGGAGGGATGTAACGAGGACACGTGCAACGATGGATACATGAACGAATATAGGTATATAATAACCGTGTCGTGAATCCTTGAAGACGACCCGGGAGATGAGGATAATATTCCGGGACTACTACTGCCGCCTGGTAATTTGATATATCTGGTTATCAACATCTCAGGAATTTTCTCGCTAAATAAAATCTAAGGTGAATTAGATTGAGAAGAGAAAAAAATTTTTACCTCAATTTGGGATTGTTGGTAGAGTGCCCGACGCGTAATTGAGAGATCCGGGTTCAAATCCCGGCTCGGGGATTTTTTTTTTCTTTTGAGGACCCTAACTGTCTGATTTATGGGGTCGAAAATGACCCCATAAAATATTTAATTATCGATATCTATATTTTTGAAGTAATTAGATACGAAAAATACAAGATTCAAACACAGTCAAATGACAATCTGTACAACCATCCCATTATCATTCAGAAATTATACAAAGTGTTGATGTTCTTGCTAGTTTGAAGTATGTCTCAGTGTAATAAACTGTCTTAAGGTGGCTGGTAACACATAATGGGGTGTGACAACTACATGATCTCGTGGGGGGGTACCAGATGTCTCTGACACTGATCGAGTACATGAACTCTGTTCCTCATGTACTATCACCTGGTTTTATATAACACTCCATTTCCCCCCTCTCCAATTTTCTTATTCAATTTCTCCTTCGTCCTGTCCAATATCCCCTCACCCCCGACCACCATTTTTTAACCGAATTTTTTGCCTCGTTTTGTCATGTCAAAATGACCACTTTTCTCTTCTTCAGTTCATTCTCTTCTTTTGGATTTTTTTTTCTCTCTTCTTCTTCTTTGATACGAACGAGTCAACCAACCACCGATAAATACGGAGGACTTGTCACCGAAGAAACCCACTCATCCCTCGACTCTCCCTTTGTCGCTGGGAATACCCTCAATGGAGTTCGATTCAACATTTATTCGTATCTCTCTTTTGTACTCAAGAGAGTGGAAAATATTTCATCTATTCATGATTATTATTTTGTGTATAATAATTGCGAGAGGATTTGAACCCACAACCTTCAGATTACTAACTCATTGCTTCAACCAATTGAGCCATATCACGAGTTACGACTATTCATGATTATTATTATTATTATTTTGAGAGAATTACTATAGTCGAATGGGGTCGAAAATAACCCCGATTAATAAAATAAAAAAAATTGACCCGTTTTACCCCAAGAGTTTTTAATTTTTTTATTTAAAAAAAAGTTTAATTTTATTTGAATAATTACTGAGGCAAAATGGGTCGTTTTTTTCATTCATTGAAGAATTCTATGATTTTTACAAAAATGGAATTTATATTTTGGTGAAAGTGATAAATGAGAGAGATTTTCTTCTATTTTCTAATTTCCCATAGTTCATTTTTTTTATCGATATGATCACGTCCATGGCTGGCAGACATGCCACACGGAGAGACTTATTGGTCTTACGTCCGACCACCGTAGGTATTTTTATTGGACGATCCGCCATTCCGTTGGACGACTCTGAAAGCCTTTTTTCACTTGGAGGTACGAAAGAGGCTCTTTTCTTCGCGGATGACATCATTGATTTTCAGTCTCGAGACGTCGAATAACTTGAATTTACTCTCGTTTTAAAGGACTTGGACAATTTTTTTAACGACTGAGATCGATAAATTGTTCTGATGTTGAATTTAAAAAATTTTCAAATTTAATTAAATTAAAAGAAAAACATTTTTCGATTTTCGGGGTGATTACAATAAAAAATAATTTTAATTTATTCATTAATGGGGTCGAAAATGACCCCATTAAATAATTTTAAAAAAAACCCATTTTGCCCCGTTATTTTTAAAAAATTAATGAATTTTGAAGAAAAAAATTGAAAATTCGTGAAAAATATCAATTTTTTAATGTTTTGTAGACCCGTCGGGGCAAAACGGATCGTCTGAATTTTTCAAATTCAATGGTAAATTTTTCCTATTTCAATCAAAGAATTGTTTAAAAAAAATAAATAAACAAATGGTTTTGAAACTGTCGCAATGTTGCAAACTCACTAATGCGTGTACCGTGTCATTGGAAATCGGCTTTAATCCCCTCGGGGGTGTAAAATACATTGTCACCAACTCCCCAAAGCCTTTTTCAATCGTATTTACCGTACATTATGCCCCTAAGTAATTCCTCCAACAACTTTTACACATTCATTTCATCACAATTTGATAAAATAATGAATCTATCGTTCTAACGATTTCAGATTTACGTAAATTAGTTGAGGACAACTTGAGGAATTACCAGCGACTACTGAATTGCTGATCAACCTGAGGTGAGTGCTAGCTGATAACAAAATTACTTGTTTAATGATGACTGACACGAAGGGCTCAACGACTATCCCGGGGGTCGTAAATGACCCCATTTGATAGACCATAAAAATCTCTATTAAATTTAAAAAAAATAAACCCATTTTGCCCCATTAGTGTTTTAATTATTTAAAAAACAAATTCATCATCGAAACTTGGTTGATAAACTTACAAAATGGGGCAAAATGGGTTGTCTTAATTCATTGAATGAAAAAGTTTGGGGTGAATAATTTTCCAATAATGTAGAGTAATTATCGTCAGATCATTATAGACTCACTCAACCAAAAACATTTTCAATTTTCAAAGTTTCGTGATATCGTGTCATTAGAGAGAGGAATGCCTGTCGATTTAAAAAAAATTCCACGATTTTATATAATTTATTCACCCTCTGCGTATTCAATGTATTTTTCTATCTACCCTCCCACTCCCCCCCACCACCCCTCTTTTAATCCAAAACTTTTGTGACACCCACAAACCCGCATAAGGTGGTACGCAGAGTGAGAAAATGAAATTAGTCCGAGAGAATGTGAGGGGGGGGGGGGGGGGAGGGATTTGCCCAACGCGAAACGCCACGATCCCCACGTGGAATTTCAATGGGATACCACTACAGTGCAATCTCATGGATTCCATGAGTATACCCTCTCTCTGTCTATTTTCCCTTTTGCCCTGAATCACACATTTTCGCTCTACCATTCTAGTTTTATCCAAGTTTCAGTCTCTCTGATTGTGATCGTAACCGCCTTTTCAAGTTGACTGTCAAATTGTATTGAAGTTTAACATTTACGCAACTTCAGGGAAAATTTGATTGTTCATTTGAGGGAAATTTTGACGCGAGTGGGGAATTTTTTATTTCTCTATTCGAGGGAATTATGCCGGAATTCAAATTAAAACTTGCGATTTTTTTTTTTTTTTTATATAATGATGAAAATGCGGATGACCTTGAATGACGTCACAACTGTCAACAAATTGTACCAATGATTAACCTCAATTTATTATCGACAATTGAGCGCAGGTGGCGCCTCCTAGCGAGTCAATTTGAAATTTATGACATTTGTGACGTCATCATCCCCTCCCTAACCACATATTTTTAATAATTTTTATTTTGAAAAAATCGCTTCAACAATTTTTTTCATTTCCAAAAACATTAAATTCGACCTGTGACATTCAGACATCTTCCCCACGAACTTTGAACTTTTCCGCCCCCAATCGATATCTCATCAAGGCTATAATACCCGAAAGTAAAACGTAGAACTTTAAAATTCAGAAGTGAGAAGAGCCATAAGAAAATTTCTAATAAATTCTGATTAACGATGCACCTTAATAATTTTCAAAAATCACACTTTTTCCCGCTTTTTTCAAACAATTCTCGTAAAAGAGAAATAATTTGCCCGAGTACCTGGCGCTTATTGTCTTGGCCAGAGTATGGGTTTTGACTCTGGCTGACGTCACTAGAGTTTCCTAATTTCATGCATCGAGAGCAGGTCGATGCTGAACAGAAGCCCCCCCACCTCCACCTCTTCAACAGTACAGGTTCTGTTCTGGTTCTGGGTATGGTTTGAAAGCCTTACCTTAGGCATGGACAAGCTTCACCTCCTCGTTTGTTGGCCAAAGTTTGCTGGAGAATGGCCCAGAGCCCTTCGGAAGCTTCATTGACACTCCTTGGAGACTTGTTATTTGTATGGGAAATGTTGAATATCACCGGCTGGTAGTACATTATCCGGTGAAATGTCTGAAACAACAATAATGGATACTGGTGATTTTGATGGACAATACAGGATGATGAGATCTTGATAGTTATGTTTTCAAGTTTGAAGGATTATCGAAGGTATGGTTTTGATAATGCTTTAGGGTATTGAGAGGGGTTGATAGAGGGAAATGATGTCTGGAGAAAAGTCTGTCCAGGGAGAAGTTTTTCTAGAAAAAATTCGATTCAGGGAGAAATTCTTCCAGAAAGAATTCGTTCCAGGAAGAAGTTTGTCCAGAAAAAACTTCTTCCAGGAAGAAAAAAAGTAAAATTTATCCAGAAAAAATTCAAACCAGTCACAAGTTTTTCCAGTCAACCCTCCCAAAAAGGTTTCTGAACCATAAAATTGTTCCATAACATAAGAAAACTTCCCTACCATTTAGCATAAATTGGAGGCACCCTCCATGAAAAATTATCATGAAATTTAAATTGTTAATCAAATCGCAATGTAAACGAATATAACTATATCACATTAAATCCGTTAATTGTTCAAGAATTGGTGTTTGAGAAATTGTTTCATGAATATTCACGTAATTCTTTGTTCTACCTTCAGTGTTACTATATAATAATCAAATTTGGTTAACTCGTTAAGTTGATTCGAGTTCATCGTGGTTGACGTGAATTCAATTTACCACTCCACGAGGGGATATAGCACTGCCAGAGAATAGTGTGACATCTACTGTTGGACATTTTCTCGTAAATTGGCCCTCAGGATAATTTGAGATTGAAGAACAGTGTAACTAGAATCTACAGCGACTCTCCAGTTTTCTATTCTCTTTTGGAAAAATATCGTTTATCAAAGACTGGAGAAGATTGCGTTCCATCAGGAATGCTTGTTCAATATCATGAAGTTGTCTTATATCGCAAGATCTCGAAACAGCCTGACACCTATTCCTGATTGGTCAATGAATAATGTGAAGTTGGTTACTGACAAAATGCACGGCAAATTCAATCTTCTCATGTTCACAAACGATTCTTATTCATTAGATTGAATCAAATCATCGTGAGAGCTTTCAATTCAACAATGAATTTTGTTCCAGAAGGTTCCATAAATTCTTCCATTCAAAGAAGAGGAAACAAGACAACTTCATATGGATAAACTAGATAAATTGATAACAATTTCTTTGAAAAATTTGAAGAAGAGATTTCGAAAAATGTCAATTAAAAGTTAGTATATTTAAAAGATCATAAATCCTCGTAATGACTGGCAAGACCAGAAAAAAGGTTTCCAAAGCCCCATTTAGTTTGCGTAAAGCACTCCGCCACAAGCTAAAAAGTCGACTCTTCATCCCAATGTAAACTATCTCGAGCAAAATCATGCAGGATCCGTCTCCTTTGATCTCACACTGCAAAAAAAAAAATGTAAAAGAACAATTTTTCTCATATTTTTATCAAAACATCCCAACATCTCGTTCTGATGAGTGAATAGTATTTGCATACCGATGTGAATAATTTTCCGCAACTTGTGAAATGCGAAATAAAAGCAGAAGTTGGTATTTTGTAGAGAATGAGGAGATAGAAACCTCAAAAATGACCCCTATTTTAAAGACAGAGAAATTTCCACTTGAAAAGTCGACAAGACGATTCGTTTATCTCCAGTAGTTTTCCAAGATATTCAGGAAAATATTCACCTCCAGGGGAAAACTTTTTACTTGAAATATCTCGGAAACTATTGGGGCAAAAGGAATCGTCATACTGAGTTTTTCAACTGAAATAAAGGAATTTTATCGATCAGAGATGGAGTGATGACGTCACAAGTGTCATTGTCGATAGATGGCGTTGTAGATTGACCGTTGTGACGACATTTTCAAGGTCATTCGAGTATTTTGAAAAAAAAAAAAAAAATCGATAGCAGATATTTTAATTTGCATTTCCAGGTAAATAATTATGTAACAGTTGTATTATTTACATTTAATTTTGTGGCATATTTTCCAAGCCATACTGGACAACTAGTTTGATGTAGGGGACACACATGGGGACAATAATAATCAAATAATGGTGACCAGAGGGGGTGATTACCTAATTAGCAATTAGCATCGTTGTAGCAATGCGAGGGATTTTCGATAGCTTGGACAAATGCAATGGTTGTACACGTGTGTTAACGGCCGCGTCAACGTTTCCACCATCATTTCTACATATCGAATCCCCCATCACCCCCTTTAACATCAGTCACCAGTCGATTTCCAACGGTTTTCCAACATCAATACAACTCTCATGATTTATGATCCAGTCACACATTTTTACCAATTTTTGAGGGAACTTTTACGTCAATCATTTAACGAATTAAATGATGATAAGCGGCTTGTTTCATATTTGTTACCGTGGCATTTATTAATTTGTTAATATTGACATAAAAGGAATAATTGATGAAATGGAGTTGAAAAATTTGAATGAGTGAATTTCTATTTTTGATGGATATCTCGTAATCTGAAGGAGATAGCGAAATTATTGATAAGACCTTTTTTGTAGAACTCAGTTTTCTCTACAAAAAATGTCCTTACCAATTTTTCAATATTTCTCTTAGATTCTGAGATATTTTCCAAAAACTGATGAATTTTTTTTTCTAAAATCGATAAATTTTAAAATTTTCTTCTCTCTAAATTGAAATATTTAAAAAACTTGAATAACTAGAGAATTTTAATGACTCCCATTTGATAACTGAGTAAATTCTCTACAAAATGAAAAAAAAAATCACCCATTTTGCCCCACTATTACCCTGAAAACAACCCCGATAATGGAAGAAGAGACGAAATAAAACACTCTCCTCAGCGTTGTAAAATAGAGTATGTAAGTGCTGACGTAAATCGCACGTCAACGGAATAACAAGTGGGCAACTGGATCTCTAGCGATTCGAAAAGGAGAAATGAGAATGCCCAAAAGAAAAAAAAAAAGAAAAATAGGTTGAAGGGAAAATTAAAGAGCTAAGGTGAAACCAGTTGAAAAACCGTTGGGGTAAATGGAAACGTAAGAGGTTTGCTTTGCTTTACTTATTCCTTACTTGTACGAAAAACGGCCAAATGGAGGGGGGGGGGGGGGAATGTGTGTACGATAAATCTCGTTCTTTACCTCAACGAAAAAAACCATTTTCCCCCACTAATTTTCCATTTTTCTCGATTTTTCGTCATAAAAAAAATTGATTAATTTTGACATCGAAACGACGCATAAAAAAATGAATTACAACGTGCGGAACGATTGCACCACAGGATTTACCCGTGGCACTAATTAATTATTGGAAAGATGCGAATGGTCAAGTACGATGGGAGGGGGGGGGGGGGGAAATCTAATGCGATACAGCATATGACCACAATTAATAAACGATGCGTCCACTATTCTTGTTTGCACTTGGCTATACCCCAACGTGATCAATGGCTATCAATTACAGTGAATTTTAATTAACTATTCGGGGGGTTTTAATTAGTAGATAAATCCATTTATGTATCATCACAAATTTTGATTAATTTTTGGATAACTTAATTATTATTATTTTTTTTTTTTATTCATTTTCTTTTTTAATCATAATTTTTAAATTTGGGTCTATGAAATTCAATAAATAAATAAATAAAATAATAATTTTTTAAAAAATTCATTTCTCATATAGAAATTGTAAAATTGATTTTTTTTTTTTTTTAAAGTGATACGAAATCTCTGTGACGGTAAAACTACCGAGTGGAAGGCTGATATAGATTTGATTAATCGGAAAGGTTATCATCTCCGATTGCTCTACCTCTGGATTTTTCATTGGTCTTTTTCCTTTCTTTACCCCCCGACAGACAGAAACACAGTTTTTCCTCATTTTCTCTGAGGTACTAAATGCTGTTAGTGGGATATATCCTCTCCCTTGGGTTTAATCTTTCAATGAATGAAAATGAAAAAAAAAATTAAATCACTTCTCAACTCAATTTCTCTATTATTAAGACCCATTTTGCCCCAGATTTTTTAAAAAAATCTAAAAATCAATTTTTTGTTTATAAAAGAAATTTCGATATCTGTTAAAAATTAAGGGGTAAAATGGGTCACTCAATTTTTATTTGTAGATAATAATTTTTCCAATCACTCTCCCCCCCCCCCCCCCCATCCCCCACCCACTATTTTCCATGTACCTCGGATTTTCTGGAAAAAGCTTGGATCACTCGTGTAGCATCGTCGATAAGCGAATAAAAATCGAATCACAAGAGAGAATGGATCTTGGGATAGAACGGTAATACAGACAAAGAGAGAGAGAGAGAGAGAGAGAGTGAGTGAGTGAGTGAGTGGAGGGGGAAGGAGAAAAAAGTAGTCAACTCGGCGTAAACTCGAGATTCGATTTTTCTCGGTCTGGTGACGACACCTGGGACGCATTTGTCTTACTTGGTTCTTTACCAGTGGACGTGTATACTTCAGGTAGAATTGTGAGTTTGCTAGAATAAACGTGTATTTCGTATATATATATATATTTAAACTTGAGTTCCGGTGGGGTTGAAGAAGAGGGATAGGTGAGTTTGTAGAAAGCTTGAAGTCTTCCGGAAGCACACGAGACACGAAAGTTCCTGATGGGGGGGGGGGGAGGGTTGCAAACTCGAAACGTATGTACGTCAACTCGGAAATGCCTCAAGAGTAGAGGTGGTTGTTTAGTAAAGCTAGATATGAGAATAAAGGGGTGAAGAAGGGAGGGGGTAGAGAAGGGGGGGGGGGGGTTGAAGGTACCCCTGAGGGTGTTCTAATGTCTCACTGATAAACTCGGTTTTAACCCAATTTTCATACTTCATTGACTCTGACATTTGTCAGAGATTATATCACGAGTTGAATTTAATTTCATTGAGAAATTGGCGGGAATTTTGAATTGAATTTTAAAAAAATTTTTGTTTTTTCAAGGAAGAAGGAAAAATTTTGAAATTTGTGGGATAAATTTTGGATATCCTGGTTGTTGTTTGTAACGAGGGGTTGACCTCTGACACATACTAATTGTCGACGAGAAGAGGCCGGATAGGCAGCAAGAGAAAGGGGCGGGGAGGGGGATAGAGTACTGTGTGCACTTAGTGTCGAGAGCAAAGCCCTGGGTATCAGGCATCGGGGGTACACCGAGAATCACAACAGTGGACGGGTCTGGCTTGCACCTGTGGTATATCCCCCCTATCGACGTACCCGGATTTAATGCCTCGCCACAATTAATGACCGTTTCCCAAACCCCTCCCCAACCCTGTCTCACTTGGCTGGAAATACATACATGCATTGTAGCTTGTGTGGTGGGCCTGATTATGGTGAGGACCTGTCGGGGATTACTGACACCACGAAATCCCCCCCCCCCCCTCCCCTCCCCCCCTCTCGTCGTCACTTGTCGACAAATTCAATTCAGTGAATTATTTTTAAATCAATGATTCGTTAAATTGTCATCAATCCAATAAATACCATTGTGATATATCGGGAAAATTAACATTGAAGTGAGAATTTTGGAGAAAAAAAATTTCGATATTGTTATTTTTATAATGATAAAAATTAATTGATAAATGAAAAAAATTGAAAATACTCTGAGTGACCTTGGATGACATCACAACTGTCATTGTACACCGCCATCTCTCGACAAACTCGTGCAATCGAGGGATTGATAGTGGTAGGAGTCAAGGGAAAATGAGTTAATATACATTTTTTAACATTTTTCAACTCTCGACCTCATTATTTATGAATAAACAAAAAATATTGTTTACGTAATTCACCAGTGGATTAACCTCAATTTATTATCGACACTCGAGTACTAGTGGCGCCACCTAGCGAGTCAATTTGAAAGTTATGGCATTTATGACGTCATCATCCCCTCCATAACCCTATATTTTTCATCATTTTTATATAAAAAAAAAATAAGATATAAAAATAGTAGAATATTTGCTGGATATTTTTCCACCTTGCTCTACGTTTTTTACAACTCTCTCATCTCCTTCATTTCCCCCCCTCCCCCCTTCACCCCACCAGATTTTCACCCTAGTGAAGTGTGTCTGAAGCACATTCGTTATTTTATTTATCTATCCACGATACTTTCAACATCGTTACTGTCTCCTGAATTTCTACACCTCTCTCTCTTCTATATTCTATCGTCCAGTACCCCCTCCCTCCCTCCCCTCCCCCCCCTCCCTCTTTCTCGCGCTCGTATGTGCTTTTTCGTTCGTTCAGCTGGATATTTACTTCGAATTCACGTAGACACGAAGAGACAGAGGAAATGCACGACCGATTTATCGATACATTATGTGTACTTCTACCTCTTGTATATGTATTCAATTGTGAAGGGGTGAGGGGAGGAGGAGGAGGTTTTGCATCAGTGAATACTGCTTTCCTCCACCCGTCTATTGAAATACTGAAAAGCGTCAACTGTTGAATCAATACTGATGTTATAAAATTTTTAGAAATAATTGATTAATTAATTTTTCTTATTGCACTCTATAATTTCACTTTTTTAAATAATCAATTAATTTTTTTTTTCGTCTAGAAAAAAAATTATTTGATAATTTAAAAATTTTTTAAACTCTAATTTTTTACATCTCGTTGAATATCAATTTATCTTGATAACGAGTGATTTTAGAGAAAAATGTCAAAAGACATTTTTTGTTGGAAATTTCATCAGCTGTAAAAAATGTCTTTTGACATTTTTTCTTAAAATCACGGGTTTCCGAGTTATCTACATAATTAATAAAAATAATAACTTTTCTATTGATTCAAACCCTAAAATTTCCCCTCTCCCCTTCAATTTTATCAGCAAATACTGGGGTATCACTTTCACGTTTTGTTGAGAGACGACTAGAGGTGAAAACCTTTGTTCACGTATTTTTTCTTTATCCTTCTCTACTGTTCATTTGCCTCTGATAGAACGGATTAAAGGGATATGTACGTTGGTGGCATACACAAGGCTCGGAATGGTGGAGTAAAGAGGAATGAAAAATTGCCATAAGGGAGGGAGAAGATTCCACTCCTCCCTCCCACCACCTACCCGCCACTCTCCCAGTGAGAAAATTTCCTCGTCCCTTCTTTTTTCTCTCCATTTTACTCCACTTAGAAAAAAAAAAAAAACGCTCTATCTCACTGCTCTTACCACACAGTTGTTTGTACTCGGTGTGACGAGAATGGTATCGATGGATATGCGAACAAATGGGGGGGAGGGGGGTGGGAGAAAAAGCTTTCATGTGGAGGAAATATTTTTTCCTGGAATTTTTCACTTTTTCCAATTTTTTTTTTTTTTTCAAATACAAAAATTAAAAATTTCCTGGCAAATTGTTAATTTAATTTTAGTGGAGGGGAGAGAGGGGGAGAGGGAATAATTGGGGATGATTTTATCGTGAAAAGCCATTTTCTTTTAGTCATAAATCTAATCCCCACCGAAAAAGTGAATTAATTCGTATTCAGAGGTAATTCCTATTCGACTGACGTCTTCCCTAGATATTCCAATTGTTTTTGTACCGTCTTAAGACACACCAGCAAAAACAATTCCATTTCCCACTCTCCTCCACCCCCTCTTCCACATACCTCAATCTTCCAAAGAAAAAAAAAAAAATAAAATAAATAAATAAAATGATGTTTTACGGAACAATGGAGTGCGTTCTAGGCAAGAGTAGTGAATGGAGGGTTGGGGGTGGGGGGGGGGGAGAGTATTTCTCGTCTCTCGTGGCATTCGTCTGTAATGCTAGAAATAAAATAAATCCCCCCTTTCTTCCTTCAACTCCTGACGGTTGTCTTGGAGATAGAATTATACTGGGAAACCTTTCCCTCTCCCCCCCCCCCCCCAACCCCTTTTTATCCGTGCAGAATTCACAAACTCGTAGGTTCTCAAGTCGTTAAAACGAACATTTCGTCACTCGTGCAGAAATAAAAAATGTAAAGGTACAATTGCATTTCGATTTTCTCTTTCCCTTTTTCTTTTTTTTCAAAAAAAAAGGCGGGGAGAGCTTGTGTTTACAAATGAGGATGGACATGATGAAGAGAACTGGTTTAATTAATTTTGTGACGTTAGCAATTTTTTATTTTTTTATTTTTTGAGAGAGAAATATTTTTTTGTTCAACGAGAATTCCATTTGCTGGCTATCGCCAGCAGAGACGACTGTGGCGCCTCTCGATTGGCTGGTGAAGGAGGTTTTGTATTATGGTGAGAGGGGGAAGGAGGGAGGGAGGGGGTTGGTAAACTTATGCTCCTGGATTTGACACCTTCATCCAAATCCAGACACAAACGTTTTCAGAAATTCTGGAAATTAACTGACTCAGAAGTGGTCACTGAGTGATATTAAGAGAGTGGGGGGGGGGAAGGGGACGGGGAGGGTTG